>CM062292.1:98324605-98836028 GCA_031216915.1 Pictodentalium vernedei
TATGGACCTAGGGACATGACTTGAACAAACTTGAATCTCACCCCCCTAAGGATGCTGCATACCAAATATCACAAGATTCTGCCTGCTGGATCTTGAGAAGAAGATTTTCAAAGAAATTTGCCTGAAATGCACTAAGTTCAAATTTGGGCTTCTATACTGAGCCCAAATATAAACCCAGGGGGCCGATTTGAACAAACTTGAATCAGATCCACCCCACAATGTTGCATACCAAATATCACAAGATGCTGCCTGCTGGATCTGGAGAAGAAGATTTTTGAAGAAATTTGCCTGAAATGCACTAAGTTTGAATTTGGGCTTCTATAGTGAGCCCAAATATGAATCCAGGTGGCCGATTTGAACAAACTGGAATCAGATCCACCCCACAATGTTGCATACCAAATATCAAAAGATTCTGCCTGCAGGATCTGGAGAAGAAGATTTTTGAAGAAATTTGCCTGAAATGCACTAAATTCGAATTCGAGCTTCTATAGTGAGCCCAAATATGAATCTAGGGAACCGATTTGAACAAAATAGAATCAGATCCACCCCACACTGTTGCATACCAAATATCAAAAGATTCTGCCTGCTGGATCTTGAGAAGAAGATTTTCAAAGAAATTTGCCTGAAATGCACTAAGTTCAAATTTGGGCTCCTATACTGAGCCCAAATATAAACCCAGGGGGCCGATTTGAACAAACTTGAATCAGATCCACCCCGCAATGTTGCATACCAAATATCAAAAGATTCTGCCTGCTGGATCTGGAGAAGAAGATTTTCAGAGAAATTTGCCTGAAATGCAGTAAGTTCAAATTTGGGCTCCTATACTGAGCCCAAATATAAACCCAGGGGGCCGATTTGAACAAACTTGAATCAGATCCACCCCACAATGTTGCATACCAAATATCAAAAGATTCTGCCTGCTGGATCTTGATAAGAAGATTTTCAAAGAAATTTGCCTGAAATGCACTAAGTTCAAATTTGGGCTCCTATACTGAGCTCAAATATAAACCCAGGGGGCCGATTTGAACAAACTTGAATCAGATCCACCCGCAATGTTGCATACCAAATATCAAAAGATTCTGCCTGCTGGATCTGGAGAAGAAGATTTTCAGAGAAATTTGCCTGAAATGCACTAAGTTCGAAATCGGGCTCCTATACTGAGGCCAAATATGAACCCAGGGAGCCGATTTGAACAAACTTGAATCAGATCCACCCTACAATGTTGCATACCAAATATCAAAAGATTCTGCCTGCTGGATCTGGAGAAGAAGATTTTTTAATGTTTTTCCCATTGCCTACAGTGTTAAAAAGAGCTGACTCAGCACTTTTTCAAAGTCCCGAAACTGTGCCCTATGATAAAACCGATGGCAATTTTTTTTTTACCAATCCTTTCTGTTGGTCCTAAGGAAGCTGCACACCAAATAAAAATTCTCGGTGCCGTGCAGTTTTGGAGATATGGGCGTTTTAAATTTTTTCTATTTTTAGCTCCTGCGGTTCCCACGGGACTGCGGGAAATTTTTTTTTTGCATAAATCAAGTACTCATGACCCAATAAGCCCTCACATAAAATTTGGTTGAAATCGGCTTCTCGGTTCAGAAAATAGAAATTAGGGGCGGGGCCAAAATTTTTGCCCCTCCCATAACAACGCCAAATATTATCCCTCAATCTTCTCTTGAACAAATCTGAGTCTACACCTCAAAAGGAAGGTGCATACCATATGTCAAGTCTCTGCTACTGCTGGTTCATGAGAAGAAGATTTACAAAGATTTTGGTGCCCCTTGGGGGCGTGGTACCACCCAGGAGGAGGGGCAACTTCATTTGAACAAATCTGAATTGGCATTAGGTAATAAACATTTAGCCAACATTTGAATAAAATTGGGCTAGTGGTTTAGGAGGAGAAGTCGATAATGTAAAGTTAACGCCGGACGGACGACGGACGATGGACGACGGACGGATCATGATCAGTAAAGCTCCCGCTGAGCTTCGCTCAGGTGAGCTAAAAAAAAATACAAAAAATGAGGCCTGCAAAACTCTGGTTAGTTGAATTAAGTTTTCTCTTTATCTGCCTTGACTCTTTCAACCCCAGAGGCTGATTTTTCGGCCTGGTTACAAGCTACGCCATAATGTCATTAAGTGGGATGGCTACAGGGTAAATGTGTGGTGTAGACCAATCAATATTTTCAACGTGCGGCCCTAAGGCTGCACGTTGAAATATTGATTGGTCTAAGCCCAAATAATAAAAATGGACTCTTCCAATTGCTGCCATAGAACTGACATGGAAGATACCAATAGGGTTCAAAGGGGTTAATGGTCAAAGATATGAAGATGGTTTGAAAAGTTATGTAATAATATTTTATATTTTCTGTCGTCATCTTAAGTAGGATTTTGAATTTTAAGTATAATCAGTCTTCCCTTCTTTTCGTGAAAATTAGAAAGATACAGCAGTTAAGAAACTGAAAATTTAACTCACCTCTGATACCATGAATGTCAAAAGGCCCTCAAGGAAATATTTGGGCACATTTTCAACTTGTTTTTCACCACCAGCTGGTAAAATTGGTGTGATATCTCCTGCAGAAACAATTCCTCCACTGCCTGAAAATTGAAATTTAATAGCATCATAATATTCCATAAACCAGACAGACGTAAGCACCCTCCTTCTCCCCACCCCAACAAAAAAACAAAAGGGAGGTGGGTCAGTTCTCATTGCTAAACAACTTCAAGTATACTAATGTAACTTATATGCACTTAAAACATAATGAAGACAGGACAGGATAGGCAACTCTGAATACAAACACTTAAAATGCGCATGCAATCAACAATCATGTAACTCCTGACAAAAGCCTTTACACAGTGCTACCAGAGATCATCGCAGATGCATTCCATGACAACGGCGAATTACACACAAAAGCATGCACATGCTGATGCATGCAAACTTGCCGATAGAGAGTACTCTACCAATCTATGGCAGAGATTTTCACAATGTTACAAGTATAGATTAAAGGTTAAATCAATGCTATTCACTACAATTGAAGGGTACCTGCCAATAAAGCCAACATCTATTTGTAAACTTGAAGTGATATCCATAATATAATCTGGGTAACAAGAAAATATCAGCAGAGCTGACGGATGCTCCCCGAATATGAGCCCAATAGATAAGGCATGACTGTGATAGTTTGTAATACAATGGACAGAAACTCAATCAGACCGAGTGCAGCTGTCCAAATTTCAGTGAAAAAAGATTGAGTAGAAGCCTGCAAATAGTTTTATGTTTTGATACATGGTTCAAGTGTTAAAACATTTGCTCCAGGTCACAACAGACACTTGGAGTCATGAGTAAGAACTGTGTGAAATACGAACTAGGTCTGTAAAACATTTTTAAGAACCAGATGAAGTTACAACAGATGTACAATTGGTGCCCTTGACCTTGGAGTTATGACCTTGTATCAATGCCATGACACACTTTGGAGTCATGAGCAAGCACTGTGTAAAGTATGAACAACATCTGTGCACTGAATCCTTATTTTCTGTGAAACAGGCAAAGTTAAAAAGGATGAAAAATCTGTAACCTTGACCTTGGAGTTATGGCCTTCGGTCTAAGTCAGGGACCAGCCGTGAGGGCGACTAGGGCGATTATGTCGCCCTTCTAAGCCCAAAGTCGCCTAGAAAAATGGTTGGGGCGATTACAAGTCGCCCTCTAAAAATTGGCCAAAATGAGGAAAGGCTGAACTGAGTG
Source organism: Pictodentalium vernedei (assembly GCA_031216915.1). NCBI lineage: Eukaryota > Metazoa > Mollusca > Scaphopoda > Dentaliida > Dentaliidae > Pictodentalium > Pictodentalium vernedei. The sequence goes on from CM062292.1 coordinate 98,328,339, forward strand.
ATGCGAGGTTTATTGAAAACGATTATTTTCAAAAATCGAATGTGCTCGAGTGTGATAAATGGGCATTTTAATTCGACAAATAAACGTCCATTTATTTGAAATCACACGACAATCAATTGTCCATTGTCGCTTTTGGCGGATTTTTTTTATTTCTATTTTGTTGCGTTTCTGTCGGAGCTTCAAGAGTCGAAATAAAAATAGGTGACTCACGCGACTCAACAAAATAACCCAGTTTGAAAGTAGGTTACGTCGCTTAGGATGCCGAAAATGTTTACACAATGGACGTATTTTATAACACAGTATTTTCATTTCGTTTTGCTGACAACTATTAACTGTTGGGCTGTCTATTCCCAGAAAAACACAAATGGAATTGAAACACATGAAACTAGAACTATCACTGAAGGTGATTAATACCCCCGCTTTGGGTTTTTAGAGGAATGCACTTCTGATCATGTAGGCGAAGGCCATAAGGAAATGTATACATAAAGATCATTTTTTGTTGTTGAAATTTGTATTTGCATGTGGCCTTCCACAGAACAGCACTGAATACTTAAAGAGCCCACACATATATGGTTTACATTTGGAAAAACACATTTACAATGTGCAACATGTATTCAAAATCGGTTCATTAATGTAGGAGGAGTTGCATACACAAGAATCCCATTTGAAAACCCATAATAAATCCAAGTTAAAGGGAGATAGCCTGGTTAAAATTGTCGCAGATCAAAAATTTGGGAATATGCGTATGTTCACTTAGTTGTGATAATGTTTGAAAGGTTTCGTCAAAATTGATTGATAAATGTAGGAGGAGTTGCACGCACAAGAATTTCATGCAGAAACCCATATTAAATCAAAGTTCAAGAGAGATAACCTGGTTAAAATTGTCGCAGATCAAAAAGTTTGGAATATGCACATGTTCACTTAGTAGAGATGATGTTTGAAAGGTTTCATCAAAATCGGTTCATTAATGTAGGAGGAGTTGCGCACACAAGAATTTGTTCGAACGGAAAGACATAATAAATCTAAGTCAAAGGGAGAAAACCTGGTTAAAATTGTCGCCGATCAAAAATCTTGGAATATGCGCATGTTCACTTAGTAGTGATGATGTCTGAAAAGTTTTGTCAAAATTGATTGATAAATGTAGGAGGAGTTGCACGCACAAGAATTTCATGTAGAAACCCATAATAAATCTAAGTTAAAGGGAGATAACCTAGTTAAAATTGCCACAGCTCAAACATTTTGGAATATGCGCATGTTCACTTAGTAGTGATGATGTCTGTAAACTTTCGTCCAAATTGATTGATAAATGTAGGAGGAGTTGCGCACACAAGAATTTCATGCAGAAACCCATATTAAATCAAAGTTCAAGAGAGATAACCTGGTTAAAATTGTCGCAGATCAAAAAGTTTGGAATATGCACATGTTCACTTAGTAGAGATGATGTTTGAAAGGTTTCATCAAAATCGGCTCATTAATGTAGGAGGAGTTGCGCACACAAGAATTTGTTCGAACGGAAAGACATAATAAATCTAAGTCAAAGGGAGATAACCTGGTTAAAATTGTCGCAGATCAAAAATCTTGGAATTATGCGCATGTTCACTTAGTAGTGATGTCTGAAAAGTTTTGTCCAAATTGATTGATAAATGTAGGAGGAGTTGCGCACACAAGAATTTCATGTCTGGAAAGACGTACGGACGGACGGACGTACGGACATACAGGGCGATTCCTATATAGCCCCCACTTCTTCGAAGCGGGGGTATAAAAAGGCTTTAGTGATGACAAGAAAAGCTTTGTACATCACACAAGTGTGCATGTGGACGATCTTTAAAAAGGGTCCTCCTAAACACCGGAATGCCACGAAATGATGCGAAATGACACCGGAATGCCATAAAAATGATGCGGAATGACATTTCTTTTACAAAATTCGCGACCCCAGAATGTATTTTGTTTATTAACTAACAAAGTACCTCCCAAGCAACCTTCTTACATCTGGTCCTGTTCACACTTTCAGACTCAGGAAATTATTAGCTTAGTACACTTTGGTGAAAGGCAACCACAGGAGGGTGCTGGGGGATTGGCAGGAAGAAGAGGGGAGGGGTCATGAAGGAGAGGGTAGCAGTGAGGGGATTTTCAGTCAATAATTACTTAGTGATTTTTTAACCTGGCACAGATGCATCATAGACAACTGGACCTGGATTATTTGGATGTTAATGGAGGACCACAAATTGAAAATATGAAGGGGCGGCAGGAGTAGTACATGAATATTCTTAATTTTCCTCACTTGCCTATGAAGTCTCCCTACATGACTCTGCAGTCTCCCTATTTTTTCTGGAGGGAGACTTGAAGTCTCCCTAAAATTCCCCTCTAGGCTAGTCTCTGGTCTAAGTTATGACATACCCATGAGTCATAAGTAACCATTGTGTATAAGACAGGTGCACTGAACCATTGTTCGAAATCAAACAAAGATGACACAAACAGTCTGCAACCTTGACCTTAAAATGATGACCTTTGGTCAAGGTCATGACACACACCGAGTCATAGGCATTCATTGTGTGAAGAATGAACAAGAACGGGCCACTGAATATTTTTTATGGACAGGACAAACTTAGAAGGGACTAACAAACTCATAAATGGTGTGTGACTTCGACCTTGTAGCTATGACCTTGGGTCAAGGTCCTGAAACAATCTTGAGTTCAATGAAATCATTGTGTGAAGATTGATTCAATGAATGTTTTTATGTACAAAGAAGAATGGCAGAAAAAACAACTAAATGGTCTGTGAGCTTGGAGCTGTGACCTTATGGTCAGACAAGGTTAGAATGGGCAAATGGGTGGGCAGTCGGGGGAAAGATGGCTGGACAAAGTGACTACTTTTTATTCCAGGGAAAAAAATTTTCCAGGGAGCATGAAAATGTACGGTTGTTTGACACAATTTAACCCTTTACAAACACGAAAGCAGATGAAACATGCAAACAAAATTCTTGAATAACTAATTGTTTTCGTTTTTTGTCTCAAAAACCTAGGTTATGACCCCTCAATGGAACGAGCTCGATGAGCTCGTTCCAAAGAGGGGCCAAAAAAAATTGAAAAATAATGAAAATTATTTGCGATTTTTGTGAATAGCGCTGACCGGTTTTGGCCATTACGTTGGGTAAAGGATTAAGAAAGTCACACACACCTTAGAAGAAAGTCACACACAGACTAACGCTACCCACACATAAGACAACCAGCTACCTATGCACCTGCCATTAAATACATAGTAATGCATTTTACAGCGCTGTGATCACAAAAGTGGAAAGAAAAATTTCAAACTGACTTGCGATTGATCAAAATTATCTCACCATATTTCTCCGCAAACATGTAGAATTAAGAATCTCACACATCGGAATACAAATGAAAAACTAAATCTGAGATAGTATTTTTGTTTATTTTTCTCAATTCTGTATTGATTTAGAAATATTTTGTTAATGAAATCTTGTCCCTTTATGAGCATGATGCGAATCGATAATGATCTGATAATGATCTGATCAAGATCTGATCAAGAAAAATACCATCACGATACTGCAGTCTATTGATGATGCTGTGAATACCAAGTATTCCATTTGCCAGATTGATAGTGAGAGTGCGCTTGTTCTAATCAAAGTGGTTCGCCTTTTGACCTGCTGAATCCGAACATTCTTAAGGCCTATATAAAAAAGAATTCTTATTTATCAGGCAATTTTTCCTCAATTTTATGAAGAGGGAGGGAGGCTTTTTTTGTTGTTGTTTATTCACAAAACAGTTCTGAAGATAGTTGGAATCAGAAATCCAACCACTATTATGTGGCAAACCAATGTTTTCAGCAGTGAAAATTTCCGGTAACGTAGTTGAAAATTTAACGAACTATATCTTGTTTGACAGAGCTCTGCGAGCTCTGTCAATCAAGGTACAGTTGGTTAAATATATATCCTACAAGTGCAATATAGTGTCACAGGAGAGATTTGCAGGTGAAACAAGAGCACCGCGTAGCGTGACAATATACACCCATTTTGTATTTTTGAAGGGTTGGGGTAAGGATGGGGGTGAGGGTGAAAATTGTTTGGACCAACCCCATATTCGAACTTGACCTGTATTTTGTTGAGATTAAACAACATACCAAGTTTGGAACCAATGGGATAACAAATAATAAAAATTATCATCCTGAAACCAAATATTTGATGCATTCTATGTCCAACAAGGTCCATAATTCAGGGGAATTTCGAAGTTTGAACTGACCCCATATTCGAACTTGACCTGTCTTTTGTTTTGATTAAACCACATACCAAGTTTAGGAGACAATCGAGAAAAAAAATACTAAAGTTATCATCTGGAAACCAAATGTTGACGAACGGACAGACCGATGGATGGACAAATGGACAGACAGACAGACAGACTGATTCCATAATTCGATGGTTTTTCAACAGCCGTATAATAAAAAATCAGTTAGGCCATACTAACGTTATAATCCGGAAAACACAAAATGCACAAATTCAAGAGAAATAACTCTGGAAAGGTACATGCGATTTTGGCCAAAAGTGAACGCGAGCTGTGCTTTGTGGTCATAAACAAAATCTGAGAATTTGAAACAAATTAGTCAAGGCAAACTAAAGTTATCATCCGGAAACCACATAACTCACAAATTTGCAATCATTCAAGGGAATAACTATGGAACGGTACATGCGATTATGGTCAAAGGTGAACCTGAGCTGTGCTTTGTGGTCAAAAACAAAATCTGAGAATTTGAAAAAAATCGGTCAAGGCAAACTAAAGTTATCATCCGGAAACCACAAAATCCACAAATTTGCAATCATTCAAGGGTAATAACTCTGGAAAGGTATATGCGGTCATACTGTGGTCAAAAGTGAACTTGAACTGTATTTTGTGGTCAAAAAACAAAAAAACTAAAAATTTGAAATAAATCGATCAAGGCAAACTAAAGTTACTGCCTGGAAACGAAAAGTTGGGGTAAATTCCCATAAATAAAGGGCCATAACTCTACTGCAAATGGGCCGCTAGAAACGGAAATCGAACCCATCCTGTATTTTGTCATACTAAATCTACAAGACATGCCAAATTTAACTCAGCTCAAACCATCACAACTAAAGTTATCGTCCGGAAACGAAATGTGTCCATGGACGGACAGACAGACAGACGGGTGGAGAGCCCATTCACATAATACGTCCCGTTTTTCAAATGGGTGTATAAAATCAACATCTGAAAAATTTGGTGTTCGGCTTTAAATGAACTGAAACCAATTTTTTTTCAAAAATAGTGTTTTCAAAGGGCCATAACTCTGCAGCGTATGGACTGAGAAACACCAATATCGAACTTGACCTGTATTTTATTGCTACAAACAACACCTGAAAGTTTGATGTCGATCCGTCAAGGCATTCGACTTTAAATGAAGGGAAACCAATTTTTTTTCGAAAGATTGTGTTTTCAAAGAGCCATAACTCAGCCGTGGATGGACTGAGAAACACCAATACCGAACTTGAACTGTATTTCATTGCTAAAAACAACATCTGAAAAAATTGGTGTCAATCCGTCAAGGCGTTCAGCTTTAAATGAACGGAAACCAATTTTTTTAGAAAAATTGTGTTTTCAAAGGGCCATATCTCTGCAGCAGATGGACTGAGAAACACCAATATCGAACTTGACCTGTATTTTAATGCTAAAAACAACTTCTGAAAGTTTGATGTCGATCTGTCAAGGCGTTCGACTTTAAATGAACGGAAACCAAATTGTTTACGGACAGACAGATGGACAGACAGACAGATGGACAGACAGACGCTCCAACATTTTGGGTTTATGGGCTACCAAAAAAACATTTTGTAAGTCCAAAACCTTATTTTACCAAGAACCCCACCCCCTCCACCCTAGAACTTATATTTAACTCTAACCCCACCCCTCCACCCAAAAACCACACCCAAACCCTACCCCACCCTGGCCCTAAACCCCAAAAGCCCACCCCTGACCCTAACCCCCACCCACCTGCGGGGACCTAACCCCCCAACCTTAAGCCCTACTCTGGAGCTACCCCTAACCCCACCCAACCCCTGCCTTGCCAAACCAATAGGATTAGGAGCTATTTTTCGGTTTAGGGGCTACTAAAACTAAAGCCCCACCCCTGACCCCAACCCTACCCCCCCCCAGGGACCTAACCCTCCCCCAACCTTAAGCCTTACTCTGGGGCTACCCCTAACCATGATCTCACCCCACTCCTAACCCTAAGACTACCTTAATTTGGAGGTAGCCCCTAATAATAATATTCCCTAAACCCCCAATGTTGGCCCGGACAGATGGACAGACAGACAGACTGATAACATAATACAACCGTTTTTTAAACGGGCGTATAAAAAAGGCGATGAGGCAGATTTTCTATGACAAGGGAGGTGCCTGAGAAACAAGAATTTTTTTTTATAGCCTAACTGGTAGTGTTCTAAATTGTTTTTGATAGTTAAAAATCTTTCTCATGCCTTTGCCTTGTTAAAATTTATGGGAGTGCCTATGGGTGCTCTCCCATAAATTGCAACAAGGCAAATCCATACAGACTAAATAATTTCACTTTAATGATAATCTGAAGCACAGAATATGAAGCTTTAACCCTTTACCTAACGTAACGGCCAAAACCGGCCAGCGCTATTCTCAAAAATCGGCAATTAATTTTCATTATTTTTTTCATTTTTTGTCTCAAAAACATAGGTTATGACCCCTCGTTGGAACGAGCTCGTCGAGCTCGTTCCAACGAGGGGTCATAACCTATGTTTTTGAGACAGAAAATGAAAAAAAATAGTTATTCAAGAATTATTTTTGCAAGTGTCGTCTGCTTTTCATGTTAGGTAAAGGGTTAAATTGCTGTGACTACACTTCAAAATAAAGCCCAGATATGTGCTTCCAGCACTCCAGCAGTCAAGAAATTTGACAATTTTATGGTATCAAAATCCATCAACGTACTACAGATTGTTGTCTGGAGCATTGTGCAAAAATAGAAAATGAGAATTTTAAATTTAAAACTTACTGTCAGATGATCCAATAGGTATCTTAGCAGTGAACAGTTCATCATTCTTTCCTTGTAATGGTACAAGCTGCAGGTACATCTGATGGCATTCATCTGTAGAATTTCCTTGAAGAATCTGATACCAAATTATGAATAAGCGCATCCCTTCTCTTCTTAACTGCAAATGTGAACAATTTAGTTACCATGAGAGGAGAAAGAGTCACGCGCTTCATTTTTGATGATATCGATACAGTAAACAGCTGTTTAGTGAAGAACAACTTTGTTCATGAAAAATATTCAATTAACTTTAGTATTTAATTAACCAGAGTTTGGTGATTTTTCAAAACTGAAGTGATACACTGTGAATTTTCTATTCATTCATGTTTATAAGAACTCATGGAGCACTGTCAAACAAGGTATTGCAGATTAAATGCTTATAATGGATGTACTGGGACCAAATAGGTATACAAGAAATAAAAAAAGTTAAGAGTCTGTTTCTCAGGCCCTCCCGCATGGTCATTTTGACTTCTGCATGCTCTCTTTTTATAACCAAAGCAAACTCCAAAAAATAAAAATTAAATGGTTTATGTCTGACATTTTACCCAAGTAAATAAAACTGAAAAATGTGTCCTTTGAGTGCAACAAGGCTTTGTAATGCTTTAGCATTGTGAAGCTTTCTTGCACTCAGGGGACAAAAAACATGGTAGCAAAAATGAGAAGCATTTGCTGAAGACCTCCCACAGACTATCCCTGCCAGGTTTGGTTCACATCGGCTCTGTAGTTCCAGAGAAGAAAATGAAAATGTGATTTCCCATAGGGTTTCTATAGTAACTATAAGTCACAATTGCGGCCATGTTTACAACCCGATCAACATTAAATGAGGATCATTGGTAGAGGGAGACCCAGTCATCTATGTGAAGTATCAAAGCATTTGGCCTAGCAGTTTCAGAGGAGAAGATTTTTGAAAATCCACCAACCAGAATCAAAGAATGCCTCTGGAGGCCATGTTTTTCAACCCACAGGAACAAAATGAGGATCGTTTGTAGAGGACCTCCCATAGACCATTCCTACCAAGTTTGATTCACGTCACCTCAGTAGTTCCAGAGAAGAAAATGAAAATGTGATTTCCCCATATGTTTCTATAGTAATTATAAGCCGCAATTAAAGCCATGTTTGCAACATGATCAACATTAAATGAGGATCGTTGGTAGAGGGGGTCCCAGTCATCAACCAAGCAAAGTTTCAAAATATTTGGCCCTGTGGGTTCAGAGAAGATTTTTCAAAACCCACCAATCAGAATCAAGGAATGCCTCTGGCAGCCATGTTTTCAAACCCATGGAAACAAAATGAGGAACATCTGTAGAGGACCTCCCATAGACTATCCCAGCCAGGAGTGGGTGACGTCGGCTCAGTAGTTCCAGAGAAGATGAAAATGTGATTTCTCATAGGGTTTCTATAGTAACTGTAAGCCGCAATTGCAGCCATGTTTGCAATCCGATCAACATTAAATGAGGATCGTTGGTAGATGGGGTTCCAGTCATCATTTATGTGAAGTTTCAAAAAATTTGGCTGGCGGTTTCAGAGGAGAAGATTTTTGAAAAACCACCAACCAGAATCAAAGAATGCTTCTGGAAGCCATGTTTATCATCCGACGAGAACAAAATAAGGATCATTTGTAGAGGACCTCCCATTCCTGCCAAGTTTGGTTCACACCGGCTCAGCGGTTACAGAGAAGATAAGAATGTGAAAAGTTTATGGATGCCGGACAATGATAGATGCCAAGTGATGTGAAAAACTCACATGCCTTTTAAGCCAGATGAGCTAAAAAAAATAAAATTAAAAACACGCCTGGCATGCAATTTTACAAATGAAAGTGTCAATGACACAGCAGCTTAACGTGACTCTGTCTAGTGTTAGATGAAAAGGATAATGTTCAATGTTTATGAAAGTATTATGAAATAAGATAAGAAATGTGATAATTGAGAATATATTAAGTTCTGTACCCTCCATGCTATGTTTTCAACAAGAATAATTTGTGGTGTAGACTGCACCAAAGAATTGAGGCCTGGGTTGATGTGAGCCTCGCGGTTAATGTATGCCAACCAAATTTACCAAGGTACAGTAAAAGTATTCCAAATTAAGTCATCCTACCAAGTTACAATGAAATCCCTTCATAAATGTGACTTGTAGACTTTGCTAAAGGAATCTAGGTCCTGTGATCGACCAGCTTACATGGTTGGGGATCACAACCAAAACAGAACAGACTCATCTAGATATCATACCAAGTCATCTTACAATGAAATCCCTTCATAAAAATGACCCCTATACAGTGCTAAAGGAATCTAGGTCAAGCACCAAAACAGCATTAACAGCTGACCGATCGTGACCAAAATAGACGAGAATCAGTTTCGATTCCTTGCCAACTCCTGCTGAAAGAATCAATTTTCATTTCTTAAATATTTTGATCTTGAGAGTAATGTTGAGTGCAACATCTACATATGACATAGTAAAAGGCAAATGTCATTTTTTTTAAAGAGAGTTTAACCTTTAAGGTTTAACTTTTAAGGGACCAGTTTCAATTTTCGCATTTCTCATACATATACATGTAGAACACATGTTCCAACATACAGGCTTTTGGTGATCTTGCTGATGGAAATTACAGTACTGTGGCAGTGGTGTCTAGTGAAGTCTTGGCTGCCTATATAGGCAACCAAAGCTTCATTAGACACCACTAATAAAGAGAGTTTTGAGGGGGCAAAGACAGATAATTCTCCTGGCTTTTTAAATCTATAATAAGAATCAAATGAACATTTTGTGCAAATCAAAGTTCATTCTCATTGGTTTTTTTTGCGAGAATCATTTGCACAATTCAATTAAAATTCTTGCATGAATTTTAAGCCCTGATGGGCCATCATATGATTTATGTAAGTACTCAAGCGGAAACATTAACATAGCTGTTTGTAGCCTGGCAAGATAACCAATCAAAATACGACAATTTTCTTTGCAATATGGCAACAGATGTTATTACCTTCAAAATATTTCCAGGATGTAGCAGTTTTCTTAATACTCTTCCTGAAATTGAAAAAAATGTGAATCAGAAGTTTGAGTAAAAATAAAACATAGTTTAAAATTATTTATTTTACTCAGTCAGGGAGTATTTGTTTGCTCGCATTTTACACATGGTCAACTTGAGGAACACAATTGTGGATAAGCAAATTAGATACAGGTCTGTACAACTTAAAAATTAAGGAAACCTAAAAAAGGTTACTCCAGGCCTCGATTTGTTCACAGAAAATTGATTAGCAACTTTTTTGGAGTCCAGGTTGATGGCTCAAGGAGAAAATTTTGAAAATTTGACCTGAAAGACTCAGCTTCCTTGCATTTGGGAATAAAACCGAATATTACTAATACTTTCAAACTCATTTTTTCAAGTGTATGAAGAGAAATCAAAGGCCGCCCGGCCACTCATCCACCAAAAAAGTGTGCAATTCGAAGTATTTGAAAAAAAAAAATTTGAATTTTTTAAAGCCGAAAAAGACATAACTCTAGCAAACAATGTCAGACCAAACCCGACCCGATTCGAACTTGACTTGTCTTTTAAGTTCATACACCTACGTACCAAATTTCATTTGATTTGGCCAACTGTACCTAAAGTTATCATTGGGAAACCAAAACTAGAGGCTCCACAGAGCATGTGATCGCTCAGCTGGCAGAACTATATATAATCAAAGTGTCAATGACACTGCAGCTCAACTTGACAAACTTGAACTTGGTAAATAATAAATGAAATGGCAAAATTGAAGATCATTGGTTCCAATGTTATTTGGTGAAATTTCAACACAATGGCATTGTGTGTGCACGTCAGAGTAATCCATGTATTTCTAAATGTAAACTGTGAGGCTGGCTAAAGGAAGAATGTTGATACACAAATGCAGTAAGTTCAGAGGTTATTGTAAATGGCAACTTTTTTCACAGAAATGAGTGCTAATCAATAGCTCTTATCTAGAGGTCTTGCCTAATAAGCACACCAACTTTAAAAACAACCTTACAATATATGTGCCCTGTTGACCATGAAGAATGTTGATGCATCAATGCAATAAATTCAACGATTGTTGCAAACAGCAACAGCTTTTCATTGAAATGAAAAGAAAATTGCTAGCTCCCATCTTGTCACCCTGAATAAGCATACAAAGTTTCAAAACAACCCAATAATGAATGCATCCTCTGAGGCATGCCAAAGGTTTGAAGGTCATTGCTTGTGGCAATGTGTTTTTTTTTTCTCTTTTTTATGGAAATTCATAAATATACCCTGCAGAGAGTTGCAAAAGGGATAAGTTGCTGCCCAAATGCACAAACTTCAAAGGCTGGTGCTAACGACAATATTTTTATGAAAATGAAAAAAATCAACAGCTCACACCTAGAGGTCACCCCGAACACACATACATACCAAGTTCCAAAGTGATCCGATCATAAATGTGTCCAGAAGGGTGTGTCAAAGGGAAATATTGAGGTCAGACTAGACTTTTTCAAAGGTCAGGGGCAACATTTTTCAACAGAAATGGAAGAAAATCGATAGCTCCCATATAGATGTCACTCCACACAAGCACACCAAGTATCCAAGCGATCCAATCACAAATATGCCCTGCAGGGTGTGTCAAAGGGAATACTGATGCATATCTGCACAGAGTTCATCAAAGGTCATTGCCCACAGCAACATTTTTTGACAGACAAGGAAGAAAATCAATAGTTCCTATCTAGAGGTCACCCAAACAAGCATACCAAGTTTCCAAGGGACCCGATCATAAATGTGCCCTGCAGGGCGTGTCAAAGAAAAAAATTGATGCATAACTGCACTAAGTTCATCAAAGGTCGATACCAATGGCAACATTTTTTAACGGACCAGAAAGAAAATAAATAGCTCCTATCAAGAGGTCACACTAAAACAAGTATACGAGGTTTCAATGCAATCCGATCATAAATGTTCCCTGTAGGGTGTGCCAAAGGGAAATATTAAGGTCTAGCTAAACTAAGTTCAAAGGTTGTTTCCAGCTGCAACATTTTTGGACGAAAATTGAAGAAAGAGGATAGCTCCCATCTAGGTCACCCCAAACAGGACACCAGGTTTCAAAGCGATCCGATCATAAAAGTGCACTGCAGGGTGTGCCAAAAGGGAAATATTGATACATAACTGCACTAGCTTCATTGAAGGCTATTGCCAGCAGGAACATTTTTTGATGGAAATCAAAGAAAATTAATAGCACCCATCTAGAGGTAACACCAAACAAGCATAGCAAGTTTCAAACCTATCTGATCATAAAGGTGCCAAAGGAATATACTGATTCCTGACTTCCAAAGGTCATTGAAGAAAATCGATAGCCCCCATCTAGAGATCACTCCAAATAAGCATACCAAGTCTCAATGCAATCCGATCATAAATGTTCCATGTAGAGTGTGCCAAAGGGAAATATTACGGTCAAACTAACTAAGTTCAAAGGTCGTTGCCAGCTGCAATATTTTTTTATGGGAAATGAGGAAAATCAATAGATACCATCTAGAGGTCGCGCCAAATAAGCACACCAAGTTTCAAAGCTATCCGGTCAAAAGTGTGCACTGCAGGGTGTACCAAAGGGAAATATTGATGCATAACTGCACTAAGTTCATCGTAGGTCATTGCCAGCGGCAACATTTCTTGACAGAAATTGATAGCTCCCATCTGGAGGTCACCCCAAACAAGCATGCCAGGTTTCAAAGCAATCTGATTATAAATGTGTCCTGTAGGGTGTGCCAACGGAATATATTGATGCCGGACTAAACTAAGATCAATGGTTGTTGCCAGCAACATTGTTTGACAGAAATGTGAGAAAATCGATAGCTCCCATCTAGAGGTCACCCCAAACAAGCATATCAAAGAGATCTGATCATAAATGTGACCTGTACGGTGTGCCAAAGGAAATTGTGGAGGTACGTACATAAGCCCAAACGTATGTATGCCGACAGACGAGAAGTGATGGCAATAGCTGAGCTTGACTTTGTCAAGTTGAGCTAAAAATTAATTACTCCCACCAGCAGTCTCAGTATGTTATTAACCCTTTACCTAACATGAAAAGCAGACGACACTTGCAAAAATATTTCTTGAATAACTAATTTTTTTCATTTTTTGTCTCAAAAACATAGGTTATGATCCCTCGTTGGAACGAATTAATTGGCAATTTTTGAGAATAGCGCTGGCCGGTTTTGGCCGTTACGTTGGGTAAAGGGTTAAAACCCATTCTGGTAAGATACATCTTTTCCAAAATTAACATTTTATTTTGGAATGTTTTACTTTTAAAACAAACAAGCAAACATCGTCAGGATGTTAGTGACGTTTTGCAGTAGAACAAAATTTCCTTCGCTAGTTCATTTTATGACAGGAAATTCAAACCAACGATGTCAGGCCAGGTTGTCAATATTAGTTATTGATAAATAAATTTTTATTTTAATGGTTAACCCTTTACCTAACACGAAAAGCAAACAACATTTGCAAAAAAAATTTCTAATAACTAATTTTTTTCATTTTTTGTCTCAAAAACATAGGTTATGACCCCTCATTGGAACAAGCTCTACGAGCTCATTCCAATAAAGGGTCGTAACCTACATTTTTGAGACAAAAAATGAAAAAATAATGAAAATTAATTGGTGATTTTTTTAGAAAAGCGATGGTCGGTTTTGGCCATTACGTTGGTTAAAGGGTTAACAAGTTTGTCTTTTCTTTAAACTTACCAATACTGTGAAACATCCATCTTTTGTGTATCAACTCTGGCAACAATAATAAGATTTTCTGAAAAACAGAAACATGCTTCTTTAAATTATCATATTATAAAACACTAGACAGGCTCTTCTATTTTATACACACTTGACTGATTCAACAAGAGCTACTGCTGAGTGCAATTCATGCTTCCAATGCAGTGATGGAACCACAAGACATTTCTGGATTTCTGAAGGCGAGCCTGAAGGATAAATTGGCAAATTGTACAATAATACTGATTTGAACAAACTTGGAACTTGTCATCTGCTTGGGAGAAAACTCACCACAGTTGAAGTGAGGAGGTGATTGAACGGTACACAAACAACCATCAGCCGATAAGCACCCATCGGTTGACAATCGGAAGTCGGGGGTGTTGGATCGGCTCTCGTCGATGGTCACATGTAAAAAAAAATTGTCGAGATTTCCTCAATTGTTATATGTATATCATGCAATCTGCCTGTCCTTGGTATTTTTGCTGAATAAACTTATCTTATCGTATCATTCAGATTTAAGACGTTTTTACTGACATGACTTTTGAGTGATTCGTAGTTCCATTTGATCTTGTCAAAATTTCACAGAGCACTGGCAGAACTTGAGACAACCATGTTTACTCAACTGACGAATGCCTGCTAGATATCAAAGAAATCCGAAAATGAAAGCAAGAAATGGCAGAAACTTCCTTGCAAGAGGACTGAATACTGGCACTGCGATAGTATTGAGCAAACAACATTGTGATTACTGTTGCAGTTCTCACTTTTATTTTCTATGAATTAACTCATTCAAAATTTATATGTTGTTTCTGAGTGTTTTATTTTGCCAACAACCTCACCCAAAACAGTAGAAAGAAATGAAAATGCTCCAAACTTCAAGTCAGCAAAAAGTACACAAATGAATATTCAAAACTAAATTACTGAGTTTGTGAGAGATCATGTCTTTCTGACCCCAGGTAATTAATATTCATGATGTAAGGTCACAAATGAGAATTGTGGGATACTGTTGACATAACACTTCAAAGAAAATAACCATGTAGTTCTTTATTTGTTTTGGATGTTAGGCCATAAAAAAGGAACCTCTGTTTCTCAGGCCCACGCACATGGTAATTTTTGGTGCGCATGCAACCTTTTTATGACACCAAAAAATCTTCAAAAAAAAATTTGAGATATTGTGCTCATTTTGGTAAATCGATATCGATGCCTTCGCAAATTTTTAATTAACACACTTCAAGCTATTTCTACATCATACTTTAATAAAGTGGGCGGGTTTTAGCAATATTCACGACAGAAAGTGTTTTATTCTGTAAAAGGTAAGTCATAATGACAGCAAGAAGGAAGGAGTCTTTCAGTCTGACAACAAACAGTCACAAAGTGGAATGGTCGATTCGCACCACGTTTGATTCGCACCAACCCTCAGAAAGTCTGCAAAGTCAGGTGCTATGTTGAACGGAACACAGTTTTCTGGCATTTATTTTTAGTAACATTTGTATTGTAAATGGCTGTCATTGGGAATTTGTGTACTGTTATTTGAAACCGTTACGAGTTTCCCAGTTAATTTAAATAAATACATTTGAGATGCAGGATAATTGGATAACTAATAGTAACCATTGCTTGATATAAGATAAATATCAAGTCATAGTTGAAAATAAATCGCATATAGGCAGGTATGTGCGGTCGAATTGGTAAATAAAAACACACATTCGTTTTGTATTTCATTTTCAGATTTCCGAAAAATATGATTTATGGATGAACTGCCCGTTCAAATGGGTTGTGATAATTTTGAATATAATGGGGAAAAATTGCGATTCACAATTTTATAAGGCAGGTTGTGAAAGGATTTTTTTTTTTGGTAAAATAAATCTGTGAAAGTTGGCACTTTGACATTTGATTTGTCCCAGAGACGTTTCATACCGAGACGTTTCACCCACGAGGCATTTCGACCTGTGTCATAATTTTCACGTTTCAATTAAAAAACAAACATTCAAACCCCACTTCATTTATGACCCAACACCCCTACAGTGAATAACCAATATATTTGCAAAATTTTGTGCGGTTCACCAGGTGTTTGGGTGGGGGTCAAATTACCACAAACCACCTCTCGGGGAGAAAATAAAAAGAAAACCCCCAAAAAAGGGCCCGCCTGCATGCTTTTTTGGAAAAAATGGCCTGAGAAACAGACAATCAACTTTGTATGGCCTTAGTGAACAATTTTACTCCACAGATGAGGGGTCATTTATCTTAATGGCTCATTCCTACTCATTAGGTTAAATCTGATCCACTGATTACAAGAGAAATAAATTTATGAATTTCACAAAAATGTATTGAATTGGCTAGCTGGACCAGAATTGAAAGGAAGCTTCCTCTGGACATCAATAATGCACAACCAAAAACAGAAATTGATTCGAGTCAGTATTCATAAGTTATTGGACGGAAACCAAATTCAAGATTGCCACCATAATGAATAGGCCAATGGTGGCCATCTTGGATCAATTGACTGATCGAAAATCGAAAGGGAGCTTCCTCTAGACACCAACAATGTATAATTAAACTAGAAAAACTGCTCACTAAATGATACCAGCCACTCCCACCAAGAAACATTTTACAACAGTAAAAGTGTGTTTAATGTAGAGAGCACAAACACTGACCCCCCTCCCCCCCCCCGCCCCCTCCCATGCAAGCTTGAAAAGCCCATTTTTAAATATGTGAAACCCTAAAAATGGAAATATCTGAAAACAAAACAGGAGATGCATATCTTCAATATATGTAAAAGAATGTCTGAAAGTTTCAATGAAATCTGTTCAATGGTTGAAGAGGAGTTGCAGATAGCAGATCTGTACAGAATGTCAATTGAATTTGACAAAGTTCATTTTTCAATATGGGAAACTGTAAAAAAGAAAATATCTGAAAACAAAATAAGAGGTGCACACCTTCAATGTATGTAAAAGAATGTCTCAGAGTTTCAATGAAATCCGTTCACTGGTTTAAGAGGAGTTGCGGATAGTAGATGTGTACCTCCCCCCCCCCCCCCCTCCAAAGCGTAACACCACTATAGAATAACGGATGGACGGACGTATGTCGGAATATTAAAATATCTGAAAGAAAAATAGGAGGTGCACATCTTCAGTGTATGTAAAAGAATGTCTGAGAGTTCCAATGGTGTTTGTTCAATGGTTTAAGAGGAGTAGCGGATAGCAGATCTATACCCCTCCCTACTAATACCTGAATTGACAAAGACCATTTTTGAATATGGAGAACTGTAAATATGACAATATCCGAAAAGAAAATAGGAGGTGCACATCTGCAATGTATGTAACAGAATGTCTGAAAGTTTCAATGAAATCTGTTCAATGGTTTACAGGCCTTGCCTTGAGTCGAGGCTGATCAGCCCAGGCCCCGAGATCAGCCCCGAGGAGCACTTGCTGGGGGCTTTTTTTCAAGCCCCGACATTTTCCACAAAAAAGCACGAACAATAATGGACAAAATAGAAAATCAGCCCCGAAAAGGCCCCGACCTCAATATGTGGGGCACTTTTTTAGGCCCCGACCATTTTACTCAAGGCGAGCCCTGGGTTTAAGAGGAGATGTGGATAGTAGATCTGCACAGAAGGTCAATTAAATTTGACAAAGTTCATTTTTCAATATGGGAAACTGTAAAAAAGAATATATCTGAAAACAAAATAGGAGGTGCACATCCTCAATGTATGTAAAAGAATGTCTGAGAGTTTCAATGGAATCCGTTCACTGGTTTAGGAGGAGCTGCAGATAGCAGATGTGTACCCCCCTAAAGCGCAACAGATGGACAGACAGACGGACGGAAGGACGTACGGACGGACCAAGTGATCACTATATACCTCCCACGTTTCAGGTGGGTGGTATAAAAATAATGAAAGTGTCAATGACACTGTATCTCAACTTGTGTAAGACATGTACATGTATAGTATGTGACACAGCAATGAGACACATCTAGGTAATGACCTGATAACAAAGGTACATATAAAATATTGTAAAGGTCTGTACATAAATGCTGACCGTAGCCTGTAACGAATGTATAGGTAAAGTATTGTAAAGGTGGACGACAGTTAGATGCTAAACTAGAAAAGAAATCTTTGAGTCCCAGAGTGGGTCTGACTGAACCCAAAAATATTTGTTCTCACAGCACAGTGATAACAAAGGCACCGAAAAACATGCTTTCCTGTCCCAAGGTGAAAACAAAGGTACCGAATAAGTTTCG
Organism: Pictodentalium vernedei; assembly: GCA_031216915.1. Lineage (NCBI taxonomy): Eukaryota > Metazoa > Mollusca > Scaphopoda > Dentaliida > Dentaliidae > Pictodentalium > Pictodentalium vernedei. Next base: position 98,346,360 of record CM062292.1, read on the forward strand.
TGAAGATCGGTTCATAAATACAGCCTCCGGCCTGAGCCGTATTGACATGTGCACTTTCTGTGTATAAGTAGCACTGAATAAATCAAAGTTCATCTAATTTGCATAATTTCTGCACGATAAAAAAACCTGTATTATATGTGATGTATTCCATGTTACTAAACATTTATTCAAATCAGAACCTTCATATAGAAGTTCTGTACCAAAAACTGATTGTACCTAATTTTGGTACAAAATGGACGCTGGCAGCCATCTTAAATTTCGACCTCACCCCAAAACACTCATTCTCGTCCCAAGGTGATAACAAAGGTCTCCAAGAAGTTTCGTGAAGATCGGTTCATAAATAGAGCCTCTAGCCCAAGCCGTATTAACATGTGCACTTACTGTGTATAAGTAGCACTGAATAAATCAAAGTTCATCTAATTTGCATAATTTCTGCACGAGAAAAAAACCTGTATTATATGTGATGTATTCCATGTTACTAAACATTCATTCAAAAATTTATTCAAATCAGAACCTTCATATAAAAGTTCTGTACAAAAAAACTGAATGCACTAATTTTGGTACAAAGTGGCTGCCGGCACCCATTTTGAATTTTGGACCGCACCCAAAAACACTCGTTCTCGCCCCACGGTGATAGCAAAGGTACCCAAGACGTTTTGTAAAGATCAGTTCATAAATAATACTGCCTCTGGCCTGAGACGTATAGAAGTTGTGTACAAAAAACTGATTGGACCTAATTTGGGTACAAAATGGCTGCTGGCAGCCATCTTGAATTTTGACCGGACCCAAAAACACTTGTTCTCGTCCCAAGGTGATAACAAAGGTACCCAAGAAGTTTCGTGAAGATCGGTTCATAAATACAGCCCCTAGCCAGAGCCGTATTGACATGTGTACTTACTGTGTGTAAGTAGCACTGAAAAAATCAAAGTTCATCTAATTTGCATAATTTCTGCACGAGAAAAAAACCTGTATTATATGTGATGTATTCCATGTTACTAAACATTCATTCAAAAATTTATTCAAATCAGAACCTTCATATAAAAGTTCTGTACAAAAAAACTGAATGCACTAATTTTGGTACAAAATGGCTGCCGGCACCCATTTTGAATTTTGGACCGCACCCAAAAACACTCGTTCTCGCCCCACGGTGATAGCAAAGGTACCCAAGACGTTTTGTAAAGATCAGTTCATAAATAATACTGCCTCTGGCCTGAGACGTATAGAAGTTGTGTACAAAAAACTGATTGGACCTAATTTTGGTACAAAATGGCTGCTGGCAGCCATCTTGAATTTTGACCGGACCCAAAAACACTTGTTCTCGTCCCAAGGTGATAACAAAGGTACCCAAGAAGTTTCGTGAAGATCGGTTCATAAATACAGCCCCTAGCCAGAGCCGTATTGACATGTGTACTTACTGTGTGTAAGTAGCACTGAAAAAATCAAAGTTCATCTAATTTGCATAATTTCTGCACGAGAAAAAAACCTGTATTATATGTGATGTATTCCATGTTACTAAACATTCAGACAAAAATTTATTTGAATCAGAACTTTCATACAGAAGTTTTGTACAAAAAACTGATTGCACTAACTAAGGTACAAAATGGTTGCCGGCGGCCATCTTGATTTCAGACCGCACCCAAAAACACTCGTTCTCGTCCCACGGTGATAACAAAGGTACCCAAGAAGTTTTGTAAAGATCGGTTCATAAATACGGCCTCTAGCCCGAGCCGTATTGGCATTTGCACTTACAGTGCTGAAAGTAAAACTAAATAAATCAAAGATAGTCTAAATAGCATAATTTACACACAAGAAAAAAAACTGTATTATATGTGATGTACCCCATGGTACTAAACATTCATACAAAAAACAAGTATCCCCAGGGGGCCTGCGGGCCCTCACCTGACATGGTACTTGACTTGAATAAGCTACATACGCCCCTCCTAAGAAAAGCATATACCAACTAGATGAAGTGATTGTGCCCACATAATACACAGGATTTTCCTTCTATTTTCAGTTCCTGCACTTTTACGTCCCAAAATTGAGAAATAAATGCAAAAAACATTTTTTTTTTTTTTTTTTCGGAAATTTCCGAAGTCCCAAACAAAATATTTTCAAACCAAAATTGTTTTTTTCTTCTTAAAATTGACCAAAACGCATAAAAAACTCATTTCCGGATTTTGGTCCAAAATTCCCAAGTCCCAACAGGACCCCAAATTTTCAGTGTAAAAAAAAAAAAAATTGGTCTTAAAATTGACCAAAACGCATAAAAAACCAACAAAAATAATTTCCAGATTTTGGTCCAAAATTTCTAAGTCCCACCCAGACCCCAAATTTTCAGTGTAAAAAAAAAAATTTGTCTTAAAATTGACCGAAATTCATAAAAACCAAAAAATTCATTTCTGGATTTTGGTCCAAAATTTCTAAGTCCGGACCGAGACCCCAAATTTTCAACCTAAATATGAACCCAGGGACTAGGCTTGAACAAACTTGAATCTCACCCTCCTGAGCATGCTGCATACCAAATATCAAAAGATTCTTATTGGTAGATCTGAAGAAGATTTTTAGAGAATATTCCTCATACTGCACTAATTTGAACATTTGGGCTCCTATAGTGAACTCAAATGTGGACCTAGGGATTTGATTTCAACAAATATAGGAATCAATGTTCCAAAGATGTTATATGTAAAATATGAAAGCTTTTGGAGCAGTGGTTTGGAAGCAAACGATTCTTTAATTTTTTCCCATTGCCCAGACTGTTAAAAAATGCTGACTCAGCATTTTTTCAAAGTCTCGAATAAGTACCTTATGACAAAACCGATGGCAATTTTTTTACCACTCCTTTTTGTTGGTCCCAAGGAAGCCTCACACCAAATAAAAATTCTCAGTGCCGTGCAGCTTTGGAGATATGGACGTTTTCGTTTTTTTCTATTTTTGGCTCCTGCGGTTCACACTGGGCTGCAGAAAAAAAATTTTTTGCATGAATCAAGTACTTTTAACCCAATAATACCTCATATTAAAGTTGGTTCAAATCTGCCTCTCGGTTCAGAAAACAGAAATTCTGGGCGGGGCAAAAATTCTTGCCCCTCTCAGAACAAAGGCAAATATTGCCCGCCAAACTTCTCTTGAACAAACTTGAGTCTACACCTCAAATGGAAGCTGCATACCAAATATCAAGTCTCTGCTACGGCTGGTTCATGAGAAGAAGATTTTTTTAAATTTTGTGCATTTTGGCCCCACCCCACTCCACAATATGAGCAGAAACCCAATTTGAAGAAAAACCCAAATGCCCCTATATAACCGCTACTCATGTGAATTTTCATTGAACTGCAGCCAGTAACTTGGGATAAAATGACCCAAACACCACCTTCACGACGTACGACGGACGACAGACAAGGGACAAAAAGTGATCAGAATAGCTCACCCTGACTTTCTGTCAGGTGAGCTAATTATTCAAATCAGAGCTTTCATATGGAAGTTAAGTGCAAAAATCTGATTGCACCTAATTTTGTACAAAATGGTTGCCAGTGGCCAAAATGGACGTTGGCAGCCATCTTAAATTTCGGACCGGACCCAAAAACACTCGTTCTCGTCCACGGTGATAACAAAGGTACCCAAGAAGTTTTGTAAAGATCAGTTCATAAATACGGCCTCTAGCCTGAGCTGTATTGAATTGTTGGCGGACAGACGGACGACTGGCCATGGCATAAGTTCAAATTTGACTTACGTCAAAGTTGAGCTAAAAATGATTCAAATCAGCATTCACTTGTTATTGGACAGAAACCAATTTCAATATGGCTGTCATGGCAGCAATATAGAATTGGCAAGCTGGACCACATTGTCACCACAAGCGAAAGGAAGCATTGTCTAGTCATCCACAAGTTACCCCTAAAATTATGATTTGATCAAATACATGCTTCTTTTGGTATTTGATGGAAACCAAAAGTTAACGGATGGACAACTGACGCCGGTCAATGGATGGACATTGTGAAAACATAATGCTCCCGAGAGAATTTCTCAGGGGCACAATCAGCTAAAAAATTACAACTTTTTCTCTCAAACAAGCCCGAAAATATGCAGAAAGATGGCTTGAACAAACTTCCATGCAAACGAGTGAAAGAAACTTTCTGTACAGTGGTTCTGAAAAAGAAACTTACAACTTAGGCGTTTTGGAGCCCAAAGGCAATATTTGGGCTCTCACATGAACCCAATTAAGGAAGGAGAAACTTGAATAAACTTGCTTGTTTTTTAGTGAAAGATGCTGCTTGCCAAAAATCCAAACTTTCTATACAATTGTTCTGAACGTGATTTTTTTTAGTTTTTCTGAGTTGTCTCCCCTTTTGTGGTCAGGCAGGAGATTCAATTGTTAGGGTTTATGTAAGATATGTCCCAATTTTCGCTAAGTAGTAAAGTATTTAGCCTGTGATGAAAGAATGTGATATAACATGCACAACAGGGATGATTCTATATACTCCCCAGTTGGGGGTATAATAATTGTATGTCTTTTTACTTAAGATTTTGATAAGTCCACTTTTTTAGTTTTTATTAGCTTCAATAGGTACACCATCTTTTGTGGGCAGTTAAGTTTCCAGTTGTTATACTAATTGTCTGTGAAATAAGTTATCTGGGCAAAAGAAAATAAACTCACTTCAAAAATCAGTAGTATACCTTCCAGCTCTTCTCTGTGTGCTTTGTTCACTAAAATAGAAACAAAAAGTAGGTACAGTACGGCTGCCAAGGACTGATTACTTTCCACGGGCAAAAAATATTCCCAGATGCAATATTACATTCCAAACACTAATTATAGGAATAATCACAAAAGATTTAATTAATGAAGCACCACGGCGTCCGTACTGTAGATGAAGTCATCTAAACCTCAGATGCAACTGGGGGACCACCAATAAAGCTGAATGTTTTTTGTTTCAATAATTTTGCTTTCACTACCTCTCCGAATGATCATCTTGATTTCTTACAATGTGGACTGATAATTGGAATCATATATTTTCTCGATTTCTCATTTTAATGGGATAACTTTCATTTCTGGCATAAGTATTCTGTAAACTGAACTATCATTGATCAAAATCACCTAATAGGCCTTCTTCGAAACTGCCATCTTGGCTTTTAGTCTATGCAAGGTCACAGGTTGTAGGGTGTAAACAAAGTGATTTCCATGTTCGTCTCACTGAGTTCTGTGTCAGCCAAGACAACTATTTTTGTGAAATATCAAGTTTAAATTCGTAGAGCCGATGTCATCATTCGAATTAACTGAAGGGGCAACCCTAGATGACTTTAAACAATGGGATACCGTAGTTTTGAATACTTTTTATTACGGAGACAATGACTTGTTTCGAGTGGCAACAAGGAAACACTTGTTGCACGGAGTTTCTCGGTTTGGGGAATCTCCAAAAGTTGTTGAAACAGTGTCGACGGCCAGAGTCAAGACACAGCATGCATTCAAAAACCATTTAAGTTGATGGGAACTAAATTCAAAATAATTAAAGTTCATGTACAATATTGCCGTTGTCTTCAACAAATGGCAACCTTGGCTAAATGATTTTTTAATTCACACTAATTAACGTAATGGGGTACAAAGCACTTCACCTGCTCTCTTCTCCCATTGCTTACATGTTTTCTTGAAATGTTTACACCTCACGACCTATGACCTTGCAAAGATTAAAAGCCAAAATGGCGGTTTCGAAAAAGGCTTATTCACTATCACTTGGATTCAGACAAGAGAATGACATCCATATCCCCCGCAGACATTTAAGTTAACTGGTAGAATGCGGGAAGCCCATATTTGGGCTTTATTCTGAAGAGCAGTTACTGCAACTTAAAGGCTTCAAATTCAGTGGCTGTGCATCATATTATCTTTGAAGTGATGTTATTTAGTCTGTTAAGATTAGCCTTGTTACAATTTATAGGAGAGTGCCCACAGGCACTCTCCTATAAATTGTAACAAGGCAAAGACATGGAAAAAAAATTTGAGGGGCAAAATAAAATTTAGCACTCTACCAGTTACCGATACTTACGACTAAGTTTTATAAAAATCCACTGAAACCTGTTATGAAAAGAATAATTACATGAGGTGATCAAGACAGATGAAAAGATGGATGAACAAACACCAAGATGGTGAATGGACTTCATTGGACAAGGTTAAATACAGTTAAAACTAGAAGTCCTGTCACGAACTGTGCGCTTATCTAAGCTTAATTGCACGTAGGAATTGTGCGCAATTGCTATATCGAATGGCATCCAAAGCACCGCAGGTTCTCCTGGTTACTCATAGCAAACACAAGCTATGTTTCTGCCAATGGACCTCCGGGTTACCCAGAGGTCTATTGGCGGAAACGTTGCTTGTGCACAGGCCATATGAATAGAATTTGATAGCCTTAGAATGGTCATAACGCGTAGATTAAGGTGCAAATCGACATGTTACAGTTAAAACTAGAAGTCCTGTCCTGAAATGCGCACAAATAGCCCGTCGATTTGCAAATTAATCCACACGTTACGACGATGGTAAGGCTATCAAGTTCTGCACATACACTCTGTGCACAAGGAGAGTTTCAGCCAATGGACCTCCGGGTAACCCGGAGGTACATTGGCAGGAACATTGCTTGTGTTTGCTATGGGTAACAAGGAGAACCTGCCATGCTTTGGGTGCCATTCGATATAGCAATTGCGCGCAATTCCTACACGCAATTAAGCCTAGATAAGCGCACAGTTCGTGACAGGACTTCTAGTTTTAACTGTATTTGTGCGCATTTCTTGACAGGACTTCTAGTTTTAACTGTATACCTCATTTGGTTCATTGCAACTGAAGGAACCATATGGAAACTTCAAATGAGAGATCTGATCAAGTGGGAGACCACTATTGTGATCTTTTAAATTTGTGTTCAACACTGATGTCTATGCAACCGGTTTGCTGGAATATCAGTGAAAAACAATGCCACTCAAATTTTCTCCCCTGAGGTGATGTCAAGTCAATCAATGTGCTAACTCCTCCCAATTCCTGACGTTTTATGATGTGATAGTCACAGCATAATACAGTACGTGGAGGGTGTATTATCACTAAATCACCCACAGGGAGGAGATCCACCTGAGCAATAAATGTAAATTTGTTGCAAAGTATAACAATCATGAGCAAAGTTCTGACCAATGGGCATCCGTGTTAAACCCTGAGGTCCATTGACCAGAATAGTAATGGCGGCTACTCACCCAAGAAAGATAACTTTAGGTCACTGTGTATAAAGTGACACCCACCATGTATGAAATTTATTGCTGGTATGCTTGTGACGTTCTTAGCCAATATAATTCGAGGATATATCAAAAAATTTGTAAGAGGTGGGGTAAATGTGCACGCCCTGCAATGTGTACATGCATAACTAATACTACCCTCAGTGACCCTGATTTTATTCGACTTTATTATCTAGAAAGCACAGTTCTATTGATCCTCAAAATGGATGTATTTCTAAAGAAAACGAACATTCATTGCTGGTCTCCTTTGGTCAGACAGTTTTTTGGACCTAGAACACCGATCTCTATACAACTGGGTTGCTTGCTGGAACATCAACAAGCATCGCATCTCAGTCTGCACCTCATCCCTCGTCCCCAAAAGATGGCGTTGAATCACGAATCAATCATAACTCCCCCAGTCAATATGCTTGATGATGTGAAGCTATTATGTTGTGACTATGGTCTCGTTACAGTTATTCAGGTGAAAACGATGGCTTTTCAAGAAATGTGCAGCTTCTCATTAACATGGCCAAGGATATTTTGTATTTAAATTACCTCCCCTATTCATAATACTCACAATGTATACAGTTTCTGCAAGTTCGGAATAGGGCCTTTTCTGGAGACAATTGTACACAACAAAAATCTTACAATATCACTCAAATACACTCAGCTGGATAACACAGTTGATGGCTAAAAAAATGGCTCAAAATGGTCAAAATTTTCTCATTTCGAGGAGAAATTTCCAATTTTCGTGCATCGAAAGTGATAAAACTGTGTTATAGGAATTCTTCATTCCTCCACTGAGGATTTTTCAGCATAACATGATCATTGGACACAGGGACTAGCCTAGAGGGTAATTTGAGGGAGAAGTCACTTCTCCCTCCACTGACTTTAGGGAGAAGTCAGATGAAACAGGGAGAAGTGAGAAGAAAATGTACAGCGATGATTCTGCATTCGCATGATCTACCGTTATATTATATTTTCATCTGTCACAAAATAAATCACTACAATTGGGCAGTAACACATCTCTATGTGTAAATTTATTTGTACAAAGAATTGTTTACGAAAAAAAAAAATGCCCCTCTGTATTAATTTATTTATAAAAAGAAAAGTTTACAATTCAAATTTAAGTGGGCATTTACTTTTTAAAAGAGACAGATCAGCCTTGAATTAAACAATTCAAGTGTGTCCATTTCTTGGTCCAGAGTGTGTAAAAAGTAGGTCAATGTTCTGTCCTGTTCTGTTCTATTCTATTCTGGTCAATTTTCTGTTTTCAAAACATCTTGCACAAAAATAAAATCCAGATTGGAATTAAAACTTCAGCTTTTACAAAAAAGTGTTGTTTTATGAAAAACTGCTCCCCAAAAAAACTTCTGAGTGTGAAAAATACTTATTTTAAAGATAACTTAAATAGAAAATCTTGTCTTAACTTGATGACTTGTCACCTAATTTCAATGCAGCCAAGACGGTTCACGATTACATTATTAATCGGGCATTATTTTTAGATACTGATTTTATTTTTAGTTACTATGAAAATTAATCACAATAACAATTAACCCTAGCAATAATACTCTTTTCAGATGGAAATTACTTTGTAAATTCTACGTGAATTCACCTAATTTTAAGGTAGGTCAATTGGGAATTTACAAATTACAGGGCGACACACTTTCTCGTTTTTTAGTGAAGTAAGAGCTAAGTTATGCAATCCAAGGCGACATTTTCGTCACAGTCCCTGGTCGGCTTGTCTCTGTTCTGACAAATAAAAAACATATGGGTTTCTTATTCATTTTTTCAGAAGGCTTTCTCAAAGCAAATTTACACAAAAATTGTCCCATTTGTAAAATGCAAATTGTCAGGTCCCAAACAGGTCTGGGTTAGTCATTTGACACTTCCATCTGACCTTGACCCCCCAATTGAAATGCACTTGACAGTACACAGTTTGAATCAAGACCATCAACAGATTATTTTGGCCATATCACCATTAATGAGAATTATTTACTAAATCCACACCACCACAAACTAAAACTATAGCTCAAAATAGGCATTTGTCTGTGGATATCCAATAACCTCAGAAATGACCTTTTATTAGGAAACGAGACCTATAGTAACAGGTTTCAATTCATCATACATCTTGGTGTTTACCTAGTCTGAAAACTAGTTACACAGCAGCAACTGTCCAATCTCAGCACTTGTTTTTTTGTCAATAATAACTAAAATATGTTGTAAATAGAGGATATGGAATGAGTGTTTTGGTCACTCGATATTTATAAAATGAGTCTAAGAATTTTCTTTGTTGCCGAACTTCTAGCGTGGCAAAACAGGAAATTCGTACACAGGTTTCAAATATGTCATGTGACCAAAACACGAATTTCATATTATGTTTATCATATGACACCACAGTTACCAAAAACATACCTTTTAGATAGAAAAGAAAGGTTAATGAATGGAATTTCAACTTGAACGTCATGCATTTGATGGTGAAGCATCACAGCTGCACGCAGTCATACGTCATAACCACATTAATATGACACAAAAACTTTTTGGTAACATCCAATCAGAAAGCATTCTTATGAAATTGATCAATCAAATAAACTGAAGGTGTTTATTGAAAATATGAAACGGTAATAAGTTGAGAAAATGGAGAAGTCCTATGATAAATATGCAATTTGCACAGCCAAGAAAAATGTGCACATCATAAACAACATCCAATCAGAAAGCATTCTTATGAAATTGATCAATCAAATAAAATGAAGGTGTTTATTGAAAATATGAAACGGTAATAAGTTGAGAAAATGGAGAAGTCCTATGATAAATATGCAATTTGCACAGCCATGAAAAATGTGCACACCATAAACATATTCATTTCTCAGGAAAATTTTCGCTAGGTGTCATAGCAGATCATCTCTGAATTATATTTGTGGAAAATGCCCACCGACAGATTTTGACCCAACCACGGTGGCTGTACTGTAATCGGTTCTCTTTATTATATCTAGATGAATGGTAAATAGGTTTTATCTACTTTATACGTAAAAACAGTAACGTTTTATCTTTTATCGTTATCGAAAACTCGCCGTCAATAAAAAATCTTTTATCGTTACTGCAGTAAGAATAAAAGTCACGTGATATCGCAAGAATACAACGTTCACGCCCATCTCATTTGCATGACGTACTATTTCATTCAACACTTTGAATAACTAATTATCGCTGCCGCGGATCGAAACAAATAAAACGGGGCGTATTTATCGAAATGTATTGAATAAAAAAGAAGGCCATTAATTAAACTTACTGAATTGTAAAAATAAAATTTGACGGAAAAGAGTCAAAATTAGTAACTTACACTTTTTCAAATGAGATTAGTTCACCCTTCGAGACTTTAATTATCCTGACGTTCAAACGTCACTGGGAATTCAGTTTCTTCAACATTTTTCAAAATGTGACGTCAAACGTCAGAAAGTACAAATAACCAGATATTTTTCACATTAGTGATTATCTGGTTGAAGGCTAGATTATTTTTAGTGGTCTGCATTTGTTAATCAAAACTTGTTTTATTACGGGAGTGGGGAAGGTGGGGGTGTAGATAAAAGGGTTATATACACCACATGGTGTTTGTAAAAAATCTTTTATCGCGACTCGAGCGTTTTCGGGGGCTACATAGCTACTCGTCGCTGCGCGACTCGTAGCTATATATGCCCCCGAAAACGCTCTCGTCGCGATAAAAGATTTTTTACAAACACCATGTGTATATAACCCATATTTATCTAACAATCATATAGATTTTGTCCTGAAAACCACATAATGTGTTTCAATTCTGTATCATATAGACGGCTCGTTTCCGGTAGTGTTACGTGCTATCATAACAGGCACATTGATACATTCTATGTGCGTTTCAGTGGTCAACCGAACATTATGTCCCAAAAATGTTTGAAAATAATTTAACCCATTACCTATCATGAAAAGCAGACAACACTTGCAAAAATAATTCTTGAATAACTATTTTTGTTTTCATTTTTTTGTCTCAAAAACATAGGCTATGGCCCCTCGTTGGAACGAGCTCAACGAGCTCGTTCCAACGAGGGGTCATAACCTATGTTTTTGAGACAAAAAATGAAAATTAACTGGCGGTCTTTTGAGAATAGCACTGGCCGGTCTTCGCCGTTATGTTGGGTGAAGGGTTAAGATTTAATCTGTTTATGTGACAGAATTGTTAGATAAATGAATTATAATGATAATGTGCATGCCCTGTGGTTTGTATCAGATTCTCGGTGGTGTCCAAAAATTGGATCACAACTCGCCGGCAAAGCAGGCTCGTTGAGATCCTATTCTGGACACCACCTCGAATCTGATACAAATCACAGGACATGCACATTATCATGATAATCTGTATATCTCAAAATTTGAGATTTCTATTCTCTGTAACGAACTCCAGGTTACAACAAAATAAAGAAACTGAATTCATGATCCCAATGTTTGAAATCAGACTTACAATATTTCAGGAGCAACTTGACTCAAAGGCTGGGTAAACTCAGTATGAACAGGCTAGATGTTTTATCCAGGCCTGGCATTCTTAATGGAAGTGTCAATGGCACTGTAGCTTAACTTGACTGTGTGTTGTGTTTGATGAAAAGGATAATGTTCCAATGTTTATGAAAGGATTTGAAATAAGACAAGAATTGTGATAATTGAGAATATGTTAATTTCTGTTCCCTGTAGGCTATGTTTCCAATAAGTGTAGACTGCACTAAAGAATTAAGACCTGGGTTGATGTGGCCCTAACAGCTAAAGTATGTCAACCAAAGTTATCAAGTAACAGAAAAATCGTTCCAAAACGAGTCATCCTACCAAGTTACAATAAAATCCCTTCATAAACATAACTCGTAGACTTTGCTAAAGGAATCTAGGTCATGTGACGGTTTGGCGGTCATGGTTGACCAATCATAACCAAAATAGGAGAGTCTCATTTAGATGTCATACCAAGTTATCCTACCAAGTTATGATGAAATTGCTTCATAAATATGAATTGTAGACTGTGCTAAACAAATCTAGGTCACCTGCCTGTGTACCTGTCATGGCCGACCCATCCCGGCCAAAATAGGATGTTCTCATCTAGACATTATACATAGGGATCCTACCAAGTTACACTAAAATCCCTTCATAAATACGATCTGTAGACTGTGCTAGAAGTTTTGGGGTTTCAAGCTCACACAGCGGTCACGGTTGACTGATCGCAACCAAAAGGGGACGTTCTCATCTGAACATTATATACACTTCAAACTAGAGGATGGCCACCAAAGGGTGGCTGATTCCCCTGAAAAAAGCCTTGATAGCCATTCCAACCTTATTCGCAACACACCCTCTGGTTGTGGGCAATAATAATACCAAGTATCATTAATATCCTTGAAGGGTGTAAGAAGTTATGGAGCGGACACGAATTCCATCTACGCCCGGACGGACAGACGGACAAACAGACAGACGGACAGACAGACGACGTCACGGCTAGATTCCCCCGAATTTTTTTCAGGGGAATAAAAAAGTGGGGGATATTTGATAAAAGTGAGATATATGAAGAAATATATTTATATTTTCATCGAAAAGACAGTTGAGACATTACACAGTGACATCTGGTGAATGATTTCAGCGATAGTTGGATGTCTGACAAGCACACATTCGACACACTGAGCTGTAGAACGGTCAGTCAGAGAATTTACCACATTCAGTCCAAGACCTCAATACCTTGTAAATCCTCCTCAGTTCGTGAGACAAGCGCAGATCCGACATGGCATACTCCTCACCAAATGTCCAATATCAGCTTGTCTGATGTTATTTCATTCTTCCTTCAGTGCAGCGGCGAGTTCCTGGACATTGGTAGGGAACAGCATATTCCAGATATGATTGATTGGTGAAAGGTCTGGACTTAGTGCTGGCCAAGGCAGTGTAGTGATGTTCTGCTCCTGGCAGAACTCTGTATTGACACGGGCTCTGTGTGCTCTTGCATTGTCATGATCTTGGAAAATGAATCGATGGCCAGGACACCATGCAAATGGCATCAAATGAGCTGCTAACATGTTGTCACGGTTGCACTGCCCTGTGAGACGCTCTTGGATGACATGTAATGCTGTTCTGCATGTCATGGTTATGCCTCCCCACACCATAAATGATCCACCACCAAAACGATTGTACTGCCTAACGGTTATGTCGTTCCTTCCGCCACTGCCACACTCTTTCATCTGTCGCGGAAGTCAAGAGAAAACCTTGATTCATTGGGCAACATGACGTTGCTCCATGGTCGATTGTCGCAGCGTCGTCATGCTCCACTCCAATTATGCCTTGCTGCGATGTGACATTCAGTTAAACATGGAATCATTCGAGGTCATCGAGCATACAAATTCCAGCTGTGTAGGTGATTTCAGATAGTCTGACACTGACTAGCACATCTGTCACTTGGTGCAGCTGGTGTCCAATTTCTGAGGCACTTTGATGGCGGTTAGGTAATGCTGTGGTTCAGATGAATCGATCCTGGTTAGCAGTTGTCGTCGTTGGACGACCTGACCGACATCTGTCATCAACATTGCCTTTTCATGGTAGCGTGACCACAAGCTGCCAAACAACAATTGAGTAACGTTGAGAATTTCAGCCACTACAGTCTTCTGTCGTCAGCTTCCAACATGCCAATGGCATGTAAACGTTTGTCCAGGGATCAGCAGTGAGGGCGACCAGAGTGATTATGTCGCCCTTTTAAGCCCAAAGTCGCCTAGAAAACTAGTCGGGGCGATTACAAGCCGCCCTCTAAAAATTGGCCAAAATTAGAAAAGGCTGAACTGAGTGATCCGAGGTTTACATAAAAACGATTATTTTCAAGAATCGAATGTGCTTGAATGTGATAAATGGGCATTTTCATTCGTCAAATAAGCGACCATTTATTTGAAATTACATGACTATCAATTGTCCGGTGTCGCTTTTTGCAGATTTTTTTATTTCTATTTTGTTCCATTGCAGCCGGAGCTTCAAGTGTCGAAACGAAAATAGGTGACTTGCGCGACTCAACAAAATAACCCAGTTTGAAAGTAGGTTACATCGCTTAGTATGCCGAAAATTCTCTGCTGAAAATGTATACACAACACAACGGATGTATTTTCTAACACTGTATTTTTATTTCGTTTTGCTGACGTCAGACGACTGTTAACTGTTCCCAGAAAAACACGAATGGAATTGAAACACATGAAAAACAAGAGGCCCCAAGGGGCCTGAGGGCGCTCACCTGACATGGTAGCCTAAATATCAACCCAGAGAATTGATTTCAACAAGTTGCATCTGCTCCTCCTAAGAAAAGCTTATACCAAATATCCAAAGATTCTGACCAGTGGATCTAAAAAAAAAAGATTTTTAAAGAATATTCCTCAAATTGAACTAAGTTATAATTTGGGCTCCCACAGGGAGCCCATATATGAAACCAGGGACATAGCTTTAACAAACTTGAATCTCACCCCTCTAAGGATGCTGCACATCAAATATCAAAACATTCTGACTGCTGGATCTGAAGAAGATTTTTAAAGACAATTCCTCATTTTGAACTAAGTTATCATTCAGGCTCCCACAGTGAGTCCAAATAATGACCTAGGGACATGGCTTGAACAAACTTGAATCTCACACCCCTAAGGATGCTGCATACCAAATATCCAAACATTCCGACTGCTGGATCTGAAGAAGATTTTTAAAGAAAATTCCTCATTTTGAACTAAGTTATAATTTGGGCTACCACAGTGAGCCCAAATATGAACCCAGGGACTTGGCTTGAATAAACTTGAATCTCACCCCCTAAGCATGGTGCATACCCAATATCAAAAGATTCTGCCTGCTGGATCTTGAGAAGACGATTTTCAAAGACATTTGCCTGTTCGAATTCGCGTTTCTATAGTGAGCCCAAATAAGAAACTAGGGAGCTGATTTGAACAAAATTGAATCAGATCCACCACACAATGTTGCATACCAAATATCAAAAGATTCTGCCTGCAGGATCTGGAGAAGGTCTTTTAAGAAATTTGCCTGAAATGCACTGAGTTCAAATTCGGGCTTCTATAGTGAGCCCAAATATGAATCCAGGGGGCCGATTTGAACAAACTTGAATCAGATCCACCCCACAATGTTGCATACCAAATATCAAATGATTCTGCCTGCTGGATCTGGAGAAGAAGATGTTTGAAGAAATTTGCCTGAAATGCACTAAGTTCGAAATTGGGCTCCTATACTAAGCCCAAATATGAACCCAGGGGGTCCGATTTGAACAAACTTGAATCAGATCCACCCTACAATGTTGCATACCAAATATCAAAAAATTCTGCCTGCTGGATCTGGAGAAGACGATTTTTTAATCTTTTTCCCATTGCCAACAGTGTTAAAAAGTGCTGACTCAGCACTTTTTCAAAGTCCTGAAAAAAGTACCTTGTGATCAAACCAACAGGGATTTTTTTTAACCACTGTATTCTACCGAATAAAAGTAAGCTTTATACAAAATAAGAATTCTCTGTGCCGTGTAGTTTTGGAGATATGGCAGTTTTAAGGTTTTTCCTATTTTTAGCTCCCGAGGTTCCCACTGGGCAATGAGAAAAAAATTTTCTGCATCAATCAACTACTTATGACCCATTATCATCTCATATCAAATTTGGTTCAAATCGACCTCATGGTTCTGAAAATGGAAATTTTAGGCGTGGCCAAAATTTTTGCCCCTCCCATAACAAAGGCAAATAATGCCCGACAAACTTCTCTTGAACAAACTTCATTCTAAACCTCAAAAGGACTCTGTATACCACATATCAAGTCTCAGCTACTGGTGGTTAATTAGAAGAAGATTTTCAAAAAATTTGGCCATTTTTCCCCCACACCTCTGCTAAATATGAGCTGAAACCTAATTTGGATAAAAAACAAAATGCCCTTATATAACCCCTACTCACATGAAATTTCATTAATATGTGGCCAGTGGTTTGCGAGAAAAAGGCCCAAACACCACATTCACGACGGACGACAGACAACGGAACGAAAAGTGATCAGAAAAGCTCACCCTGACTTTCAGTCAGGTGAGCTAAAAATCTTTAGTGATGACATGAAATGTTTTGTACAGCGCATGGGTGTGCACATGAAGGATCTTGAAAAAGGGGGTGTGCCTAAACACCAGAATGCCATGAAAATGATGCGGAATGACATTTATTTTACAAAATACTCGACCCCAGAATGTATTTTGTTTATAAACTAACAAAGCACCTTCCAAGCAACCGTCTTACAGTACTCCGAGGTGCCAAATAAGAGTGTCGACATGCTTATTAATTTTGCTGAAAAATTCCTTGCCATCACTGTTATTTGGTATTGAGACATAGAGCAAAAATGCCATCACTGTTATTATTTTCAGACCAAAATCTGAGCCATCACTGTTATTTGGCCATCACTGTTATTTGGCACCTCAGAGTACTGTGATTACAAAAGTGGTCTTTTAGTCGATCGGCTCTCGATCCAGCTTCGGTTCCGTCACGATTGAGAATCGTGGTTCTGTCGATAAAACGTGGCAGAATGGAGAAAGAATCAAAACAAAATTTAGGTAGAATCGAGAGAAAATTGCAACGGAAACACCAATACATTGTGAGATGATTTGTTACATGTATTCCTCGACTGTGAAAACTTCAAACTTTGGCGTGAACGGATCATAGATTCTAAGATTCGTTTGATGTATTCGTATGTCGCAATTAAAATGAAAGTGTCAATGACACTGTAGCTCAACTTGACAAACTTGAACTTGGTAAGTTATAAATGAAATGGCAAAATTGAAGATCATTGGTACCAATGTCATTTTTTTTGTCAGTGGCAACATTTTTTGACAGAAACCGAAGAAAATCGAAAGCTCCCATCTAGAGGCCTCCCCAAACAAGCATGCCAGGTTTCAAAGCAATCTGATCATAATGTGCCCTGTAGGGTGTATAAAAGGGAAATATTGTGGTCTGACTAGACTAAATTCTAAGAACGTTGGACGTGGCAACATTTTTTGACGGAAATGGAAGAAAATCGATAGCTCCCATCTAGAGGTCACCGTAAATAAGCATACCAGGTTTCAAAGCAATCTAATCATAAATGTGCCCTGTAGGGTGAGCCAAAAGGTTATATTGTGGTCTGACTAAACTTAGTTCTAAGAATGTTGGCTGCGGCAACATTTTTTGATGGAAATTGAAGAAAATCGATAGCTCCCATCTAGAAGTCACCCCAAACAAGCATGCCAGGTTTCAAAGCAATCCGATCATAAATGTGCCCTGTAGGGTGTGCCAAAGGGAAATATTGAGTCTTCTGACTAAACTAAGTTCTAAGAACGTTGGCCGCGGCAACATTTTTTGACGGAAATTGAAGAAAATCGATAGCTCCCATCTAGAGGTCACCCTAAATAAGCATACCAGGTTTCAAAGCAATCAAATCATAAATGTGCCCTGTAGGGTGTGCCAAAGGAAAATATTGTGGTTTGACTAAACTAAGTTCTAAGAACGTTGGCCGCGGCAAACATTTTTTTACGGAAATTGAAGAAAATCGATAGCTCCCATCTAGAGGTCACCCCAAACAAGCATGCCAGGTTTCAAAGCAATCTGATCATAAATGTACCCTGTAGGGTGTGCCAAAGGGAAATATTGAGTCTTCTGACTAAACTAAGTTCTAAGAACGTTGGCCGCGGCAACATTTTTTGACAGAAATTGAAGAAAATAGATAGCACCCATCTAGAGGACTCCCCAAACAAGCATACCAGGTTTCAAAGCAATCTGATCATAAATGTGCCCTGTAGGGTGTGCCAAAGGGAAATATTGAGGTCTGACTAAACTAAGTTCTACGAAAGTTGGCCGTGGCAACATTTTTTGCCGGAAATTGAAAAAAATTGATAGCTCCCATCTAGATGTCATCCTAAATAAGCATACCAGGTTTCAAAGCAATCAAATCATAAATGTGCCCTGTAGGGTGAGCCAAAAGGAAATATTGTGGTCTGACTAAACTTCGTTCTTAGAATTTTGGCTGCGGCAACATTTTTTGATGGAAATTGAAGAAAATCGATAGCTCCCATCTAGAAGTCACCCCAAACAAGCATGCCAGGTTTCAAAGCAATCTGATCATAAATGTACCCTGTAGGGTGTGCCAAAGGGAAATATTGAGTCTTCTGACTAAACTAAGTTCTAAGAATGTTGGCTGCGGCAACATTTTTTGACAGAAATTGAAGAAAATAGATAGCACCCATCTAGAGGTCTCCCCAAACAAGCATACCAGGTTTCAAAGCAATCTGATCATAAATGTGCCCTGTCGGGTGTGCCAAAGGGAAATATTGTGGTTTGACTAAACTAAGTTCTAAGAACGTTGGCCGCAGCAACATTTTTTGACAAAAATTGAAGAAAATCGATAGCTCCCATCTAGAGGTCACCCCAAACAAGCATGCCAAGCTTCAAAGTAATCTGATCATAAATGAGACCTGTGAGGTGTGCCAAAGGAAATTGTGGACGTACGTACTAACGTACGTACGTACGCCGTCGGACGAGAAGTGATAGCAATAGCTCAGCTTGACTTTGTCAAGTTGAGCTAAAAACAACAGAATCCAGTCATGTTACAAACCTGAAGATATTTTCTGACTCCCCCCCCCCCTTTTCAAATCGAGAAAAGTAAAAATTTTGAAAGAAAAGTGTGCAGAGATGTAAATGGATGTGAACAAGTCAACACTATTACAAGAATAGACCTGGTCTGTGCGGGTAAATCCTCCGTGCATCAAACTGAGAACGAAAAGTATTAAGCCTACAGTCTTAACTCCACCCGTCTTTTATTTTATGGAAATATAGCCTATATGGTACCTTGTGAAATCCCTGGTAGCTAAGAGAAGCAGAGTATTTCAAGGTCCATCAAGGAATGTCACGAAGGATTCAGCAGGATAAGTGCCTCCCCCCTCCCCCAACAAAACGTCCTCCAATATAGTTTGGTGTAGCCAAACAGGCCAACTTTGCCCCGAGTTTCGGTTAAAGTAAAAATGAAATCATATAGGCTTAATTTTTTTTCAAATTCAGAAAGTGATGACCCGACCCAGATTCAATTATTTTTTAAAAATGATTTCCTGAAAAAACATGTCTGTAGCCTCCTAACTGGAACGCGCTCAGCCCAACGAGAACTCACGACCTGAGCTATAATTAAGTTGATGCAAAAAAACAGATTTTTTTCAGTTAGACTTGGCTGAGCTTTTTACAGAACTATCTGTATGGGAGCTATCGATTTTCTTCAATTTCCATCAAAAAATGTTGCCGCAGCCAACATTCTTAGAACTAAGTTTAGTCAGACCACAATATTTCCTTTTGGCTCACCCTACAGGGCACATTTATGATTAGATTGCTTTGAAACCTGGTATGCTTATTTACGGTGACCTCTAGATGGGAGCTATCGATTTTCTTCCATTTCCGTCAAAAAATGTTGCCACGGCCAACGTTCTTAGAATTTAGTCTAGTCAGACCACAATATTTCCCTTTTATACACCCTACAGGGCACATTATGATCAGATTGCTTTGAAACCTGGCATGCTTGTTTGGGGAGGCCTCTAGATGGGAGCTTTCGATTTTCTTCGGTTTCTGTCAAAAAATGTTGCCACTGACAAAAACAAGAGGCCCCATGTGGCCTTAATCGCTCACCTGACAAAGTGACTCTAAGAAGTATTTTAGGTCACCTTCACCATGTCATGCCTCATCAACATTAACTGGTTGAGTGATAGATTTTGTTTGAAGTTCAACATTTGTTACCTAAAATTAGTTTTATTTAAAATCGTTGGTGTGTGGCCAGTCTCCAATGATTTTTAATAAAGCAAATTTATCTCTGCAGACAAACTGGTTTAGCATGAAGCACAAACAAGGAATGTGAAGAGATAGCCTTGGACATCTCTCCCCAACTGTGGATATCTTCCATGTGCTACATGTATATATTTGCATGCAAGAAAACAAAAATTTTCACAAATTTTCCAAAATATTAGTTTTTTTTATCATCATTGGAACAAGCTCAAACAGCTTATTCCAATAGGGGTATGGGAAGATCAGGTATATTTTTGAGACAGAAATGTGAATATATAAATAATGGTGTTTTTTTGTGAATGATGCTGGAGGATTTTGCGTAAAGATATGGTAAATGGTTTGTTCTAGATACAGAATGATGCAAAAGTATTTAAATTTGATTAGGCAAGTTGTTCCTATAATGCATTTAAAAATTGAAGTAACTGTTTTTTTGCTGACAAACTTTTAGATGTGTGTGTCTGTGTTTGTGTGTGTGTGTGTGTTTGTGTGTGTGTGTGTGGGGGGGGGGGGGGGGTAAGAGTGTTCTTGCAAACAAAATTCCTGAATAAATGGAAAATTTTATTTTTTGTGTGAAAGACATAGTGCGTGAATGTTGATTGGAACAAGCTTAGAGAGCTCATTTTAATGTGAAGTCATAAAGCTGTGTTTTACGTACAAAATTCTGGAATAACTAAAAAAATTGCTTTTTTGACTCAAAAAGCATGGTATGCGACCTCTCATTGGAATGAGCTCAAAAAGCTCATTCCAATGGGGTATTTACAAACGATAAGTACATGTATGTTTAAGAGACAAAAATTAAAATTTGAAAAGCGATTTTTGCGAAGAATGCTGACAAGTTTTGGCAGTTATGCTGGTAAAAAGGTAAGATATGCAAAGTGGTTGTTTTTTAGAGGCGACATTTAATTAAGGGGAATTAACCCTTGATTACTGAGGTAACTTCTAAAAGTACTGAAATTTCATGAAGCAATGTGAATAACAGACAACAGTTGCCTAAAAATTTCCTGAATAACTAAAATTTGTATTCCTTTGTCTCGAAAACATGGCATATGACCTTTGTTGGAATGAGCTGAATGCGTGTGTTCCAATGAGGGGTCATAAAATTTGAACGGAGATTTGTGTGAATAATGCATTAGTACTGCTAGATTTGGGTAAACGGTTCACCCTGGATACCACCCCTTCTATAGTAGATCTTTTCTGCAAATTTTGTCTAAGATTCTATCAACTTTACAAATAAATACGTTCATGAATCACAATCAGATCCACCCCACAATGTTGCATACCAAATATCAAAAGATTCTGCCTGCTGGATCTGGAGAAGAAGATTTTTTAAGAAATATGCCTGAAATGGACTAAGTTAAAATTTGGGCTCCTATACGGAGCTCAAATATGAACCCAGGGGGCCGATTTGAACAAACTTGAATCAGATCCACCCCGCAATGTTGCATACCAAATATCAAAAGATTCTGCCTGCTGGATCTGGAGAAGAAGATTTTTTAAGAAATTTGCCTGAAATGCACTAAGTTCGAATTCGAGCTTCTATAGTGAGCCCAAATATGAATCTAGGAAGCCGATTTGAACAAACTTGAATCAGATCCACCCCACAATGTTGCATACCAAATATCAAAAGATTCTGCCTGCTGGATCTGGAGAAGAAGATTTTTTAATAAATTTGCCCGAAATGCACTAAGTCCAAATTCGGGCTTCTATATTAAGCCCAAATATGAATCCAGGGGGCCGATTTGAACAAACTTGAATCAGATCCACCCCGCAATGTTGCATACCAAATATCAAAAGATTCTGCCTGCTGGATCTGGAGAAGAAGATTTTTTAATAAATTTGCCCGAAATGCACTAAGTCCGAATTTGGGCTTCTATATTAAGCCCAAATATGAATCCAGGGGGCCGATTTGAACAAACTTGAATCAGATCCACCCCGCAATGTTGCATACCAAATATCAAAAGATTCTGCCTGCTGGATCTGGAGAAGAAGATTTTTGAAGAAATTTGCCCGAAATGCACTAAGTTTGAATTCGAGCTTCTATAGTGAGCCCAAATATGAATCCAGGGGGCCGATTTGAACAAACTTGAATCAGATCCACCCCGCAATGTTGCATACCAAATATCAAAAGATTCTGCCTGCTGGATCTGGAGAAGATGATTTTTTAAGAAATTTGCCTGAAATGCACTAAGTTCGAATTCGAGCTTCTATAGTAAGCTCAAATATGAATCTAGGGAGCCGATTTAAACAAATTTGCATCAGATCCATCCCACAATGTTGCATACCAAATATCAAAAGATTCTGCCTGCTGGATCTGGAGAAGAAGATTTTTTAATAAATTTGCTTGAAATGCACTAAGTTCAAATTTGGGCTCCTATACTGAGCCCAAATATAAACCCAGGGGGCCGATTTGAACAAACTTGAATCAGATCCACCCCGCAATGTTGCTTACCAAATATGAAAAGATTCTGCCTGCTGGATCTGGAGAAGAAGATTTTTTAAGAAATTTGCATGAAATGCACTAAGTTCAAATTCGAGCTTCTATAGTGAGCCCAAATATGAATCTAGGAAGCCGATTTGAACAAACTTGAATCAGATCCACCCCACAATGTTGCATACCAAATATCAAAAGATTCTGCCTTCTGGATCTGGAGAAGAAGATTTTTTAAGAAATTTGCCTAAATGCACTAAGTTCGAAATCGGGCTCCTATACTGAGCCCAAATATGAACCCAGGGGGCCGATTTGAACAAACTTGAATCAGATCCACCCTACAATGTTGCATACCAAATATCAAAAGATTCTGCCTGCTGGATCTGGAGAAGAAGATTTTTTAAGAAATTTGCCTGAAATGCACTAAGTTCGAAATCGGGCTCCTATACTGAGCCCAAATATGAACCCAGGGGGCCGATTTGAACAATCTTGAATCAGATCCACCCCACAATGTTGCTTACCAAATATCAAAAGATTCTGCCTGCTGGATCTGGAGAAGAAGATTTTTAAAGAAATTTGCCTGAAATGCACTAAGTTCGAATTCGGGCTTCTATAGTAAGCCCAAATATGTATCCAGGGGGCCGATTTGAACAAACTTGAATCAGATCTACCCCGCAACGTTGCATACCAAATATCAAAAGATTCTGCCTGCTGGATCTGGAGAAGAAGATTTTTGAAGAAATTTGCCTGAAATGCAGTAAGTTCAAATTTGGGCTCCTATATTGAGCCCAAATATACACCCAGGGGGCCGATTTGAACAAACTTGAATCAGATCCACCCCACAATGTTGCATACCAAATATCAAAAGATTCTGCCTGCTGGATCTGGAGAAGAAGATTTTTTAAGAAATTTGCCTGAAATGCACTAAGTTCGAAATCGGGCTCCTATACTGAGCCCAAATATGAACCCAGGGGGCCGATTTGAACAAACTTGAATCAGATCCACCCTACAATGTTGCATACCAAATATCAAAAGATTCTGCCTGCTGGATCTGGAGAAGAAGATTTTTTAATGTTTTTCCCATTGCCTACAGTGTTAAAAAGTGCTGACTCAGCACTTTTTCAAAGTCCCGAAACTGTACCCTATGATAAAACCGATGGCAATTTTTTTGTACCAATCCTTTCTGTTGGTCCTAAGGAAGCTGCACACCAAATAAAAATTCTCAGTGCCGTGCAGTTTTGGAGATATGGGCGTTTTAAATTTTTTCTATCTTTAGCTCCTGCGGTTCCCACGGGGCTGCGGGAAAATTTTTTTTTGCATAAATCAAGTACTCATGACCCAATAAGCCCTCACATAAAATTTGGTTGAAATCAGCCTCTCGGTTTGGAAAATAGAAATTTTGGGCGGGGCAAAAAATTTTGCCCCTCTCATAACAACGCCAAGTATAGCCCCACAAACTTCTCTTGAACAAATCTGAGTCTACACCTCAAAAGGAAGCTGCACACCAAATATCAAGTCTCTGCTACTGCTGGTTCATGAGAAGAAGATTTACAAAGATTTTGGTGCCCCTTGGGGGCGTGGCACCACCCAGGAGGAGGGGCAACTTCATTTGAACAAATCTGAATTGGCATTAGGTAATAATCATTTAGCCAACATTTGAATAAAATTGGGCTAGTGGTTTAGGAGGAGAAGTCGATAATGTAAAGTTAACGCCGGACGACGACGACGACGGACGACGACGGACGACGGACGGACGACGGAGGGAAAGTGATTAGTAAAGTTCCCCTTGAGCTTCGCTCAGGTGAGCTAAAAATGACATTGGTACCAATGATCTTCAATTTTGCCATTTCATTTATAACTTACCAAGTTCAAGTTTGTCAAGTTGAGCTACAGTGTCATTGACACTTTCATTTTAATTGCGACATACGAATACATCAAACGAATCTTAGAATCTATGATCCGTTCACGCCAAAGTTTGAAGTTTTCACAGTCGAGGAATACATGTAACAAATCATCTCACAATGTATTGGTGTTTCCGTTGCAATTTTCTCTCGATTCTACCTAAATTTTGTTTTGATTCTTTCTCCATTCTGCCACGTTTTATCGACAGAACCACGATTCTCAATCGTGACGGAACCGAAGCTGGATCGAGAGCCGATCGACTAAAAGACCACTTTTGTAATCACAGTACTCTGAGGTGCCAAATAACAGTGATGGCCAAATAACAGTGATGGCTCAGATTTTGGTCTGAAAATAATAACAGTGATGGCATTTTTGCTCTATGTCTCAATACCAAATAACAGTGATGGCAAGGAATTTTTCAGCAAAATTAATAAGCATGTCGACACTCTTATTTGGCACCTCGGAGTACTGTAAGACGGTTGCTTGGAAGGTGCTTTGTTAGTTTATAAACAAAATACATTCTGGGGTCGAGTATTTTGTAAAATAAATGTCATTCCGCATCATTTTCATGGCATTCTGGTGTTTAGGCACACCCCTTTTTTCAAGATCCTTCATGTGCACACCCATGCGCTGTACAAAACATTTCATGTCATCACTAAAGATTTTTAGCTCACCTGACTGAAAGTCAGGGTGAGCTTTTCTGATCACTTTTCGTCCGTTGTCTGTCGTCCGTCGTGAATGTGGTGTTTGGGCCTTTTTCTCGCAAACCACTGGCCACATATTAATGAAATTTCATGTGAGTAGGGGTTATATAAGGGCATTTTGTTTTTTATCCAAATTAGGTTTCAGCTCATATTTAGCAGAGGTGTGGGGGAAAAATGGCCAAATTTTTTGAAAATCTTCTTCTAATTAACCACCAGTAGCTGAGACTTGATATGTGGTATACAGAGTCCTTTGGAGGTTTAGAATGAAGTTTGTTCAAGAGAAGTTTGTCGGGCATTATTTGCCTTTGTTATGGGAGGGGCAAAAATTTTGGCCACACCTAAAATTTCCATTTTCAGAACCATGAGGTTGATTTGAACCAAATTTGATATGAGATGATAATGGGTCATAAGTAGTTGATTGATGCAGAAAATTTTTTTCTCATTGCCCAGTGGGAACCTCGGGAGCTAAAAATAGGAAAAACCTTAAAACTGCCATATCTCCAAAACTACACGGCACAGAGAATTCTTATTTTGTATAAAGCTTACTTTTATTCGGTAGAATACAGTGGTTAAAAAAAATCCCTGTTGGTTTGATCACAAGGTACTTTTTTCAGGACTTTGAAAAAGTGCTGAGTCAGCACTTTTTAACACTGTTGGCAATGGGAAAAAGATTAAAAAATCGTCTTCTCCAGATCCAGCAGGCAGAATTTTTTGATATTTGGTATGCAACATTGTAGGGTGGATCTGATTCAAGTTTGTTCAAATCGGACCCCTGGGGTTCATATTTGGGCTTAGTATAGGAGCCCGATTTCGAACTTAGTGCATTTCAGGCAAATTTCTTCAAACATCTTCTTCTCCAGATCCAGCAGGCAGAATCATTTGATATTTGGTATGCAACATTGTGGGGTGGATCTGATTCAAGTTTGTTCAAATCGGCCCCCTGGATTCATATTTGGGCTCACTATAGAAGCCCGAATTTGAACTCAGTGCATTTCAGGCAAATTTCTTAAAAGACCTTCTCCAGATCCTGCAGGCAGAATCTTTTGATATTTGGTATGCAACATTGTGTGGTGGATCTGATTCAATTTTGTTCAAATCAGCTCCCTAGTTTCTTATTTGGGCTCACTATAGAAACGCGAATTCGAACAGGCAAATGTCTTTGAAAATCGTCTTCTCAAGATCCAGCAGGCAGAATCTTTTGATATTGGGTATGCACCATGCTTAGGGGGTGAGATTCAAGTTTATTCAAGCCAAGTCCCTGGGTTCATATTTGGGCTCACTGTGGTAGCCCAAATTATAACTTAGTTCAAAATGAGGAATTTTCTTTAAAAATCTTCTTCAGATCCAGCAGTCGGAATGTTTGGATATTTGGTATGCAGCATCCTTAGGGGTGTGAGATTCAAGTTTGTTCAAGCCATGTCCCTAGGTCATTATTTGGACTCACTGTGGGAGCCTGAATGATAACTTAGTTCAAAATGAGGAATTGTCTTTAAAAATCTTCTTCAGATCCAGCAGTCAGAATGTTTTGATATTTGATGTGCAGCATCCTTAGAGGGGTGAGATTCAAGTTTGTTAAAGCTATGTCCCTGGTTTCATATATGGGCTCCCTGTGGGAGCCCAAATTATAACTTAGTTCAATTTGAGGAATATTCTTTAAAAATCTTTTTTTTTTTAGATCCACTGGTCAGAATCTTTGGATATTTGGTATAAGCTTTTCTTAGGAGGAGCAGATGCAACTTGTTGAAATCAATTCTCTGGGTTGATATTTAGGCTACCATGTCAGGTGAGCGCCCTCAGGCCCCTTGGGGCCTCTTGTTTTTCATGTGTTTCAATTCCATTCGTGTTTTTCTGGGAACAGTTAACAGTCGTCTGACGTCAGCAAAACGAAATAAAAATACAGTGTTAGAAAATACATCCGTTGTGTTGTGTATACATTTTCAGCAGAGAATTTTCGGCATACTAAGCGATGTAACCTACTTTCAAACTGGGTTATTTTGTTGAGTCGCGCAAGTCACCTATTTTCGTTTCGACACTTGAAGCTCCGGCTGCAATGGAACAAAATAGAAATAAAAAAATCTGCAAAAAGCGACAACGGACAATTGATAGTCGTGTAATTTCAAATAAATGGTCGCTTATTTGACGAATGAAAATGCCCATTTATCACATTCAAGCACATTCGATTCTTGAAAATAATCGTTTTTATGTAAACCTCGGATCACTCAGTTCAGCCTTTTCTAATTTTGGCCAATTTTTAGAGGGCGGCTTGTAATCGCCCCGACTAGTTTTCTAGGCGACTTTGGGCTTAAAAGGGCGACATAATCACTCTGGTCGCCCTCACTGCTGATCCCTGGACAAACGTTTACATGCCATTGGCATGTTGGAAGCTGACGACAGAAGACTGTAGTGGCTGAAATTCTCAACGTTACTCAATTGTTGTTTGGCAGCTTGTGGTCACGCTACCATGAAAAGGCAATGTTGATGACAGATGTCGGTCAGGTCGTCCAACGACGACAACTGCTAACCAGGATCGATTCATCTGAACCACAGCATTACCTAACCGCCATCAAAGTGCCTCAGAAATTGGACACCAGCTGCACCAAGTGACAGATGTGCTAGTCAGGGTCAGACTATCTGAAATCACCTACACAGCTGGAATTTGTATGCTCGATGACCTCGAATGATTCCATGTTTAACTGAATGTCACATCGCAGCAAGGCATAATTGGTGTGGAGCATGACGACGCTGCGACAATCGACCATGGAGCAACGTCATGTTGCCCAATGAATCAAGGTTTTCTCTTGACTTCCGCGACAGATGAAAGAGTGTGGCAGTGGCGGAAGGAACGACATAACCGTTAGGCAGTACAATCGTTTTGGTGGTGGATCATTTATGGTGTGGGGAGGCATAACCATGACATGCAGAACAGCATTACATGTCATCCAAGAGCGTCTCACAGGGCAGTGCAACCGTGACAACATGTTAGCAGCTCATTTGATGCCATTTGCATGGCGTCCTGGCCATCGATTCATTTTCCAAGATCATGACAATGCAAGAGCACACAGAGCCCGTGTCAATACAGAGTTCTGCCAGGAGCAGAACATCACTACACTGCCTTGGCCAGCACTAAGTCCAGACCTTTCACCAATCAATCATATCTGGAATATGCTGTTCCCTACCAATGTCCAGGAACTCGCCGCTGCACTGAAGGAAGAATGAAATAACATCAGACAAGCTGATATTGGACATTTGGTGAGGAGTATGCCATGTCGGATCTGCGCTTGTCTCACGAACTGAGAAGGATTTACAAGGTATTGAGGTCTTGGACTGAATGTGGTAAATTCTCTGACTGACCGTTCTACAGCTCAGTGTGTCGAATGTGTGCTTGTCAGACATCCAACTATCGCTGAAATCATTCACCAGATGTCACTGTGTAATGTCTCAACTGTCTTTTCGATGAAAATATAAATATATTTCTTCATATATCTCACTTTTATCAAATATCCCCCACTTTTTTATTCCCCTGAAAAAAATTCGGGGGAATCTAGCCGTGACGTCGTCTGTCTGTCCGTCTGTCTGTTTGTCCGTCTGTCCGTCCGGGCGTAGATGGAATTCGTGTCCGCTCCATAACTTCTTACACCCTTCAAGGATATTAATGATACTTGGTATTATTATTGCCCACAACCAGAGGGTGTGTTGCGAATAAGGTTGGAATGGCTATCAAGGCTTTTTTCAGGGGAATCAGCCACCCTTTGGTGGCCATCCTCTAGTTTGAAGTGTATATAATGTTCAGATGAGAACGTCCCCTTTTGGTTGCGATCAGTCAACCGTGACCGCTGTGTGAGCTTGAAACCCCAAAACTTCTAGCACAGTCTACAGATCGTATTTATGAAGGGATTTTAGTGTAACTTGGTAGGATCCCTATGTATAATGTCTAGATGAGAACATCCTATTTTGGCTGGGATGGGTCGGCCATGACAGGTACACAGGCAGGTGACCTAGATTTGTTTAGCACAGTCTACAATTCATATTTATGAAGCAATTTCATCATAACTTGGTAGGATAACTTGGTATGACATCTAAATGAGACTCTCCATCAAGGAATGTCACGAAGGATTCAGCAGGATAAGTGCCTCCCCCCCTCCCCCAACAAAACGTCCTCCAATATAGTTTGGTGTAGCCAAACAGGCCAACTTTGCCCCGAGTTTCGGTTAAAGTAAAAATGAAATCATATAGGCTTAATTTTTTTTCAAATTCAGAAAGTGATGACCCGACCCAGATTCAATTATTTTTTAAAAATGATTTCCTGAAAAAACATGTCTGTAGCCTCCTAACTGGAACGCGCTCAGCCCAACGAGAACTCACGGCCTGAGCTATAATTAAGTTGATGCAAAAAAACAGATTTTTTTTCAGTTAGACTTGGCTGAGCTTTTTACAGAACTATCTGTTTAACCTACCATTGAATGCAGCCAAGGGTTAACAAATAGTTAAATGATTAAAACTACTTCCATTTCCAAAAGTGGGGGTTGTGCAAAAAAAACTGTATCTGAATTGCAGGGAGGGGGGAAAATAAAATCATTCAATAGGGAACTGTGAGAAATTAACACAATTTTTGGGGTATTTTTTAAAGTTTTTTTCTTCTAAACTGCATTTTATGACCTCCAATAATGTCTATTAATGGTGGCTAGTTGTGGGTTCTTTGCTTCATGTCTTTTATTAATATTTAAACATACATTGCTGGTGAGAATAAAAAAACTGCCCAGTGCTATTCACAAAAATGAAAGTGTAAATGACACTGTAGCTTAACTTGTGTGTTGTGTTTGATGAAAAGGATAATGTTCAATGTTAATGAAAGGATAATGAAATAAGACAAGAATTGTGATAATTGGGAATATGTTCATTTCTGTTCCCTGTATGCTATGTTTATGAAAAAAATAATATGAGGTGTACACTGTACTAAAGATCTGAGGGGTGGGTTAATATGACCTCACAGTTAATATATGTGGCCCTCACAGTTAACATATATCAACAAAATTACAATGAAATTATTCCAAAATGAGTCATCCTATCAAGTTACATTAAAATCCCTTCATAAATATGGCCTGTAGACTGTGCTAAAGGTTTTCGGGCTTCGGGCCCCTGTAGCCATCAGTTTCCCAATTGCGCCCAAAGGGGACGTTCTCATCTAGACATTATATGAAGTCAACCTACCAAGTTACAATGAAATCCCTCCATAAATACGACCTGTAGACTGTGCTAAAGGTTTTCGGGCTTCAGGCACCTGTCGACATCACAGTTGACCAACCACGTCCAAAAGGGGATGTCATCATCTAGGCATTATATGGAGTCAACCTAACAAGTTACAATGAAATCCTTCCATAAATACGACCTACAGACATGCTAAAGGTTTTTGGGCTCGGGCAGCCATCAAGGCTGAATGATCGTGACCAAAAGGGGACGTTCTCATCTGGACACTATTTGGAGTCATCCTACCAAGCTACAATAAAATCCCTTCATAATTATGACCTGTAGACTGTTCTAAAGGTTTTTGGGCTTTGGGCCCCTGAAGCCGTCACAGTTGCCCACTCGTGTCCAAAAGGGGACGTTCTCATCTAGAC
Organism: Pictodentalium vernedei; assembly: GCA_031216915.1. Taxonomy (NCBI): domain Eukaryota; kingdom Metazoa; phylum Mollusca; class Scaphopoda; order Dentaliida; family Dentaliidae; genus Pictodentalium; species Pictodentalium vernedei. Next base: position 98,377,063 of record CM062292.1, read on the forward strand.
ATTATATGAAGTCAACCTACCAAGTTACAATGAAATCCCTTCATAAATATGACTTGTAGACTGTGCTAAAGGTTTTCGGGCTTCGGGCTCGGGCAGCCATCATGGTTGAATGATCGCAACCAAAGAGGACAATCTCATCTGGGCATCATCTGGAGTGATCCTGGGAAGTTACAATGAAATCCCTTCATAAATATGACCTGTAGACAGTGCTAAAGGTTTTTGGGCTTCGGGCACCTTTAGCCGTCAAAGTTGCCCAAACATGTCCAAAAGGGGATGTTCTCATCTAGGCATTATATGAAGTCAACCTACCAAGTTACAATGAAATCCCTTCACAAATATGACTTGTAGACTGGGCTTAAGGTTTTCGGGCTTCGGGTTCGGGCAGCCATCTTGGTTGAATAATCGCAACCAAAGGGGACAATCTCATCTGGGCATCATCTGGAATGATCCTATGAAGTTACAATGAAATCCCTTCATAAATATGGCCTGCAGACTGTGCTCAAGGTTTTTGGGCTTCGGGCACTAGTAGCCAACACAGCTGACCAATTACGACCAAATGGGGATGTCATCATCTAGGCATTATATGGAGTCAACCTAATAGGTTACAATGAAATCCTTCCATAAATATGACCTTTACCTATGCTAAAGGTTTTTGGGCTCGGGCACCCATCAAGGCTGAATGATCGCGATCAAAAGGGGACGTTCTCATCTAGACATTATTTGGAGTCATCCTACCAAGTTACAATGAAATCCCCTCATAAATATGACCTGTAGACTGTGCTAAAGGTTTTTGGGCTTCGGGCACCTTTAGCCATCACAGTTGCCCAATCATGTCCAAAAGGGGACGTTCTCATCTAGACATTATATGAAATTAACCTACCAAGTTACAATGAAATCCCTTCATAAATATGACCTGTAGACTGTGCTAAAGGTTTTCGGGCTTTGGGCTCGGGCAGCCATCATGGGTGAATGATCGCACGTTCTCATCTAGACATTATATGAAGTTAACCTACCAAGTTACAATGAAATCCCTTCATAAATATGACCTGTAGACTGTGCTAAAGGTTTTCGGGCTTCGGGCTCGGGCAGCCATCATGGGTGAATGATCGCAACCATAGGGGACAATCTCATCTGAGCATCATCTAGAGTGATCCTAAGAAGTTACAATGAAATCCCTTCATAAATATGACCTGTAGACTGTGCTCAAGGTTTTCGGGCTTCGGGCACTTGTAGCCATCACAACTGACCAATCACGACCGAAAGGGGATGTCATCATCTAGGCATTATATGGAGTCAACCTAACAGGTTACAATGAAATCCTTCCATAAATATGACCTTTTGCCTATGCTAAAGGTTTTTGGGCTCGGGCACCCATCAAGGCTGCATGATCGCGATCAAAATGGGACGTTCTCATCTAGACATTATTTGGAGTCATCCTGCCAAGTTACAATGAAATCGTTTCATAAATATGACCTCTAGACTGTGCTAAAGGTTTTCGGGCTTCGGGCTCCTGTAGCCATCACAGTTGCCCAATCACGTCCAAAGGGGGACTTTCTCATCTAGACATTGTATGAAGTCAACCCACCAAGTTACAATGAAATTCCTCAATAAATATGACCTGTAGACTGTGCTAAAGGTTTTCGGGTTTTGGGCTCGGGCAGTCGTCATGGTTGGCAGATCATGCCCAAATGGGGAAATTCTCATCTAGACATCATAAGGAGTCATCCAACCAAGTTACAATGAAATCCCTCCATATTAAACATGACCTGCAGACTGTGCTAAAAGTTTTGGGGTTTCGGGCTTGGGCAGCCATCACGGTTGATAGATCATGCCCAAAAGGGGACGTTCTCATCTAGGCACTATACAGCGGCATCCTACCAAGTTACAATGAAATCCCTTCATAAATACGACCTGTAGACTGTGCTAATGGTTTTCGGGTTTTGGGCTCGGGCAGCCATAACCGGTTGCCCGATCGCGACCAAAAGGGGACGTTCTCATCTAGACATGACCCCAAACCTGCATATGAAATTTCGTGACGATCAGACAAGAAATGCGGGGTGTAGCCCGTGCTAAAGGAAAATGTGAACAGACGTCACAGACTCACAGACTAACAGACTCACAGACTAACAGACTTCCGTACGCGTGATGGCAATAGCTTATCTTGACTATGTCAAGTTAAGCTAAAAATCAATTAAGCAATTACTGCACTATTGGAAAAATGTTGTAATTCAAGCACAATAATTTTACAGATCTATCAGTCTACACCTTATTTCTACTATTACTGTAGAACAATATTAGATTAGTATTAATTGGATAATGGAGCTTTGAACAATTAGTCTTTTATCAAACCATTGTCTTGATCATGAATCCATATCACTCCTGGCCATCTGCAAAGAAACATTTCTTTGAAGGTCAAGACAAACAAGCTATTTGAAACAACCATTAAAGTGAATTAGCCTGTTGCTGTTAAAAGGCACTTCAAAAGTATTAGTTTAATTCTTTACTACTTTCTAATAGAGATAATCACAATATTTTTTTTACAAATACTGAATACATGTGTATTAAAAACAAGAAAAGTATTCATGAATACACCTCAAATTTGACTGTATTCGAATACGAATACGAATATGAATACTTTAAAATTGCATGAATACTGAATACATTCGAATACTTGAAAAAATGTATTGAATATGACTGAATACCAAATTCGAATACCCCAACCCTGTTTGTTATGTTGATATAGCCCATGACTTCAAAGTCTCCTCCCCCCACAAGTGTTTATTATACACGGTGATGTATTGTAGCGAATATTATTTCTAGTGTAAACTTGTGCTGTAAGAGCCTTTTCTTGGTTTAGCCTACGATTTCAAGTCAAACACTGCCACCCCCCCCCCCCCCCCCCCCTCTCCCATTGTTAATTATAGTTTTTGGTCGCGGAGAGCTGTGCCCGCCTGGGAAAAAATTAAGGAGAGCTACTGATGGCTCGCCTAAACTTTTTTCAAAAAGACAGGCCGGAGTTACGTTAAAAATGCAGAAGGGATAAAAATCGCTCCCCTCAGCGAGCAATTCACTCTCCATAAGCTTACAAAAGGTTGGAAGCGGCCGTATGAAGTTTTACTATTAAGGGGACGTCCAATCTAACTTTGGTCAAATTTCATGCAATTTTCTTTCAAGTCTAAAAAGGGCCCAAAATGAATAACCCCAATAAATTATATACCAAAATGCTTGGAATGAAACATAGAACATGCGGAAACTGAAATTTGCCATGGAACTGCTGCCATGTGTAAATAGCACCACCTGAAAGTCAGCTTTGGCATAAGTCAGAGAACAAAATTTTTACAATAAAATACCTCAAAATAAAATAACAGCTGTATCTATAAACATTGAAGTACATACTCGAAGAAATCTTTTCCTAATTCATGAAACTAATAAAGATTGAGACCAAATGTTATAAGTGGAGTGCTCAATGATTGAAGGCAGACATTTTCTTTTGTTTATGTTTTGCTTTGGGGAGTTCAACAAAGGTCAACTTGAAGGAGTCCACCAGAAAAAGTATGGAAGGACAAAAGAGTGTCTCCCAATATAAAGATGTATGTGTCACTGTAATGGTTTGGAAAGAAACTATGACATTCTCCTATGTAGAATGCACTGTAAAGACATACATTGTAGTTGAATAAATATATTTACAAACCCCTTGCGCTGTAACCCCTTTTATTCCATGCATCAGTTTGATAGTGATTAAATTGTTAAATTTGTCTGGTTTATCAATAAGTATAATAGCTTTGTTCTGTTGGAGAAGAAATAAGAGTAACTGAAACCTGTCACTGTAATAAACCATCTAATGTACTTAAAAAAGTACATTGTTATTCAAAACACATCAAATCAACCTTACATAACCATTATGGCATGTACTTTCCCAAAGGAGGCTTATTGGCATACTGAGATCAGAAGGGCACATCCAGAGGATCTAACATATTTTTTTCAAGAACGCAGTACACAAAGCAATCCCCAAAAGGTGACAAGTGAGCTCCATTTGACACAAAAAAATTTCCTGGGAGAGGGAGGGGGGCTCTCTTCCTTGTATGACTCTACCTCCGGCAGTCAAGGCATATGCCTTTTTCTCAAAGTTTAACTCTTTTTTTTCTTTTTGAAGATCCTGGCCACACATTTTCCAAACACTATCAGACAGGTGACCCTCCAAATAAGTGTATCTGCAAAAATCATGTTACATTGCAAAACATTCTTTTTAGATTTTAAGTTCTGAACCTTTCATGCTTTTCACTTCCAACTATAAAACTTAATTTATCGATTAATGGGTGAATAGAAAAGTCCTGCCGTAATCAACATTTTGAGTTCCATAAGCCTTCATAACAGCTCCGATAAAAGTGTCAACAATCAGATTGGTGACTTTATACAGAATATTCATTAGGTTATTGCTTGATAAGTAATAGGAACGAAATCTTCACCAGAAATATTTTTTAGCAATACATTTGAGGGTATCAGGTGCTTTCCAACAAATTGTAAATCAACTAGTTATAAACAAAATTTTCTAACTCAAAAGAGTGAAAAGGTACCACAGCTCTGAAAAAATGTGGGAAGAAACACATGCTACAGGCATTGTTTTCCCATGATGCTCGATCACAACACCAAATATCCTTCAAATTGGAGTAGCAGTGGTTGAGATACAAGGCAGAATGTTGGTACATGTAATGATGAATGGGTAAGACTAAGACTAGGAGGACAGAGGTCACCACTGCATGGCCCTAGATACACCTTTGATTTTACAACTTCCAGGTCTGGGGCATAATAATCGCAACACACCCACCTTATCAATTCATAATTTCAGTAAAATAAAAGGAATTATCAATTTTAATTAATTTATAGATAATGGGAAATATTTGGCTTCTTTCGCCTTCTCGTACTATTAATTACCACAAACAATATCAGTTTGATGCCGACAAACGAAACTGAACGCATGTGGTCTGGTTAAAAAGTAACTTGGCGTGAATAATGAAGAAATTGCGAATATTTTGTGTATTTCATTTGTTTAAAAGCCAATTGCAGCTAATTTTGAGCGTGGATTCGATAATTCGTTTCGGTTTTGACCACACGGTCACAATGACAGCTGTTATGTTTATTGTGATATGCAAATTGGGAGATAGTTTCCGGAAAAGCACTGAAGGAGATTTGTCACATTTGTCAGTGTAAAACATTGACAAAAGACTCTGATTGACGCTTGTGTTAGTATGGTTGATTGCAAGAAAAAACTAAATTCTCAGCATCGTCCAAACACACCTTATTTAAAAGCACGAATGCATCATTTTCAACCCATCTTGTATCGGTCCTTTTACAGACTTCAAACCGAGCCACGACAAATTCCATGGTTACTAGGAAGTAAATAACTTCACAACATCAGGGAAAATCAACACGCTCAATGTAGTTCCAGGTCACTTGGAATGCACTTCGTGAAAAAGTTATGCTTACTTTGTTATGAATAGTGCCTTATTTTATGTGTATCGACCCGATTTTATACACACGGCTATTTTTTTTACAAGTGGTTCATGTATTTCTAGTGCGCAACAGTTCAGACTTTTTGTCATCAAAAAGGTTCCGACGGCCTGTAACCACGAGAGGGAATTTTGAAGCGTATTTTGCAGTTATGACATTAAAAGCTCAAGTATTTGCTGTCAACTGTTTGCAAATCCTCTCATACACTCTCTCGAACAAATAGAGGGCGTGATCACGTCCTTGCATTCTTACGATTGCCCAAATTGAGTATTTCTGCAAGAACCACATTGTAATCACATGACTGGAATAAACATTATTGACACATGGCCACATCCGGAACATCCAAAATTTGTGTTGGTGTTATTACATTCAAACATCAAAACCCACCAGAGTGTGTGTCAAAAAAATGCTTTTTCTGAGTCTGTAGTATGTTATCATTATATTGGGGACAAGGCTTTCGAATTACCGATTATTTTGTGGTTTTACCGGTTCGTTACTTACGCCACTGGCAAATCAATCTTCTTTAAAATCATAAAATTCACGTTTTTTCCTGAAAAAAATTATATGTACCTTTTCTATGCACTTTACTCATTATTTTGATATATAATTGCCTTTCCTTACTTCTCTTATCTGTTTCTGAGGCATTGGGAAAAAGTCAACAAATTGACCAAAGTTAATGAATTCTGCCTAGTGGGCTTTGTACATTTTATTTGGTGCTGCTGACAAGGTACATGTAATCTGTGAGATGGCTGCACTGTGTTATAGCCCCCATATTATATTGAGATTGATATATCCTTAAGTTGATAATTATGTGAGAAAGATTTTTTTTTATTTCTGCATTTTCTGACTGGTCTAACTCTTTTGCACTCAGTGACCTTGTTTACATCTTTGTTACACTGATATATTGTACATATAGCTGTTGATTGTTTAATTGTTTAAATAGGTCAATGACCTTGTTTACTTGAACTTTAACAGAATCCCCCAGAAACTAATAGAACATTGCAGAAACTTCCTCTTCTGGGACATTCTATCTGGTTACTATATAAAGGTTTGTCAACAGAATTCAAAAACTCATTTTAGAAAACCATTTCAGAAAGACTAACTTCAATTGTTTCCATTGGAGATTATTATTGTTTCAGAGCAGTGCATTTATTATAGAAGCAGTGCTTCTTTGTGAATTTGGAAGATTGATTCTAAAAGAGAATTTTGAAGAGAATTTGTTCATCTTGGAAAAGAGAATTTATACTTTCGGTGAAACAGAATATTATTTTGTGAAAAGCCAGGATTCTACTGGATTGTTTGGAAATTACCTGTGGCGCCAATACTTCTTGGATTTTTACTCCATTTGAATTTTGCGGAGAATTTTATTATATTTTATTGGAGACTGCTGAAATTTCTAAGTGAAAATTTTATTATAAATCTACGGGATACTGTTTCTGAAGAGACATTCTTGGATTTAATACTACATCTACCAGCTGGTAACTTTCTTCAGAAGATACTTCACCACCGGATTACTGGATTCTGTCAAACTGTACTTTGGACTAATTCTATAATTGATAAGTACCATTGTTTTTTTGGTTTTTTTTATTTTCTGTAACCCAATTAGTGTAAAAGATCTTTGTATCATTTTTTTTTTTTTATATCAATTTTTTTTAATTAAATTTCAGAATAGTTAAATTCATAGTTTTGTTGCTGATTCTCAGATTTCTTTCTGTTACCAATGTCATTAATAATTCCACACCGTAACAGAAATTGGGGGCTCGTTGCCGAGACTGAATGTTAGATAACGAGAAAGCTTTATTTGCATATTTCAATTATTATTTTGGCTCACTTTCAAAACATTTAAACTTTCTTAGAAACTTTCAGTATTATTATTTATATAATCTGAGAACCAGCAAACCTTTTCATCATGGTATTTATTGTGACAGAATTTATTTCTGAATTTGAAAGATCTCCTAGTTTGGCCCTTTTAGAATCTCTTAAGAAGGAGGATTTATTTCAACTTGTTCAGTGTCTAAAATTACCTGCCACCCCTGGTCTAAACAAGCATAAACTTAAACAGCTCATTGTTAATCATTATATTGAGGAGGGTCTTTTGCCTCAGTCTGGGTCACCTGTCTCTGAACCACAACCTACTGATGCTCTTGAACTCAAAAAGTTGGAATTGGAACTAAAGAGATTAGAAATGCAACAAGAAATGAAAAGGCAGGAAAATGAAATAAAATTAAAAGAATTAGAGGCTCAAAAAGAAAGGGAACAAATTCAGGCTCAAAAAGAGGAAAGGGAATTAAAATTACGGGAAATAGAAGCTCAAAAAGAAATGCACTTAAAAGAATTAGAAATTCAAAAGGAAATAAAAATAAAAGAATTAGAATCACAGCGTCAAGGCTCAAATGTAATTTCCCCAGGTAGATTTGATGCAACTAAACATGTTAGGCTAGTTCCCCCCTTTCAAGAAAAAGAAGTGGATAAATATTTTTTACATTTTGAAAAAGTGGCAACAAGTTTAGAATGGCCAAGGGATGTCTGGACTTTGCTATTGCAAAGTGTTTTAAAAGGGAAGGTCCAAGAAATCTATTCCGCTCTATCTTCTGAGCAAAGTAATAATTATGACACTGTTAAAGAGGCTATACTTAAGGCATATGAACTTGTTCCAGAGGCCTATAGGCAGAAATTCAGAAATTATTATAAAAATGAAAATCAAATTCATGTGGAATTTGCAAGAGAAAAGCAAAATTTATTTGACAGGTGGTGCCACTCAAAAGAAATAGGGAAAGATTTTACAAAATTAAAGGAAATGATGCTGATTGAGGAGTTTAAAGGAAAGATACATTCAGATATAAAGGCCCACCTGGATGAACAAAAAGTTGACACATTAAATAGAGCAGCAGTACTGGCAGATGACTATGCCTTAACTCATAAAATGAGTCGTAACGCCACAAATTTTTGGCCCCACAAGAATTCTTTCCAAAGTGGACCTAGACCAGCTTCAGAAAAAACTCATCCTTCCAATCATCCTTCCCATCCTACAAACTTTTCACCACCTAAATTTAATCGGAAGCCTAATGAGAATAAGTCAACTAATGCCAGCCCAACACCATTACGACCCAACAGTTCAACTAAAACTTGTAATTATTGTAAGAAACCAGGTCATTTACTATCTGATTGCTGGCTGTTAAAAAGGAAAAATGAGTCCTCTACTTCACAGAATGCACTAGCATGTGCTCCATGCCCTGAAAATTATGTAATAAAGCAAGATGCTTTAGAAAATTATAAGCCATTTATTTCTGAAGGCTTTGTTTCCCTTCATGGGGATAAGCACTGTTCCTTACCAATAAAAATACTGAGAGACACAGGGGCTACTCAGTCATTAATGTTAGAAGTCATTTTGAGATTTTCTGAAGAAAGTGCTACAGGGGCACAGGTTCTAATATCAGGTATTGAGTCAAACTCTTTAAATGTCCCACTTCATAAAATAAATTTAAGAAGTAGTTTAGTAAATGGGACTGTGACAGTAGGAATCAGACCTACTCTACCTGTAAAAGGTATTTCTTTATTATTGGGAAATGACTTAGCTGGTGACAAAGTCACTGTAGAACCTCAAGTGGTGGATAAGCCGAGCACAGATGAAAGTATTATTAATTTGAAGGAATGTTTTCCTTTTGCCTTTCCAGCATGTGCTGTGACTCGGTCCATGGCAAAGAAAGCTGAGGTTGATAACAACCTAAATTGTGTTGATTTAAACAGCAAAGCTGAGGATAAGAACAGTCACAGAATTACGGATTCTGAAGATATTGATTTGTCTCAGACATTTTTGAGTCAGTGTGATGACTCCTCCAGAAATTGTAAAGAGGCCACTACACCTGAGAGTGATAGGGGGACCTCCTTGAATGTCATTTCCCGGACATCTTTAATTCAGGAACCGGAAAGTGATCCTGACCTTTCTGAGCCACGTGAAAGGGCTCTAACACAGGCTGAAGCCCAAAACTCCCCTGTCTGTTATTTCAGAAAATCTGGTGTACTTATGAGGAAATGGCGATCACCAGAAGTACCCTCCAATAGTGATTGGGAGGTTATTTATCAAATAGTTGTCCCCACTAAATACCGGAATGAAATAATAAGCCTGGCTCATGAAAATCCAATGGCTTGACATTTGGGAGTTAGGAAAACCTACTCTCGTATTCAGCAATGTTTTTACTGGCCCAAGCTTCAACAGGATGTTGTTGAATTTTGTAAAACCTGCCACACCTGTCAAATTGTACGAAAACCCAACCAGAAGATTCCTCCTGCTCCCCTTCAACCAATCCCTGCTTTTGAGGAGCCATTTAGTAGAATTATTATTGATTGTGTTGGCCCATTGCCTAGAACAAGATCTGGAAATGAATATCTTCTTACCATCATGTGTGCTTCTACACGATTTCCTGAAGCTATACCTCTAAGAAATATTAAAACTAAGACAATAGTTAAGGCCTTGATAGAATTTTTTACAATTTTCGGTCTACCCAGGTCAGTGCAATCGGACCAAGGCTCAAATTTTATGTCAAACCTTTTTCAGCAGGTGATGTAGGAGCTCAAAATTAAGCAGTACACATCAAGTGCCTACCATCCCAAAAGTCAAGGAGCTCTAGAACGCTTTCATCAAACACTGAAGACCATGATAAAGGCCTATGGGGAGGATAATGAGAAGGATTGGGATGAAGGAGTACATCTCCTCTTATTTGCAGTCCGTGAGACTGTACAGGAATCTCTGGGGTTCAACCCTTTTGAATTAATGTTTGGACACATAGTGAGGGGTCCACTCACTGCTTTGAAGGAGAAATGGCTCGAAGAAGAGCCACCTGAAATTTCTCTTCTGGACTATGTGTCCACTTTTAAGGAAAAATTGCACCAGGCCAGAGAAATGGCAAATAAACATTTACAGAAAGCCCAGAGTCATATGAAGACCTGGTATGATAAAAAGGCGAAATTTCGCGCCTTTAAACCCGGGGACAAGGTGCTAGTACTATTCCCTTTAAAGGGCAATGCTTTACAAGCAAGATATTCAGGCCCTTATATTGTTAAGCACAAGATCAGTGATACTGATTATGTTGTTGAGACTCCCGATAGACTCAAAAATACTCAGCTGTGCCATATAAATATGTTGGAAACATATTATGAGAGAGAACCAAGCTCTCTACCAGTCTCAAAAGTCACCCACACAGATGAGGTAGAAATTCCTGTGGAGGGTTTTCGAGATATTCATGAAGGCGGCGATAATATACCTCTGAAATTACAGAACTCAGATGTCCTGAGAGATCTACAAAATAAAATGGATTATTTACTGCCTGACCAAAGAAAAGATTTAGTTGATTTAATTTTCAAATATCAACACTTATTTCCCGATGTGCCTAGTAGGACATCTGTTATTTTTCATGATGTTGATGTAGGAGAGGCAAATCCCATCAAACAGCATCCATATAGATTGAACCCTTTCAAAGCTGAGATCATGCGAAAGGAAATACAGTATATGCTGGACAATGATATCATTGAACCTAGCCATAGCAACTGGAGTTCGCCCTGTATACTCGTCCCAAAACCTGACGGGAGTTACCGATTTTGTACGGATTACCGAAAGGTGAACAGCCTCACCAAAACAGACAATTATCCAATTCCAAGAATTGATGACTGCATTGACAAACTTGGCCATGCTAAATTTGTGACAAAATTTGACTTGTTAAAGGGTTATTGGCAAGTCCCTTTAACAGAAAGAGCAAAAGAAATATCTGCTTTTGTTACCCCATATGGGTTGTATCAATATAAAGTTACCCCTTTTGGCATGAAAAATTCTCCGGCAACGTTCCAGCGCATGGTTAACCACTTAATTGCAGACTTAGATCACAGTGAAGCTTATATTGATGATGTTATTATACACACAGATACAAATTGGGCTGATCATCTAAAGCATATTCAAGAATATTTTGACAAAGTGACCCAAGCCAACCTATTAACTTGGTAAAATCAGAATTTGACAAAGCAACTGTAAATTATTTACATCATGTTGTGGGGCAGGGGCGGGTGAGGCCGATTGCGGCTAAAGTTGATGCCACTGTAAATTTTCCAGAACCAAACTCTAAAAAAGGGCTCATGAGATTCTTAGGCATGGCTGGATATTATAGAAAATTTTGTTTAAATTTTTCAGATGTTGTCTCCCCTTTGACCAGTTTATTGAGCAAAAGGGTTAAGTTTGTTTGGACTGAGGAATGTCAGAAATCCTTTAACAGAATAAAAACTTTATTAAATAATTCCCCTGTCCTGGCCAGTCCCAATTATCATTATGAAAAGCCCTTCAAATTATTCATAGATGCAAGTGACAATGGAGCAGGTGGGTATATTGCCCAGGAAGATTCCCAAGGTATTGATCACCCTGTATGTTATTTCTCCAGAAAATTTCTCAAACATCAAAAGAATTACTCTACAGTAGAAAAAGAAACTTTGGCTCTAATTTTGGCATTAACCCATTTTGATGCGTATCTAGGAACCGCCCAATGTCCAATTACAGTTTACACCGATCATAACCCCTTAACATTTATCAATAAAATGAAAAACAAGAATCAAAGATTATTGCGGTGGAGTTTAGCCCTTCAAGAATATAATTTAGAGATTAGGCATATTTCGGGAAGAGATAATGTTGTAGCTGATGCTCTTTCCAGAATATCCTAATTTAAAATGATATGATCGGTCCCTATTCACTTCAAGTGTATATATGTTTATTAAAAAAAAAAATTGTGAAGATTATGGTGTGTGTGTGTATTGTAAACCAGAGTCTGCTAAAATTATGTAAAAAGTTTTCAGTACCTTCAAACTTTTTCTTTTAAGGCGGGGTGTGTTATAGCCCCCATATTATATTGAGATTGATATATCCTTAAGTTGATAATTATGTGAGAAAGATTTTTTTTTATTTCTGCATTTTCTGACTGGTCTAACTCTTTTGCACTCAGTGACCTTGTTTACATCTTTGTTACACTGATATATTGTACATATAGCTGTTGATTGTTTAATTGTTTAAATAGGTCAATGACCTTGTTTACTGGAACTTTAACAGAATCCCCCAGAAACTAATAGAACATTGCAGAAACTTCCTCTTCTGGGACATTCTATCTGGTTACTATATAAAGGTTTGTCAACAGAATTCAAAAACTCATTTTAGAAAACCATTTCAGAAAGACTAACTTCAATTGTTTCCATTGGAGATTATTATTGTTTCAGAGCAGTGCATTTATTATAGAAGCAGTGCTTCTTTGTGAATTTGGAAGATTGATTCCAAAAGAGAATTTTGAAGAGAATTTGTTCATCTTGGAAAAGAGAATTTATACTTTCTGTGAAACAGAATAATATTTTGTGAAAAGCCAGGATTCTACTGGATTGTTTGGAAATTACCTGTGGCGCCAATACTTCTTGGATTTTTACTCCATTTGAATTTTGCGGAGAATTTTATTATATTTTATTGGAGACTGCTGAAATTTCTAAGTGAAAATTTTATTATAAATCTACGGGATACTGTTTCTGAAGAGACATTCTTGGATTTAATACTACATCTACCAGCTGGTAACTTTCTTCAGAAGATACTTCACCACTGGATTACTGGATTCTGTCAAACCGTACTTTGGACTAATTCTATAATTGATAAGTACCATTGTTTTTTTTTTATTTTCTGTAACCCAATTAGTGTAAAAGATCTTTGTATCATTTTTTTTTATTATTTATATCAATTTTTTTAAATTAAATTTCAGAATAGTTAAATTCATAGTTTTGTTGCTGATTCTCAGATTTCTTTCCGTTATCAATATCATTAATAATTCCACACCGTAACAACTGCCTCTTCCACTCCTCAGCGGTGTGGGAAAGGGTAGTGTGGCCATCTTACAGAGGCAGGGTTCATACAAAAATTTGCTCACAAAGTTCAAGGGTTTTTCAAGGGCTTCTTTTTTTTCAAGGGCTACATATACTATTCAGCTTGTTGTATGAGCTCTAAAAATCTAAGATTCATGTGACACAGATCAGACTTTGGAAGTCAAGAAGTACTGGTACCCAAAGTGAGATCTGTGTTACAGTAATCTTGGTAAAACGTTCCATACTATTTTATGGGTTTTTTTAACTGAGCGACACGAGCGCAACAAACAAGTGAAAGGCGAGTACACATATATTTACAATGCCCAGGAAATAGCTTGGTATTCAAGGGTTTTTCAAGAGATTTCTGAAAGTTCAAGGGTTTCTCAAGGGCTAATTTCAAATTCCAGGGTTTTTCAAGAAAAAACTCATTTTCAAGGGTTTTTCAAGAGCTGTATGAACCCTGAGAGACCACTAACATAACAGAGATCTGAAAAGATGTGGGTTTCAGGAAAAGGCGGTTATGGTAATCATTATTTTCTGAGGTCAGGAGGGCTAGTTTTTGCCTTTCTTAATTTTTTAAGGTGAGCAGTAGGTGTACTAGGTGAGCAACTAAATCACTCTCCTGAAAATACCAGGTTTGTTTATCAGGTGTACTAATTACCTCTCTGCTTTAAATCAGCTTCAACGTTAACAAAGTTGTCATAGAATATATAGTAAATATGGGAGTAGTTGGTGTCAAAAAATATCTTTGCATCTTGAATCTCGTATTGCTCTGAAAAACAAAAAAAAATCAAGAGATCAGGTGATTATATAGAACAGAAAAGCTGGAATACATTCAAAACACAGCATATATCATTAATCTTTTAACTCTTAAAGTAGGGCACTACTGAATTTTTTTGTGTTCTGTTTTGGTTTGGTATTTGATATCTGAGTTCACCAAGATTTGCTGATATTACCAAAGGGGAAATGATTTTGGAAGAATTGGGAGGGGGGGGGGGGGGGGGGAGTTGAGAAGTCTGGTTGAATTTTTTGCATCGCCATCTGCACTACCCACCCACCCTTTTTTTATCCATTAAGTTTTAGACACCCAAACCCCAAAACAATCGATTTGCAGGATTTGTTGTTCTGATACAGTTTCTGACATCCCAAAACAACTGTACTGAGTCCTGCTTACACTCTTTGATGGTACCTATTGTTTAAGACCAAATTAAATTTACTCATTACAAATGGCAGCATGTGTTGCTCAGTGTTTCTGAACCGTTTGCTTGTTAACTTATCTCAATGCCCAACCATATCATGACTGATAATTACTAACCAAAGCAGATTATGACCTATCATTTATATATTCATGCAAGACAAGCATTTATGCCAGGTCTGTTGTTGAGTGACTTTTTGTTGACTATTGAAGTCCACAACTGATTGTGATAGCCCGAGATAAGAAGTAGTTGAGAACAGTTTGAACCATTCTCTTGTTCATATAGGAAGGATCTGAGACAACATCCCATGCTGTGTTTTCTATTTTTACTGATTTTATGGGATTTTGCCTGGGTTGTTTTCAATAAATATTATAAAACAAGAAGCCCCACAGGGCCTGAAGCACTCATCTTGAATAGAACACAATATAAACAGAATCCAAGAATGAGTACATTAAGCAAACCATCTCCATAGGCTACACTGTCAATCCTTGAGTCCCTCAGGAGTGACAAAAATAATCTGGGCTAGTGATGAGCCGATTATCGGTATCGGCCGATAAATGGCTTATCGGCCGGGTATCGGTATCGGCAAAAAATGCCAATTCTGTCGATATTGGCAGCCGATATGTCTTTTTTTCCAAATCAAGTTCTCAGGCAAATCGCTGATAATCTTAACTAAATAGTACTAGTTACTCAGATTAGGGATTTTTAGAAAACGTATTTTTTGGGTATCACCCAAAATAAGCCCACCCCATATTTCTCTGAAGTTTTGACTACCGGAACCGGTGAAGCATTCTTCAACACACAGGTCATCACGAAAATGTGCACGAAAATTTCAATTGTTCAATCAAAATAAAATTATGTGAATGTGTTTTGGAGTTGTTTTTTTGTCAATTTAATCTTTTCACATTTCCAGCTAAAAAAATAAAATTACCAAACTACATACTAAAGTGTTATTTATTATTGTCAGCCCTCGTGTTTATCAACTTTATGTTGAAGACAAATGGGAAATTTCCAGTTCTTAAATTATTAATGATAGCGTGTTCAGTGACCCAAATTGTTCATGTTATTACTGTAGAAAATGAGTTGAGAAATTACCTGATGTGATCTCTGCAAAAATAGCTCCTCCAAAATAAATATGATTTAACCCTTTACCAAACATGAAAAGCAGACGACACTTGCAAAAAAAATTCTTGAATAACTAATTTTTTTCATTTTTTGTCTCAAAAACATAGGTTATGACCCCTCGTTGGAACGAGCTCGTTGTTTTTGAGACAAAAAATGAAAATATTTTGAAAATTAATTGGCGATTTTTGAGAATAGCGCTGGCCGGTTTTGGCCGTTACGTTGGGTAAAGGGTTAAAACCCTGAGTTGTAATATCCAGTTTGATCCATGCTACATGAAAGGCTGTTTTGGAAACAAAACAAGGGAAAGCCAAAGCCATATTGTTTACAACAATGGGGACACATTGTGTACATCAGGGCGGTCAGTTTAAATATAGATTTTTTATTTATGAAACGTGCCCACATGTTTTTATCAATGCATTGCAGAATTCAGTAACCCTCTCCCCCCACTTCTACACTCTACAGGCAGATCACGGACAAGTGACAATGATTCATGATTTTTTTTTTGGTAGAAGCAGTACCACTATGGCATTACCACTACAGGTGCTGGTCAAAACGTCCCCGAACCAAAACATCCCCAGAGTTGGTCAAAACATCCCCAACAATTGCCAATTGGTCAAAACGTCCCCAAGAGTTGGTCAAAACGTCCCCAACAATTGGTCAATTCACTACCAGTGAAAGTTAAAAAATTTATAGTAATTTATATATTTTTTATACTTACCAATGACCCAGACATAGCTGGTGCTAACTCTTAAAATATAGGGCCAAACACAAATTTTGCCCCCCAATCCCCAAAATTTGCATCTAAAACCAAAGAAAACATGTCCTGAAAGGCCCTCCACACTTCGCCCCTACTGCGCATGCGCAGTGTCAAGGACGTTCCGAAATTGGCGCCATTAATCATTCTAATAACCAGTGCCTGGTAAGTGCTATGTACTCAGCGGGGAGGCAAGAGTTCCCAACTCCTGGGAGGGCCATCCCCGTCTGGGTCATTGGTAAGTATAAAAAATATATAAATTACTATAAATTTTTTAACATTTTTATACTGTACCAATGACCCAGACATAGCTGAATAGTAAAAAGGCTGGAGGGCCAAGGACATAGAGCAAAATGGAATACGCTCAATAAAATAAAATAGAGTCATCCCCTGTAGGGAAAAAGAAGTAATAGGCCTTACATGTATCTTTCTTATTTATGATAAATTAGAAAGATACAACACCTTCCAAAATTGAGCTTAATACATCCATGTACTCTATTAATATCCAATATAATCCTTATACTAATAATTTTTAAAGTAAGCCAATAAATAAAGTAAGTCTATAGAATAGAGACTCTTATACTCCTAAAAGTGTCTGAGGATTGCATAATCATGTCCGTTGACATATGCAATATTCAAAAGCTATACTTTAAAAACTAAGACTTGAATGAATTTTAAAAACCTAAACTTCTCACTAAACAACCATCCCAATAACAGCTCAGAATAACTAACTCCGGAGGAGGTATCCCCTTGTTTTCATAGTAAAACAGGTGACCCAAGGGAACACCCTCCCCCCCCCCCCCTTTTTCTGAGCCCTGGGTCAAATAGCCCAGAGCGAAGAGGGCAGCAGAACGGAGACACTGCCGAAACAGACAGCCTACCTAGCTATAGTAGCAACTGTTAAGTGAATGACATTCTGAGCAGTAGATAATAGACCTAACAATAGAGGCCTCCAGAAATGGACTCGATATTTCTGAGATAAAATTCATGAATGTGGATGGCTGAGCGCAATGAGCGGCCTTCAAAAATCTATAATAGCGACACTATTAATGTAAGCCCAAGAAGTAGAAGAGCTCTTACTTCATGAGCCGAAATCTTAAGCACAACTGCTAAGTCAATGATATACCATAAGCAGTACCGATAGTAAATAGAATCCATTAACAATAAAATGGAGCGTAACGTCCTTCTACTAGGCATCAAAGACAGAAGAAGCTTACGCCCATAGTAATAAACAGATATCTGTTTATAAATACATAAACTGTACCCGGAAAGAGTAAAGGCCTATGCCCATACGAAGACGGAAGGACCTTAAAATAATAGGTTCCGGATAATAGCAGCCTAACTCTTATGCAAAAATCCAACCTAAATAGTAACGGAAGTAGTGATTCCGAAACTACGAAAGTGAAAATCATCCATCGATAGTGCATGAAACTCACTGACTCTACAGTAAAAGAGAAACCAACAGAATTACTGTCTAAAAGGTCAGAATTTGAAAACTACTGTTTCCAGAGGCTCAAATGATTACTTAGCTAAATAAGAACCGAAGTTAAAATCCATATAGGAATTTAATCTAAAGATTCTAAGTCTATTTATCAAAAAGTTACTAACTGACTTAGATAAAGAGACAAAAGACTCAATTGTAAACTATCGTAGAGTGCATAGGTATGAGGTAACATAAACCTATAACCTAAATAAAAACAGGCTGCAGTAGATCTTGTGAAACAAGTATACTAAAAAATTGCAATGAGTAGTATGGAGGGATCAACAATATGAACATAATGATCCCTACACCACGACGGAAGAGCCTCCACTTTAGCCGCATAGAATAGCGAAGAAGAGGATCTCCTATAATAAGAAATCGCGTCCAAAGCTCGTCCAGTACAGTGCATACAATGCAATACGGACCACACAACGGAATACATGAAGGTTGCGACCTTGCGGGTTGTGATAAAGATGACACGATTTACCCAGTGAAAAAAGATCCTCACATAGAGGAAGATTTCACGTTAAGACCCACAGTAGACAAGAGAGTACATTACCCATGATCTCTGTGAAGATAGAGATGCTATCAACAGAAATGTATTGTGGTTGTTTATCTTAGCAATACCTGCTGAAACAACAGCGCCGGAGGATACGCGTATCCTATCATTCCGTCCTATAGATCAATAGAGCGTTAACTACATTAGCTCAGAGATCTGGACAAGCTAACACATACGTCTGCAATTGATTAGCAAACTGTATCGTAAATAAATCATCATTGGGCGCTCCCATAGATAGCAAATCTGATTGAATACTTGTTTGTTGAGAGTCCATTCTGACAGCAACAAGCGACCCGTAAGAGAACGGGAGTCCGGTAAAACAATAAGACTACCCGGAATATGACGGACCAAAACAGAACTTGGTGTACTATAACCAACAGACGGATTCTTTCCATTAAATTGAATAACGGAAACGAAAGAGTGCCTCCCTGGTTCCGGAGATACGCCACTACTGTAGAATTAAAGGACAGGATTTGGGCATGCGTTTCTGAATAATGTTCATGCAATGACATAAAGCAAGCCTAAAAAACATTATTCCGCGGAAGAAAACTGATTGCTAAGAGACTGCGGAACCCAAAGACCCTGGCACTTCGAATCCGTAGGGATCAGTATTATATCCCAATCTGTTTGACTGGCAACCGTCATAACAGCCACACTCGGGTCCGGCAACTGCGGTGGCACTCTCTGAGTCAACCACCGAATGTTTGCCCCAGTCTGAATCTCTTGTAACACTAGATAGACAAGAGAACGTGTAAATCGAGCAAATCATGGATTGCCGAAAAGTTGCCGTCGAAGAGAAGCTCCTCCGAGAACGAAGCGACTCTGAGAGAGTTCTTAACCTTACTATCCACGCGTGTGGATGTAGCTAGGGCTGCGTCACGTCTAACCAACTCCAATCAGCCACTGAAGGGCGTAGTTATACGTGAACAAACTACTGCCCTCAAAAGAAATTACATTGAGAATAATATCCCGTAAATCTTTTCTTGAAGACGTAATGATAACGCCTCAGTAAGGCGGATTACGTATGATAAAGCGTCTAAGTTAAGTCTACTATACATCATGTCGTTTCCAACATTGAAATTGGAAAAGACATAAACGGCGAAAAAGAATATATGCAGTCTTTAACCACACCGTCTAGACGCATAAGAACTCTCGGTATGCCCTGCTCTGCCAAAATAAACTATTCGTATAAAAGATAAAATGGCAGAAATGAGCAACGCGGACAAGAAACTAAACTATCATGCTTGGTAGCAGGCTTGTATATATATATATATAAATAGCGTCGAAAAATAAAACACATGTTGTAATGACAATATTGGACTGCGTCGGTAAGTCAGGGACAATGTCCCTGAACCGATCGAAAAATCCGAGTCCAATGACGCTATAAGTCTCTTATCCAAGATCGCAGCAATGAAGTCCGAAATAACAATCACTGGAAGATAATGCCAGAAGATATGAAAGGCAGCTTCCGATACTACTAAAGGGAAAACTCGAAATCTTTCGAATCCCTTTCGCCATCCTGTCGGACCCTATAAAGCGTTCGGTCGTCCGTAGCTGATGCAACCGCGGACCTCACCGACCCAGCGCCGTCGGATAATTCCTGATTCGACCGAGAAACTGTCAATTGCTGGGATGCTGCGAAACAACTGTGCTAACTCGGATAGCACGTCCGTCACTGAGGCCTGAGGAGAAGCGGTCTTACGATGCATTGCCGCTGAAAAGCTCCGTGATCGTTACTCCGTGCATACTACCAATATGCGAGCGAACGGAGTGTATAGGCCTCGTGTCCCTTGGCTACCGGATGGCGCGACCTATTCGCCGTGGAATCACTGAATGACGAAACTGATCGGATACTCGAGGTCACGTAGCCAATGTGCGGTCGTGTGCCCTGCTGTGAGGATGAGGAAGCATTAAGGACAGTCTCTCGGACTGTCAATATAACGGAGCGTCCCGACCGACGGACATATGCTCCGAATGTAAAATATCTGAACCACAACATGCGGTCCCCTATGTTGTTGGACAAGAGAGGGACCTCTCTCGCTCACAGCCCGGACGGACCTGGACAAGCCAGTAACCGGACTAACAGGCTTCCTCCGATCTGTCCTCAATCTGCCGTCACTGGGTGAGTACTAAAGTAATTAAAGTGCTTGCATCACCCAAATCTCCTTCCTAGACCGCAACGGACGAACCCGGCAGCCGAACCATTCGATGAATGTACGCTACACCGGGTGAGCTAGCGAATGTCACTCCGTAGGCGATAGACATATTCCATGAGCACTTATTGCCGCTAGCTCTTCATTAACTATGACGACAGAGGCACACTTATGAAAGACATCTCCATAACTCTGCGAACAAGAAACCAGAAATGCTTGGTTATAGCAAGCATAAAATAATAATATATATAGCGTCGTGCAATAATTCGAAAGTTTGTTTGACATTATTGGAGTATGTCGGAACTGAGGGACGATGTCCCTGAACCGAACCAAAAAGTTCTAAGTCCACCGACGCTATCAGTTTCTTATCCGGCATCGCAGCATTCTGGTCCGACGAAAGAAGCTGTAGAAGACCAAGTCAGATGACATACACAACAGCATATGTTGTTCCGAAAGGGAAAGCTCGAAATCCTCCAAATCCCTTTTGGTATCCCGTCGGACCGGATGAAACTTTCGGACGTCCGTACCCGCTTCCGCGGAGCGTCCCGCCCCAGCATCGTCGGATAAAATATATGCGACAGATTCAGTTGATGCTGGGATGCTGCGATAAACTGTGCTATTAAGGAAAGCATGTCCGTTCCCGAGGCCTGTGCAGTAGTGGTCTTACGATGCATTGCCGCCGGAAGCTCCGTGAACGTTGACTCCCGCACACTTCCTATACGAACGTCCGGAGTCTGCAGTCCTCGTGTCCCTGGCTACCGGATGGTGTGACCTGGTCGCCGAAGAATCCTTGATCGGCGAAGCTGGTAATATATCGGCGGTCACGCAGCCAAGGTGCGGTCGTGTGCGCTGACGAGAAGAGGAAGCCTTAGCAGTCTCCGCGGACTGCCTATACAACGGAGCGTCCCGAGCGACGGACGTATGCTCCGCTTGCGACACATTTTGTACCACAACATCTGGGGCCAGATGTTGTTGAACGAGAGAGGGGCCTCTCTCGCTTGCCGTCCGGATGGACCGGAACGAGCTATGAACCGGACTAAAAGGCTTCCTGCGTTCTCCCTCCGATCCGCCGACACTGGGTGTGCATTAGGTTAATTTATAGTGCTCGCATCACCCCAAAATTCCTTCTAGACCGCAACGGACGAACCCGGCTGCCGAACCATTCGGTGAATGGACGCTACACCGGGTGAGCTAGCGGACGTCAAAGGCCGTCGAACCTACTAGGGTCCTCTTAGGCAATTGGCGTACTTACATGAGCACTTTTCCGCTAGCCCTTCATTAATTGTGACGACGGAGGCACACTGTTGGAAGACATCACAGATACATCACCCTAATCTTGATCGTCTGAAATAGAAATTGATAAAGTAGAGTGACCCTGCGGGGAAAGGACCGGAGTGTCCAAATCCCCAATAACATACCGTGACATACGCTTCCCATATTGTCATCGAAATCATACGATACAGAACAGGAGTTAATGCGAGTACACTGACCACATATAGAATGATTATAAAGTCAGAGGAAGACTTCCTCTTAATACAATTGATCAATATCCTTTCAATGTGAAAAGAAAACAAGTCCTGGTACTCGCACTAACCCCTGGCAATCAAAATACATAATAATAATATGATCCATTAATATAGAAAAAATAATTGAAATCAAAATATTTTGAAAAAATATTTTTTTAGAACAGCCCAAGTTTCTGAAAAGTAACATTGAGCCCCAATGGATCCCAAGCCTAAGTGTGGACAAAAATTTTAAAAATATTTTAAACAATTTATTCAACACTTACTAGTACGAACAATAATAATGTATCTAGTTATGATTAAAATAATATCAAGATATTATTTTTCAGAAATCCCCCCCTCACACAGAGGGCTGTTGTAAATGTAAACAATGAGTGTAAAAACACTAAAATAAGACTCCAGGCACCCAGGCCCGAAATCAGTTACCAAAAATACACTATCTGATGCAAAACAGAGACTTCCAGGGAAGAAACTGCAGAACATCAGATGGTAGATGCAGAACACAACGCCTAACCACCCGTAGGTGAAGACGTAAACATGGGGAAAAGAACAGAATTCATTCTGTTATTCAGCTAAAACTCCCAAGAAAATTTAGTAATAATAATTACAAAAACTATGCCAAAAGCATGGGAGAATAGCAAGAGGGGACTTAAAGGACAGGGAGAGAGGAAAACACTTAAAAAACAGTGTAACTAAACAATCAGAATGACAACAAAATGGCTGCTGCCTCGAAAATAGGTAACTTAACATAATTTCATTAAAAAATTTTAAGTTACAGCCCTGATAATATTCTGTCACACATTTTTTTCCTCTCCTCCTTCTCTATCCTCCTTAGAATCACCATTTCACTAATATTTATGTGTCTGGCATCATTTAAACTGAGATTTATAAGCACAAAGATCAGTCAGATGTTAACTGATGAAGGGCCAAACTTAGAATGATTAATGGCGCCAATTTCGGAACGTCCTTGACACTGCGCATGCGCAGTAGGGGCGAAGTGTGGAGGGCCTTTCAGGACATGTTTTCTTTGGTTTTAGATGCAAATTTTGGGGATTGGGGGGCAAAATTTGTGTTTGGCCCTATATTTTAAGAGTTAGCACCAGCTATGCCTGGGTCATTGGTACAGTATAAAAATATACAAATACGTCGCATGATACAAGGAAATTTGCTCTGGATTTTCCATCACTGATGCTTTTGAAGAACCAATTATGAAAAAATGTGAGGAATTTTTTTGTGACTATCTTGCAACATACTGGCCTGTACAGATAGGCCTGCCTGTCTGACCCCCCCCCCCCCCCCGCCAATTTTTTTCTTCTCTGGCAATAACAGCCAGGTTCAGTGTCGATACGTACGTCAACAATTGGGAATAGTGCAGATAGCTATCCGGTGCCAACAATGTTGGCTGTGAACTGCCCCCTGTTAATCTTGCACTTGAGAGAAAGTGAATGCAACAGAATTCACTGAGAAGCGGTCCACCAATGCATGTACATGTAAATGCTCACACGTGAATGGGTTATTTTGTTTGTTTTTTTCACAATGGATGGGAATTTTGAATGCTGAGGGCACCTTCTGTTGCGTGAGTAATACAAAACACAGTTCGAATACTTTTTAATAAACACAATTCAAAATGGAAATGTAATGACCGAATGAACACGTTTCGGGTTAAAACAAATTGACCACACGCATTTTTTACCTCATTTGTTAACATTGATGTTTTGTTGATATTTCGTGCTGATTTTGTCGATGTTTTTCTACTGAAATATATTTTTGAATGGATGATTCCGATGGAAAAATGAATAAAACAAACACATAAAACTTTATGTCAAGCTTTCATTTTACATTCAGTCTCATTCGTGGATAAGCCCACCCCCATTTTTTTCACATGCCTGGGCTCACTGACGGGTCGGTTCGGAAATGATATTGAATTTGACACATCACGGATGTATTTTACGTTGAGATCCACCCGGGACGTGTGTCGAGTCACGCTGACTACTGAACAACCCCATGTCTCGTTAGTCCTGTCTGAATGTCATCATATTTATACACAAGCTTGTGTCGCCACAAAAACTAATATCGGTATCGGTCCGATATTGAATTGAAATATCGGATATCGGCAATACCGATAACACCCATATTGGCTCATCACTAATCTGGGCATCATGCCTTTTCTTCAGTTGATCATAAAGTAAAATGTAGAGCTCCCTTATGAAACCCCTTGATACAACCAATGTGGATTAATCTTAGTTACACAGCTCCAGAGGTTACAGAATACAAAATTCTTAATTCTTCAGCGAAATGGCCAATTCCAGCTCCCATAGGGAGCCCAATTATTAACCCAGACTCTCGATTTGAACACTGCTGAATCTGACTTCCCTAGTGATGTTGTGTACCAAATATGAAAACATTCTGAATGTTGGATCTGAAGAAGAAGATTTTTAAAGAAATTTCATCAAACTGCACAAAGTTAAACTTTGGGCTCCAATAGAGAGCCCAAATACTCACTCAGGGACCCGATTTGTACAAACTTGAATCTGACCCCTATTAATGTTACACACCAAATATGAAAGCATTCTGACTGGTGGATCTGAAGAAGAAGATTTTTAAAGAAATTTCCTCATGTTTCTCCAAGTTAAAAATCAGGCTCCTACAGGGAGCCCAATTATTAACCCAGCGACTTGATTTGAACAAACTTGAATCTGACCCCAATAGAGATGTTATATACCAAATATCAAAAGATTCTAAATGATGGTTCTGGAGAAGATTTTTTTAACTTTAAAAAAAATTTATGCGTGCTATCAGAGTAATGCCCCTTGTGGTGCCCCCTGTGGATGCAGAAAGTTTATTTGTACAAACTTGAATTGACAAGATCAATATACATGTATACCATTAGTCGATGTATAAAAATAAAACTCAAAGAAATAGTATGTTTTGTTTTTATTTTATTTTTCAACTGATTAATAGTTATTAATGAATAGTTGTCTTCATTTGATAACATCTGTCAAAACAATCCCTACTCACATGGATTTTTTTTGTTAGTAAGTGTTAAACACACACACCACCCTCGTGATCATTCATTCCGGAGGTCCTCCTTTGATCCATTCAATTTTTCTCCAAGTATGCAGCAGTTAAATCAACTGTACAGGTTGCACCCTGCTGACAATTAATTGGAGAATGTTATAAAACAAACTTTTTATTTATTTTTACTCAGATTACCATTGGAATTGTTTGAAACACTGTGAGTCACGGTATACTGAATACACTAAAACGAGCTCGGTATTGACTCGGTATTAAAAAAAATACTGACTTTCATTTAAATACTAAAATACCGTGAAACCCTAATTCCAAGATGAAAAAGGGTCATATAAAAATAATTGGACGGAAAGCCTAATCGAACTTGGCCTGTATTACTAGCTGGGTAATACACATACCAACTTTGGTTGAGATTAAATAATCCAACTTGGAGTTATCAGTTAGAAACCCAAAATGTTAACTTGTACAGTGCTAAACAGAGCCCTCCCTCGAGCTGATTTTGTGCATTATCAGAACATGCAGCACATATCTTGCACACAAATTGGGTTGGCAATGTTATTCCACCTTCAGTGTTTGTTTCAAATCCTATAAGGTCTTTAAACAACCATTTTAGCAATGAAGAAAGTGTGACATCTGACATTTTAATTTGAAGTAAACTCCTATGATTGTAAAAAAGTAAAAAAAAAAATGCTTGCATGTATTTCTGATACAGATTTCAGGAGTTATTTTATCAACTTCACACACAAGAGAAGACAGTTAATTTATTTGGAACACTGTTTGACTGGTTGTAGCAGATGATTTAACTACTAATGGATTGGCCAATAAAATCACACCCTATTGTCCAATGCTGGCTTTGTAAAATTTACCAATCAGGATACAACTTGCCATGCACATTGTTTAAGTAAAAGAAACACTGATGTTTTCACAAAAGAAGTAGACGCAGCAAAGTACTTTTCGAAGACGTAGGCAAATTATAAAAGGTCATGTAATTTGTTTATGTTGTGTTGATCTGGCAAATGAAAAAACAATTTTTTAATCAGTCGACGATGACCGTATCCCACATGATTTGTTCAGTTGCGAATGTTTTGAAGTTCAACTTGACTGTTTTGTCTTGTGTGTGATTTTTAGCACTCATCTGTTTTCAATCACGGGTGGTTGCAGGCACAATAGTGCCCTTCTCAAACGAAGGACTGCCATGATATAAAAAAAAGTCCAAGCTTCAAAACTGTGACAGAAGCTGCAGAAACAATGTACCCCTGATGCAGATGGACAGATGGTTGAGTTGGACAGGGGTAAAACAATATCCCCCAACTATTCGTAGCAGAGGCATAAAAAACATGATTTTTCAACAAGCAAACTCATGCACACATGCAAATTCTCAAACTACAGTCATTCAGGGTATAATGGGTCACCTTTCATATTTTCGTTTATTTCTGTCAAATAAAATGAGTTATCCAAATTTTGTTTTTCGTTATTGACAAACAGGTATCTGATACGGCTGGGTGGTTTTGAAATTTACATTTCGGTTCGGTTTCGGTTTTTCAAAATATATTGCAGAAATCCACATTTTAGAGAGTAATGTACACATAAAATATGTCTGTATTTGTCATCCAAGTCATGAGGCTCATATAACATGTTGAGTTATTCGGGTTACTCAGTGTTCACCACTCTTCTCAGCTAATGGACATATTGTGTTAGGCTACTGTAGTGGGCAAGAGTGGTGGAGCCATGAGGTATCTAGGGAGACCAGCCCCCCCCCCCCCACTTGCTTCTCCCATCCCCAAATTTAAAAAGATTCTTTTTGATTTCCTGCCCTCACCTCAGTACAAGTACAGTACCCTCAGTCCTGAGATTCCCCACCCCCCCCCCCCCCCTCCAAAAAAAAATCTTACCAGCATGGTCCAAATGATTTCAAACCATAGCTCCACCACTGGTGGGATCTGCCTTGTCCTGTCAGTGAGATTTGGGGCCTTGTCAAGACAAGATGCAGAAATTCACAAGAAAAGCTACATTTTAGCAAAAATCAACATTTCCTTATTTTTTATGGAGTCTCTAATCTCTCACCCTGGTTTTGGTAGATAATATGCAATTGTTGTGCTTATTTTGGTAATTATCACATCGCTTGAAAATAGACGAGCTCCGTGTTTCTTGATGGTTCCTGCTTCAAATGACAGTGGAATAAGAGGAACACGAATCATATTTCTTCTGATTTTGATAACTATTACTGAAGTCATGATATATGAATCACTTTTATTGATAACTCACTACAATGCTTTCACAATATCTCTCCTAATTTTGACTGTAGAGGTTCGTTTTTTACTTTGATTTTGCCCAAACATAGAAATTGGGCGAAATGAGCCGTGCCAAGGCGAAGATATTACCATCTTTACTTTGCCCTCTTGGCTGTATTGATTTCATCTCAGTCAAGACAGGCGATTGATGTTTTTGAAGGGAGACTGCTGCATAATGGGATTTGAAAGAAAGTTTGCAATATTGTATCTTGGGATTTGTTGTGTTTACAAAATACACATGGTCATGGGAAAACACGTGTTGATTATAACATCTTCGTATTGGGAATGCAGCGTGTGTACCTGACAGACCTGCAATACTGTGCGATTCCTCAAAATAAGTTCAAATAGTATACAAACAATTCCCAATAAGTTTTAAAAAATCTTTCAACAGTTACCTGCCATCCATTTAATAGGAAGTGTTCTATTTTAATTTAACCATTTTATTGTTGACAAAAAACATAACTGCCAATGCGCAGTGTTATCTATGAGCATGTGACTTCAGAGAACCTGCCTGTAGTTGGTTAATTAACATAATTTACTCGTCATTTTTCCCATGTGAACTTTGAGGTTTTAAAACTCAATAAATTTTATGTTTACCTCTAATCTAATTTACAACATACCTTGGGTCAAAGGTAATTTCTAATACTTTTATACCATATATTGTCAGGTAACTTGCAATACCTATTTGGTCGAATATGCCCGGTTCATTAAATTTACTTAACGATTCTTGAATTGCATGTGTGGATTTTTACGTAAGACTTTTTAATTTTTCATATTCCACCTGCTGGTGGTTCTGTAGATATTGTTTAAGATACAAAAAATGTGCTACCTCTATGTGTGTGTGTGTGTGTGTGGGGAGGGGGGGGGGATTTGTTGTCAGTCCCCTCGAAGTAAGCATAAATGGCACAGCATTCACCTTTGCTTGACATTTAAGTCTTTGGCGTGCAGAAAGCAAGTGATTGAGTGGTCAGAAACTTAACCAATTCTGGGAAATTTGTTGAAACCGAAAGTCATGGTTTTTCATTAAGGCAGCAGTTCGGTTTCGGTTTAAAAAATACAAAATGAACCGAAAAACCGTCCAGCCCTAGTATCTGACACTCATTATTGCAGCGGAAATCTTCAGATAAAGCTTCTGTTTATTTTATAAAATTAGATCGTTTGACTGTCGCAATTTGGTCAGTAACGGGTCACTTGTGTCTATAAAGAATCGCCCTCTTTGGCACCCACTGGCGATCTATTTTCCCACTTTGTGTATTTATTGGACACAAAAAGTCTTTTGTGTCTTCTCTGAATTAATTTTACCACACTAGTCACAACTTTTACAGTGGAAAGAAGTGAAAACAAAGTGGATCAAATGCAGTACTTTTGCGCTAATTTTCTAAATATAGTTCAACTGGAGCAGTGTTTCAATGGGTTTACTGTGCATGTCTGACAGTGAACCAGTATTGACAACTCGACTCGCTGTTGAAATGGAATAAATATATCATGATGCCAGATATTTATCCCAATTATTTTATCGTGAATTTGAAGCGTAGACAAACCTGTTCAAATAATAATACTTACATTCACACTCTTTATATTTCTCTTCCCGTAACTGAGACGAAAACTTTTTTTGCGGTTTTGCGTGTCGAAATTTTCTTCCGGCGCGCATTCAGTCTTTTTAAAAAAAAAATCACTTTCGTCAACAAAAAACAACAACAAACTTGCGAAACTTTCAAATTACGTCATAAAACTGGAATAAAATTTTAGTTTGAAATGCTCTTCAAATTCGAGTTTTTTAAGGCTCAACATCGCCTAACCCCTTACTGCATGTGGGTGCGCCTTTATGCCGCAGGTCCCCGACTTTACCGCAGGCTACCGCAGGTCCCTCAAAATTACCGCAGGTCTCTTGTTTTGCGGGGTATTATCTTTGTTTTAACTAATAGTTTGATGCAACTGTTGTCTCATTGATATTTGGGGGTATTTTACACCAAAAATCAATAATAACGGAGCATATTTTTCCATTTACGCTATATAAACAACATAAATTTATCACGCTCTTCGTGTCAAAACAACGTGTGCAACGTCTTCTATTGTACATAACATTTCGATATGCAATTCATCAGGCTTTCAGAGCTTGCCATGTGTCAGGAAAATTACCCATGATGGCATCCCACCCCATGTGGCCCCCGCCACACTCGGGAACATGATTCAAAATATTTCAGCGTTGCAACTTTTTAACACTACTATATGGTATCACTAAGAATTAACTTTGGGCACTTCGCCGGAAAAAAGACTATTCGCCGTAAAATATCAGACAGTTCGCCGGAAAATTTATTTTGGCAAACTGTCTGATATTTTACGGCGAATAGTCTTTTTTTCCGGCGAAGTGTCCAAAGTTTCGGCGAAGTGTCCAAATGTTCGGCGAAAAGTCCCGCTTTTTTCCGGCGAAATGTCCAGTCCCCGTATTTCTTGGTTGCGGCTTTTTGGTAATTTATTGCATTTATTGGGCATAAAAGGCAGGCTGTCGAGCATGACCACAGGTCCCAAAATCTACCATAAACTACCACAAGTCCCTTCTTTCGCAAAACAAGATGGCTGTTTCTTCCACAAGTCGAGGGACCTGCGGTATATTAAAACTTTATCACAAGCTAGCGCAGCTCGGGTTTATTTAGCTACTGTATAAACAACGAATCAACTATGCCCAATTCGAGGTAGCCTATATTAAAAAATGAAAGATAAAGCCGTGCAAAAAATATACATTATCTCCTTAAAAGTTTCATTGTTTTGTTGTCTCTGATTAGATATCCTTGTCACTGATTAGATATCAAAGTTCCAAAATATAGCTTCATTATTTTTTTCATGGTAATACTTCTGACACCAAAGAATACCGGGTCGCAAGAGATTTTTAAGACCTTTCATTCATCATTCATGGTAATACAATAGTTTCTGACAGTTTTATTGTACCGCAGGTCCCTTGTTTTGTGAATGGTCGACTGCATTGCCTAGCATTTTGAGGGGTGGGAGTAGGGATCTGGGAAATAATTGAAAGGGGAACTGTGGTAGCTTGTGATAGTTTTAATATACCGCAGGTCCCTCGATTTGTGGAAGTAACAGCAAAACGAGGGACCTGCGGTATATTAGAAATAAATATGCGAAGGATTTAGTGACCTGCGGTACAGGATACCACTACAGAGTAGACCGGTCTCACCCCACAGTCCCCGCGAAGCAAAACATTTATCTGTATTAACCTGCAGTAAATGACGGAGAGAGTGAAGATGAGGGGAAAAACTAAAAGGGACCTGCGGTAGCTTGTGATAGTTTTATTATACCGCAGGTCCATTGTTTTGTGAAGGTCACAGCAAAACAAGCGACCTGTGGTATTATTAAAAATATATTATAATAACCAGTTTTGGTCATCACTAAAAAATAGTTTAATTTTTTTTTTTTTTTTTGTCTTGGTAATACATCCCAATTCCATACAATAGCTTCTGATAGTTTTTGTTCTACAGCATTGGCAGGTTCCTTGTTTCGAGAATGGTGTGGTACATTGCTAGAATTTTTTATTTTTTATTTTTTTTTTTTTTGGGGGGGGGGGGGGGGGGTGGGGGCAGGGAAATAATTCATATGGCCCTCTGGTAGCTTGTGATAGTTTTAATATACCGCAGGTCCCTCGACTTGTGGAAGAAACAGCCATCTTGTTTAGCGAAAGAAATCTATTTGAAGGGACTTGCGGTAGTTTACGATCGATTTTGGGACCTGTGGTCAGGCTCGACAGCAGGCCTTTTATGCCCAATAAATGCAATGAATTACCAAAAGCCATGCCCCGAGAAATCTGATATAGTAATGTCACAAAGCTGGGCTAACCTGCATCGCTGGAATATTTTGAATCATGTTTCCGATTGTGTGCGTGTGTGTTGTTTAGACACGAAGAGCGTGATAGCGTGAATAGAAAAATACGCTCCGTTATTATTCATTTTTGATGTAAAATGTTAGTTAAAACAAAGATAATACCCCGCAAAACAAGGGATCTGCGGTAATTTTGCGGGGCTGCGGTTGTTTAGACGAGAAGAGTGTGATAAGTTTATGTTGTTTATATAGCGTAAATAGAAAAATACGCTCCGTTATTATTGATTTTTGGTGTACAATACCCCCAAATATCAACGAGACGACAGTTGCCTCGAACTGTTAGTTAAAACAAAGATAATAAGGTAATTTTGAGGGACCTGCGGTATAAAGGCACACCACTGCATGTGACCCATTACTGCCTGGATGACTGTACATAATATTAAAATAAAGACTGCTTGACTGTCCATACACACATGAATCATGATAGAATAGCCCACTTCAGCTCAGTTATGACAGGCCAGAAATAGTCCTCCTGGGCCAAATTAGGGAGGGAGGTTATGGCCCTCCTTCAAATTTGAAAATGACAGGCCCGAAAAAATGGTTGGTCATTGACATTGCAGAAAGCAGTAACTTCATGCCATCGGCAATGTTTTCATTTGTTTATTTCTTAGTTTTCGGTTCACGGCAAATATCTGACGTACCAATTGCACGAGGGTTCCCGGTGTATTGTTGATTTTATCTGGGATTAATCATTATAAAGGGGTTCTTATGTGAAACGAAGATTATTATGTTTCCACTTCTACAACAAGTGGCATTCCGACAGATTCGAACGAAATGACATGAAAAACCTACCAAGGATCAGTCGGAGATGTTTTAGTCTAGTCAGGGTATCTTTTTTCGGATCGCACACTTTTTGTGCTGACTTTTTGATATCCCCGTGCCCCGGTTTCCTTTGGAACATAGCAAACGCCGACGACATCAAGATATCCGCATCAGAGACAAATCTATCCCATTTTTAATGTTTAGTTAATTCGTCTGCATTCCAAAATCAAGTCAATGGCGGTAGTTGATCAATACGCATGCGTGAGTATCAAGGGAGGTTAGTCGCACCTGTTTATTTCGCCCACCCACCGTTCAGCGAAGTTGAAGGAAAAGGCTTGCCAACACTATCAGTTTCTGTTACTAGTGAATTTATCATGGAATTTATACATCTATTTCTCAAGAACATGGAGTGAGACCGCACTGAGACATTTTGGAATAACAAGTGATAACTAAAAGTTTGACTGTTAAAATGCTTTTCAGTACTGAAGAGAGGAGGTTGGCCGATGTAAGCCTTTTCTTTGACTTTGGGCAGTTCAGTTCTTGATCTTGACTCCGAGAAGCACTGGGGCGGGTAATAGAAGGATAAAGCTGCTTCGGGAGTGGAAGGTCTCTGCCCTGCGTAGGGATTGGGGAGTGGGTTTTGTTTTCGATTTTACTCTTGTGGAAGGGCACGGGGTGGCTACGATATCCACGGCAATGGGCCGACTTCTCTGCATCCCGTCAAGAATGTGAAAAAGGGATGGGTTGCTGTTTGTCTTCCTGCTCCTCCGCCGGTACGTACGTACCTTCCACCTACGTGGATTTGGGACAATGTCCATTTAATTTTTTCGAATTTCACTGATAAACCATCTTAGATTTGGCATATAAAATTGTGAACAATTCGCTGAGCACATCGTACCGGCCGCATTTCTCATCCAGTCTTTTTCAATATATAGCTTTGGTGATCGGGCTGTCGAATTTTTCTGAATTTCGTTGAATAACATGGTCGCCAGTTGCCATCTTGGATTTGGCATATGAATTGTCATCATTCTATCGGCACACTCCTCAGGTTGACTTTTTTTTTTTCAAATTCCATATGTTGCTTTGGTGTGATGTGTTGATTGGATAAACTGGACTTTACTGAATTTCGCTGAAAAATATGCCCGCCACCAGCCATCTTAGATGTATAAACTGTCAACAATTCCAAGAGCACACCATACAGGCCGCATCAGTCTCTTCCGATCGCTTTCTTATGTCATATGTAGCTTTGGTGTGATGTCTTGATGGGGGCTATCGAATTTTTCCGAACTTCATTGAAATAATGATCGCCAGCGGCCATCTTGGTTTTGGCATATAAATTGTCAATAATTCCATCTGCACATCCTACAGACCGCAGCTCAATCTCACCCAGTCTTTTTCAAATTTCATTTCTATTTTTTGTTCTGTTCTGACAATTTAGCATTTTCGATCACCGTTTTGGTCTCGCGTTTTGGTCTCGCACTTTGGAATACGAGGTGTTAGGTCGTTCCGCGCAGCAAGTGGCCGTCAGAGGTGCCGAGAGATATTCTGGGACTGGGCGGGCGGGACGGATTTGGGCAGGCTCTTCATTTCCGGCATGGGCCCCTCCACCAATTGATTTGTTACACAAAGATTCGTCGGCTTGGACCCCGATTATATGACACAAAATTCCAACGCGAGCACATTCTACCACCGTGGGTACCCAGGTGGCACATCACGTCTTGTACAAACGCTAATACCCAAGTGGGAAAAGTCTCACATCCGGACCAGTGGCAAGTAATTTTACTACCGTAGGTAAATCACTTGTGGGGGAGGGGGGGGGGGGGATCGTCGTATAAACGTAAAGCGGATGCGAGCCTGAATGCCGAGTGATATTCTATATTCTATGTCATGTATCGCAACGGAAGGATGTTCCAAGATTACAACTCCTGCACGGTGTTAAAAGGTGAGGTTGAGAGAATGTTGCCCCGAAAACTAAAAAAAACGAAATGACCCCAAAACGCACAGACATTGCCACAGACCCACTATGCCCCAACCCCGTTTACGAGGATAAACTCTATAGCTCGATACGCCGCGGCCCAAAACCCGTTCCAGAGGGGACACGGGGGGGGGGGGGGGGGCGCTGTGCAACACGAACATCGCCATTGGACCTTCTTGTGGGTTTATATCTCGCCTGTGGTATATGGTTGCTATATGATGAACGAAAGTGCGGACAGTAATGGAAGAGCTGAAAGCAGAATTGAGGAAGCGGAAACTAGAAGCACAACGAGCAGAACCGGAAGTGCTACGGACAGAGCTGAATGCGGAGGGAGGAGAATGTTGTGAACTGCAAGGGGAACAATTAAACGCTAAACACAATCGAACACAAATAAAAGTAGACAGGTGTTATTTGTGAGCAAAGCCCACTATGGTGTATTCCCGCACTTTCAGTTTGCAACCTCGATGGTCACAAATGAATTCACATACAACCAAAGTGTTAACACTGGGACAATAT
The DNA here is from genome assembly GCA_031216915.1 of Pictodentalium vernedei. Lineage (NCBI taxonomy): Eukaryota > Metazoa > Mollusca > Scaphopoda > Dentaliida > Dentaliidae > Pictodentalium > Pictodentalium vernedei. The sequence goes on from CM062292.1 coordinate 98,411,692, forward strand.
AGGGTTTTATAAAACTAGGAACCCTCCATGCAATCCATGAACCTTATCATAACATATGAAAACACGTTGAACATTTCGAATAACACACACTTGGGTCATTTTGCCGGAAACTGATTCTTTAATATTTAAATTTATTGATGTTTAAGGTCACATATTTATGCACAATGGCTAGTCATGATCGTGACAGTTTTACGGGTGGAGGAAGCCGGAGTACCCGGAGAGAACCACCGAGAACCACCGAGCAGCTGTCAGCTCCCCAACATTGTAACTCCGCACTGCAGCACAGGCAGGGTTAGATTGGTTGAAGACATACGTACCATCGACGTGCAGTACGCCTTAGTACACGGCGTCATCGTGCCCCCACGCGGGCAATGGAGATGAAGTTTCTTGCCCAAGGACACAACGCGGTTGCCGCAGGTGGGATTCGAACCGAGGACCTCTCGACTTGCAGCCTGCACTCCTACCTACTGAACCACCGCGCTCCGAACTGATTCTTTTACAACAAAATGGATGTGATTGGAGTTATACACGACTGGATACAAAATTCCAACACCTTTATGCACACCTTATGATTTGTAGGTATCAATATTTAAGGCTCACCACCACAGTGGTGAGACTTATAATTATTGCTCATGAAAAGTTTGTTGTTTTTTTTTTTAATTTTTGTGGCCTCTGGATCTCGAAAACTGTCTGTACGATTCTTCTGAAATTTTGCACACTTATTTGCTCACATTTGAAGGTGTGCCTCCACATACCGCTATTTTAGAGAAAACGTTTAACCCCTTCAGGCGGAACAAATATAGAAAAAATGATAGTTTTTTTCCAAAAATTCACGAACACTATCGGTCCTTGAACAAAAATTATTTTCTATGTAGTCTAACATGTTGTAATCAAATCATTTAAAACGTTTTTTTTTTTATCTTTAACCCCCATCGACCTCAAAGGGCCGAAGTTTGTGATTTTTAGCAAAATAGCACAACACCCAGGAGCCATTTCTCGATACTGCGAGTCATATATATCAAAGATTTCTGTATAGGAAGATGACTTGTTATTGGAGGACAACTTTATGGTTTAAGTTTGTTTGTCGCATTTAACCCTTTAGCATACCGATATCTTTTTTGTACAATATTTACACATTTTGTGTTCACTTTTCCAGCATTGGACACGACATAGACGTAAATTTGCTGCACGTGTGTACAGATTATTAACTGACGAACATTTTTGCTGTTATAAGTTATCTTGAAATGTTTAACCCAACGCCCCTACCACATGTGCGGACATGGTAACTGCTCGAAATATCAACATTTTGCATACTTTGCATGGTTATGTTTTCAGTCAGTCGCAAAAGGGTTAACTTCAAAGTATTTTGTTTTTCCTTGTTAAGAATAGCAAACTGAATAATCTTTCTTTTGTAAGTGGAGACGCCATGCTTAACACTTAGCAGTAGTATGTAATGTGGTTTTGAGGTGGAGGTTGGATGATCTCATGGATGATCTCATGTGACATCATAGTCACGTGACGTAGTGGCGCCATGTTGTGTTGTCATGGTAACCCGCGTGAGCGGCCATGTTGTGACGTCATCTCTATAGTGATACGTGGTGTGAGTGCGCATGCGCAGCGCGTGTTGTTAGGGTGATACGTGTTTCCGTCGTCCATTTTGTATACTGGAGGCCGCCATCTTGGTTTCCATGGTAGCACGTGGTTGCTATGTTACCTAAGTTTTCTGTAATAGACGGGGTATGTTCGGAGGGTGTGTTCCTTTGTAGAAGAGTAAATCTAATTACCACAAACAACCCGACAATCCATCCAAATCACCAAAATCCCCCCGAAATCACCGAAATTGACTTTATTTCCCCATTTTATCTGCTTAGCGCGTAGTGCTATAGTACTAAGGGGAACAAGGGGTGCATTCGACTGAAGTGGAGTAATTTTGTGGTTCGGATTTTCCCAGAATCCTCATTAATTACCCAAATAAACCCGTCAAGTTGTATTATTTCGAATTCTTTAAGAATCCCTTTTTTTGGATCCCATGACGTTTTATTTTCCTATTAAGAATAGCACCCAGAATCCATTATTAAAATTATAAGTAGGACCCATATGTGTACATGAAGGCTATGAAGCTAAGTTCCACCATATACTCATATGAGGATCTACCGAACAGATGTGTCGTACGAGGTCTAATTTACTATCCCTCATTTTGATTTTTCTTTGTACTTCGATGGAAAGTTAAAAAATAACAACACTAAATATAAATTTAAATTTCTTTTATTCAACAACAAAAATACATCTTTTTATGGTATGTAGATTGTCAGATATTCATAAACAGTCTTTCTGCAGATTGGACATCTGAGTGGTTTACAGCAGTCTTTGCACAGACACAAATGGTTACATGGCCGCGGAGCGACATTGGCTTCAGCTAATAAACACACACTACATTTTGTCCTCCGTGAATCTTCTTCTTCTTGAAATGATGTGTCCATTTCTTCTTCTTCTCTGATGGCCATTTCTTCTTCTTTTTCAACATCCATGAATTCAGGTGGTAAATTATGAATGTAATAACAGTCTGGAGAATATTTTCTGTGTTCTTCTATAACATCATCTTCTGTTTCCCAGAAACGAACAATAATACCACAATGAAAACATTGGGTTCTGTCTCCTGTCCTCAAATAAAAGAATCCAGCTTTTGTCAGTTCATTCGGGGTTTTCACACTTTCACTTTGTAACATGAATTGAAATGTCTTGAGACGATTTTCCTCCAATGCATACTTGATGTGTTTTGGTGGTCTTTGTTCTGGTGTCTTTCTTATTTTTTCTTCTCCACGTAATAACTGCTCCAGTACTGGTGGCGGAACATCACGAAAATACGTTTCGAATGAAACGCTCATTCTCTCTACAAAGTCTCTTGGATTTCTTGTTTCTTGGTTTCTTGATTGATAATCGTTCAGTGCCATCCTGATCAAATATGGAATAGTGAACATTCTTCAATCCTTTTTATCTTCATTCTTCTTTGGTTTTCTTTCTCTTTTTGGTTTGGGTTCTCCTATTTCAAGACTTCTCTTCTTTGCAATATCCACTGCTTTGGTCACTTGTTCCCAATCTCTGGTGGTAAACTGGAGCCCAACGTCTTTCTTGAATAGTTGAATCTGTAAATCGTTGTTAAGTTTGAAGACGGTCACATTAGTAGACATCCTTCTTCTTTGGCTGTCGAAACACAAATGAGCTGAACACCAAGTGCACCAGTTTTTATAGTTTTCCTTCAATGCAGCGACATCTAGTGGCTGGTTTCCTCTATGACGTCATTAACCAACAGATCATTATCCGTTAGATCAGTGGTAAACATGTTGGATATGGTTTCCATCGGTACACCGCGACAGCGATGTTTCAAGTAAAACAAACAGTATTGTCCACACACTGGTAATGGTCCTTGAAGGCGTTTTGTATTATACTTCCAATATCTGGAATTCTTCTTCAGGAAATTCTCGAATGGTCTGTGTTGTGGTGGTAATCCATAGGAATCAAAGTATTCTGCGTTGTGGTGACTCACAAAGAGAGCCACCCAATGTTCTCCTTTTCTGTGGTCTGGATCCGTGTTGGCTATCAAAGCCACTGGTCTGTGATCTGGTAATCTTCTTGGTAATTTGTTTCTTGAAAATACACCCAAACATATTCTCTTCAAACAACTATCTGATCGAAATGCATTCTCTAACTGCAACGTGTTCATGTTGAGTAATCGAAGATTACTTGTCTATTCTTATCCACTTCTATGATGTTCTGGAATTCTGCATACACCAGTACGTTGATTGTGGTTGGTAATGGGTTTTCGAAATGGACTTCTAGTCTCAAGTTTCCTCTCTTCACCAAATCGAAGTGTTGTCCATGTGATAGATCTGGAGTCAGGTCGAATACGAATAGGGTGTATCCATTTATGTACTCTTCTCGGCTGATGTGGTTTCCTTCATTCTCACACATTTGTCCAGTTCCTTGGAACAGAGTTGCATAACATCTGGCCACTTCTTGTTGTTCGAATCTAGGTTGTAATGGTTTGGCTGGAATCTGCTGCCCATCCACGTACAATGCCAAGTAATTGATTTTGTAGTTCTTGAAATTATATGGATTCTTTGAAAAGTTTCCATTGAAAGCATCGTTGTCTACACATCCCACTATGATGCGTTTAGGTAGTTGGCCTAAAAATAAGTTTTCTTGTGTAATGCTCAGATTTCCTTTCGGCACTGAAAACACCTTGGTTTCCGCGTGATCGATAGGATATTTTGCAGTTGCTTTTGTTTGTGCTTTCTCGTGAGCCATTCTCACGAATGATTGGAGTCTCTCTTTGCGTACAAACATGGATACATCTAGAATTTTGATCTTGTATGTAGCGGTATCGGCCATTAATGCGAAAGCATCTTTGGCTCTATTCATTTTAACATGAACATTAACTCCATTCAGCAAGTAACTAGTTTGGAAAAACATGTCCAAATGTAATCTTCCAGTCATGTCCACGATTTTACTTTTCTCTATAAATTTCTTTCGAAGAAGAAATCCCTTGTTATCATCTGTCAAATCTTCCATGTGTCCGGCCGTATCCTTGTACTATAATGCATTAGTCAGTTGTGACTTCTTGGCAGCTGGTCCTTAACTCAACAAAGTTTCTATGAAAGCTCTGTAATGATAAGTGTTGTTGGAAGGAGATACCAGTTTTTCATTCAAGCTGATATCGATTTGATTAAATAAGGAATGCATCCATAAATTGACTGGGCCCACTTTGGCATCGGGTGCAATTGATGCCCCACTGGAATCTACAACCGTTGCTTTAACATACAAGTATGTCTGTGCCAAATTCAAATAATCATCTCCTAATCCTGCAATGTGGAATTCTATCGGACCACTGTTTCTTATAGTCGCCAAAGGCCTGTATTCTACCCATTGCCCATGTTCCACACTAGTCTGTGTTGGTGGTATGGAAAACAAGTCGAGTTCACTGTTGACACACTCACAAGATTTTTCATTAATGAGAGACATCATGCACCGAGATGGTCTTGGGTCTGAACAGTTCTCCTTCTTTTTGTCGATTTGCTAGTTTTGCGTGGTGCGGGCCTTTTTATACTTTTCCTACCGGGTGGTTTTGAACCACCAATCACTTCATTCCAAGCTCCTGCACCAGCCTCTTTGACTCTTTTGATTGCTGCCTTTTTTAGATTTTTCCCTTCAATGACATCTTCGGCAAAGGCTGCTCCTTTTCTCAATAACTGTTTTCCCACGGTCCTGGCTGTAGTTTTCAATAAAGGTAACACCATATTCTTCAGTCCTCCCAATATACTTCCCAAACCATATCCTCTCTGTATTTGAGCTCCGGAAAAAGCCGGTAGACCATTCCCAGCTTGTTTCGTGTAATATTCTTCATATAATTTGGACTTACAACAGTAAGTCATGTTTATGTGAAATGAAGAGATCTACGATTTCTGAAATGAAGTGTCACTGTCACTTTCCCGAACTCGAATGGTACTATGGCTCCTGTGTCACCCCTTATATACACCTGGACGGTACTGAAATTTTTTCGTTCTACTGGTAGATAATACACATTCTCAAATGTTTTAGAGATGATATCCCCATATTTTCCACGCACGGGTACGATACGAAGAAGTGGTATTCTTGTATCTCCTACGACTTGGTCACGAACCAAGTCACAATATACATAGAGTGAATAAAATCCTTGGTTGACATCGGCAACTCTGGAAGAATTGTAAGTTCCTGATTTAAAAACACACTCATTAAATCCCAAAATATTTTGAAGAGTAGGGCTCAATGTGACCACGACTCCATCACGTACCGTGATACGAACTTTACCAGTCACTCTATCCAGTTCAAAAGCTACCTTATCGTGACGAGGCAAGAGTAATTCTTTAACGCCATTGATAGTTCGTATCACATCAATGGGATCCGAATAACGACCTTCCTTGAGAGTAAGTCGGTAATTCTTTTTCGAAGACCAGAACACTGTAACGTAAGCTTCTTCTCCACGAATATTGAACCAAGTATTTGGATACTGAATCTCTGCCAGACCTACTTCCCATTCTCCCGTGATATTCACTGGTTGTGATAACTGAGTGGTGTACGTAGTCAACGTGTTTTCTGGAAACACGTTCATAGAACTATTACTTGGTAGAGTCAAATAAAACATTACTTTTTCTTAATGGTTGGATTTGGTAACAAATATCCTATGCTACTACTCAAGAGAGCAGTCCACAACTTGCTGTCTGTGTTTTCGAGAGTGAGATTAACGACACTGGTAATGATGATGATATACAAAATGATTATTTGTGAAAAATAAGTGATCTCGCTCCTTGGAATTCTTTTACCAAACAGAGGCCAAGAACCGTTCGATCCTTCTTCCATTTTGAAGAAACTTCAGAGGTTCACTTCCTTTTATAGGTAGCTGACTCTGTTTGATCCACTAATTGAACGAAGTTGGGTATCCCAACCACTTTACGAACAATTCCCTTTTCTTACCTCGACCACGTTTCTTGAGTACGTGTTCGATTTTGTAAATAGTTTTATCTGAAACTCGCTGAAGCTCTTCAGTGTAGAATGACCCTTTCAATATTTCTCCATTATCATCTTGTAACATGTATGCGACTGGATGTCCTTTCTTGATGGCTACTACTGTGAATAACTCTTCAGTCCAATTGGGCAAATAACCTTTCTCAAAAGTTTTCTTAACTTTATTGATTCTCACTCTGTCTCCTACTTTGTACTTTGGTGTCTTGTGTTTTATGGGTTGTCCATACAACCTTTGCCAAACCTCTTCTTGATTTTCAAAGTTCACGGCAATGGGGGCCATACCTATACTGCGATGATGAGAATGATTATATGATTTCACCAAGTTTTGAAGTGGAAAAGTTAGTGTATTGTTCTTGGTAAAATATTTCCACATTTTGGTTTTCAAAGTTCTATTGAATCTTTCTACTATGGAACATTTTGTTTCCACATTTTGTGTTGTGAAAAAGTCGACATTGTGATCTTTGAGAAAATTCTGAAATTTTCTGTTTAGAAATTCTTTGCCTTGATCAGTTTGTAATTTTTCTGGTTTACGACCTTGTTTGAAAATTTTACTAAAAGCTTTCACGATGGAATCACCAAGTTTGTTTTGTAATGGCATCACCCAAGCATATTTACTAAATACATCTATACATGTCAACAAAAATTTTATGTTTTTGTTGAATTTACTTATGTTTGAAACATCTACCAAGTCAGCTTGCCATTGTGCATCTATACCACTAACTATTACTTTTCTTCTACGAAATGTACGACGAACAGGTTTGTGAAGAGTGTATGTGTCTTGAGTCTCTAACCATTTTACAACTTGTTTGGTTTTTTTCTTGGACGCTCTACGAAGAGCGTCTACACCACCAAAACTACCAGGCACTTCAGAATCATAGTACAATGCTTCCATGACTGCCTTGTTCAAGTGTCAACTCTATTTATACCTTTTTTTCGGTCCACTTTGGCGTTTCTGTTTTCTTTGGTTGTTTTGGTTCCGACTTTATCGGTGCCTGTTTCATAAAATCCCAACGTTCTTTATGACCAATTAATTCTTGGGGTATGTTACTATCTCTCAAAGCTTCGGCCAACATTTCCCATCCCTTTGGTTGGAAAGATTTTCGTCTTCTAAGTAAATCGTTTAGAAGATCTGTTACATTCGACCCTACCACTGTTTGATCTTTGTAGACTAATTCACCCTTCTCGTTCCAAGATATATTTGGGTCACTTCTAATACGATTCAACAACAACTTGCCCTTTCTCTTCATTGTTATAGATACAGAATCGAGAATGTCTTCGTCTTTATTATCTTTCTCGAATTCGACTTTAATTGGTTGAGGAGCCATTACCTTTTGTTGAAATGTCAAGTATCTTTGTAAAATTTGATTATATTGAGTCATTTTTTCATCAGCCTAAAGAAAAGGGGCATCGAGAATATCTCTCATTTCTCTATCCAGTGATGAAACAGCCAGTTCATTCGGTTGTCTTGGAGTCTCTTGTAGACGTTCCAATAACCTTGGTTCTACCAAAGCCATCTTCTTTGCATATTCCATCATCCAAATATACCTTTAACAGCACCCAATAGTACAGGAGGTAGCAATGCCCCCAAGAATCCCCCTTTCTGCAAGATTTGTCTCCTCTTTTTGTCAGAGGTACCTTTGTTTGCCACTGCCCTCACTAGTTGTTTCTGACGAACGAGTTTGGTTCTCTGAGCTTTGGTCAGAGGTACTGCTCCCTTCAGTATATTCGAGGCACAGTCACACAAACAAGTTATCAATTCTTTGTCTGCATGTTTTAGTATGGATTTGACGAGTGTGGGTTTCAATTTAATAAGAACCTTGAGAAGAGCGATGTTGTGCTTGAGACGGTCAGACATGCTTCTGACTCGAGTCAGACTTGTTGCTCCCCTTTTATGCTTTTCGGAATTACACATATTGGGTTTCCCCAGGAAAAATTTGACTTCTTAATCTCATGTGTTCAGGAGTATCTTGTTTGAGATCTATTAAAAGGTAAACATATGGTGTCGAAGTGGCATCTTCAAAAACTTCTCTCAGAAACTTGGAATGACCAGGATACATCTGTGCTGCCAAGTGTGAGATCTGAGAACGATCCCTAGGATTTTTAAACAAGATCATGTAGTGACTATTGAGAGCTACAGTCCTATGGACTTTATTTTTATCGAATAAATTTTGAACAATGTAGATCACACTAATGTTACGGTGATGACTACCTTTAGTAAATAATCTAGACACTCGAACATCTGCATCGAGCATCAGATCATCCAATATGACTAAACTATCAGATTTTAATTCTTGAGGGAGACCCTCTACGAATTCTACCTGGGGTAAAGTATTGTATAATGGTTGCCATTCACTATAACACCAAATGATGTGACTTGGGACAGGTGATATAATATTTTGAATGTTTTGAATAACCCGATTTACAAAGGATGATTTACCACTACCCGTGGGACCACACAATAAACAAGTGAATGGATGCTTCCAACGAGGATCCATCTTTGTTGTTCTATGTGGGTACTATTTCCCTTTTATACCTTTTGGGGAGGTGGCCCCCACTGAACGTGGGGACTACTCCCCCCCCCCCCACCCCCTTTTATACCTTTTGGAGAGGTGGTAAATATGAACCGTCATCCAAAAAATAATTAAAATTGGTGGCCCTCTGACTTACTGGCTGGGGACAGTTTAAGTTTGTTTGATATTTGTCAAGAAGATAAACATCAAATAACTTAAGCGTCATTACCACCTTTTTTTTCTTGTTTCTTCATTTTATACTTTTTTTCTTCTTTTTTCTTTTTATAAAAAAAAAAATCATCTATTTACAACATCTATTTACATCTTCAATTAGAATCCAATTGTAACAGGTTTCTTGATGGTCATAAATTCAATCACCAAATCCATAATACAACATCTCTGTTCATTTGTGAGAGGTTTCTCGAACATATCTTCATATTCTTTCTGTACTGGTGGTGGATTCATTCCAGAAGTATTATGGTGCCACAGTAGATGAACATCATTCTTGTTAACTCTTTCAAGTGCGTCACTAAAACATGCTATAATCATCTCTTCTTCAGACATCATTAGGCATACATTATGCTGAATCTGACTTGGGTGATCGACTGTACATCCATAGCATTTTTCTTTCATTACAGCGTCAATGTTCTCTTCGACATAATGAGCATATGCCAAGCAAAGTTCATGCTGCAATCGAACTTGCCTGAGTTCACTATCAATTTCATCAACGATCAATGGTCGTGGTTGGGTTATTCTCACTGTGATCTTCTTCTTCTTCAAAGGTGGTTCTTGATTTGGTTTTTTGAAGTCTTCATGGTTAGTAGGTTTAGTGTCTTCAGTTAAAGCTCTGTGTTGGGTGTTGATGGCTGCATCTACTTCTTCTATTTGAGATTTCAAGGCATTCCATTCTTCTAAAGATAGTGCAATCCCAGTCTTCGTTGGATAAGGTTTCTGGTCTTTTCCCTCAAAGTATCTTCTGAGATGAATCTTCAGTTCACCCTGGTACTGGGTGACGTTAGCATAAGTCTGCTTGGTGCCAATTCGGAACATCTTCTCTGGTCAATGATTCGATCGTGAATGATGCCAAGTCCATGCTTTGCCTAATCGTATATATCTTTGACGGACGTGATTGAAAACATCACACCAGTTCAACAAATTTTGATTGAGTTTTTGATTCTTGGTTGGGGTTTGTGTTTGTTTCCTATAGGATTATAGGTTAAAGTTGGAAAATTTAGAAAATTAGTATAGAAAGTAACGGGAAAGAAACACAATGAGAATACAGAAATTTGATTGGTTGATTAACTTCGATCTGATTGGTCAGTTTGGCGATCAAACTGCAATCTTGATCCTTAAACTGTAGGATATGGCCCTCTGCATTTTATACTGGCTTGGGACAGGTCAAGCTACAAACCTCTGTCCAATGGAGATAAGTCAAATAGCTCGAGTGCATTCCCACCCCTACAGTTCGTATCCTCTTTGAGGGAATTTTTTTTTTGTTCATCAAAAAAGAAAACGAAAACAACATGTCCAACTTAGCAATTTAGTTTTTCTATCATAAAAAAATTCTCATTTCTTTTAAATATTCACAACAGAGAATTTCTTAGTAATGATGATGATGATGATGATTTATTCCTTTGGTTATACAATATGGGTAGCCTAAAAGATACCAGGAATCAACTTTAAAAAAAATGAAATGAAACTAAAAAGTAAAGAAGTATCATCTGGTTCCAATAGGTGTAACCTAAAAGATACCATGAATCAACATGTTTTTAAAATAAATGGAACTAAAAAGTTTTGAATGAAACTAAAGTTTGAATAAAGAAGTATCATCTGGTTCCAATAGGTGTAACCTAAAAGATACCATGAATCAACATTTTTTAAAAATAAATGGAACTAAAAAGTTTTGAATGAAACTAAGTTTTGAATGAACGTAAAGAAGTATCCTCCACTTCCAATAGGGTTAGCCTAAAGTATATCAGGAACATGATGATGATGATGATAATGATGAAAAAACTCTCTGTATTAGAATAAATTAAAAAAAATTGAAAAATCTTTACACTAGAAAAAATGTATTGCCTTGTAAGACTTGCCATTTAGAATTTTTTTTTGAAGACTGCCATATAGGACTTTATGAGGACTGCCATAAAGGACTTTTTACTTTGAGAAAAACTTGCCATATAGGACTTTATGAGGACTGCCATAAAGGACTATAGAAAATGCCATAAAGGACTTTAGAGAATGCCATATAGGACTTTATGAGGACTGCCATAAAGGACTTTAGAGAATGCCATAAACGACTTTTTACTTTGTGAAAAAACTTGCCATATAGGACTTTATGAGGACTGCCATAAAGGACTTTAGAGAATGCCATAAAGGACTTTTTACTTTGAGAAAAACTTGCCATGTAGGACATTATGAGGACTGCCATATAGGACTTTATGAGGACTGCCATAAAGGACTTTAGAGAATGCCATATAGGACTTTATGAGGACTGCCATAAAGGACTTTAGAGAATGCCATAAAGGACTTTAAAAATTTGATGAGCCTAATATGATTGAGTAGACCACCTAAAAACCATTTCGGTTTTTTTTAGGAATTTTTTGGTCAACTAAATAGAACTTTTTTGTAGGCAAAAGCTAGACTTGGTTCAGGTTGTAGAAAAATATGACACTCACTCAATTGTTTCTTTTTTAAATCTCTAGTGGTATGGTACTAACTCCATCTTCTAAAACTCTTCGTTTTGGGTAGAAATATGATAGTCCATCTCTGCTCTGCTGGTAGGTATACATAGTGTTGTCATTCATCACAAATCCTCGGTTGATGCCAGATCCACTTTGTTGAGTCTTCAAAACTTGCAATTAAGTTGCAAATATCTGTCTTTCGTCAAATCATTGTGGCGTTTGCTGATTCCCTTACAAGTGAATTTATTGGTGGCTCCGAAACAATAATATGTTTTACTACACAGTCCAACAATGCCGGTTCCTTGCCATTCTACCTTAAACAAGCCTGGAGTTCTCCTGTCAAAACGCTTTCTTTCTTGGCAGCATGAGGGTGACAGCCATTCTTTGCCTTCTAATTTGGTTTTCACATAATCATCTCTGTGGAAATCACAACACTCTGATGGAAACCACTTGTGATTCTCTTTGTAAAATTCTACTCTCTTCTCTGATTTCACTAATTCATCTATGGATGGTGACGAAGTACATATATATGCAGAATCTGTGTCCATTTCAGCATATTCGAAATCTTGGCGGTTGACAAAAGTATCGATGACATCATAATAGAACTGAAGTATCCGGAGTTTCGCATACTGGTAAACAAAGAATCCGATGTGAAGTGGCAGATCCAACTTGATGGTCTTCTTGTTGAGTTCGACTTCATATAATGTTTCATCTAATGGATTCAAGGCTCTGAAGGACATGTCATTTACAGCTTTGGTAACTTCTTCGTCGTCGCAATAGCACACACGTCGATGCTTCTCTTTGTTGGTGACGGTTTTGCCATATCCAGAATTTCCCAACAGCTTCATGGTGTCGGCAACGATTGACTTGTCAGGGGCAACATCTCCTTGTCTTCTTGCTTCAGATACTTCATCTCCAAATTTTTCAAAACATCTTCTTGGTTAATATTGGATAACTTGATAGACATGATCAACTTCAATACCATGCTGGAGGTACCACTGCAGTAAAGGGGTTGCAAACAACATTTTTTCCACTCCATAGCTTCCGATCAAACTTCTACGGGGTTTCTTCATGATTCCATTCTTCTCGGCAAAGGCCTTCATGTGTTCACCAATATCATCTATGGAAATATCTGTATTCTTGAAGATAGGTGTCATCTCTTCAAAGTACTCTTTCAGGTGATCTGGTACATGTATATCACATTCGACTAAACCAAACAGTTCACCGGACTTCACTTTGTTCAGTATTTCTTCCTCTGACATCGCACCATCTATTTTGTCTGAAAAGTTCTCTTTCAGGAAGGTTTTGAGTGTGGCAACGGTCTTCTTCATCTCTCTCCACTCACACTCCCAGATTTCAATAAGTTTATAGCCCAAATCGGTGATGTACTTTGCATTGGAACGGGTGTCTTGTAGCAGTTCTTTCATCGGTTTATCTCTGTCTTCATTATGGATGATAGGAAGGCCATTCTTATCTTTCATGCAGGTAAAGTCCGTGCCAGAAGCAGCCATGGAACTGGTATACAGTCTGTGTCTCTTTGCACCAACCATCAACAGGCAACTGTCTTTGACCAATCATTTTTTCAGCTCCGTTAAACTGATGTCTGATGTGGATGTCATCTCTCATGGATAAAAACTCTAACCATTGTTCAGCCATTTTACCATACTTCATTGGATGTTCTGGTTTAAACTGGTTTTCTTCACGACGTCTAATACTCCAACCCGTTGGCATCTCTTGCATTAGGCACCAAAGATATAATGCATTCGCATCAAAGCCTATAATACTTCCACATGGTTTTGCTTCTTTGCCATATTTTGTTTCTCTGATTCGGGTAACATCTTTCTCGTGGTATCGGTTGAAGATAATTGAAGGTCCACCAATGATATTATCTTTCACCAAGTGATGCAAGTCTTTATTCTTCTGGTTAAATAATGTGAAGTAAGTGTCATCATTCATGGTCTGGAACAGGAATTTCAACGTGAGGCCCGGAACACTGATACCATCTTTAAACATGTCGATGTGGCGTTCTTGGTAGAAAGCAAACTGCTTGTCAACTGCTTCAAGGAATGGTTTTACATCTCGGTTATTATACCAGATCAGAAAATCACGGAAAGTTGTCATCTCCAGGTCGTTCCATACATGCTGGCAGTACTGGTATTCTTCATTGGATATATTTTCTTTCTTGAGAGAACTGTAGAAGGCTTCATGGTCTGGTAGGTGGTCTTGATCCAATTTGTTCAAGCTGTCGATCCATTCATATGGTAAAAATCCCTTCGTCACGGAGCAGCCAAATGCTTTCAAAACCTTGTCATAGCTGAATCCTGGAGCGAGGTAGTTGCAAATATCAACAAACTTGAAAGATTCTGTCGAGACGCACATGTAGTTATTCGATTTCTTCACTGCAAACTTGAGTGGATTCTGTCTCTTCAGGTATGTCATCAGTTCACGCTTGACTACATTCATATCATATTTTCCAGAGTTGAATCCGATGACGGGCATCTCTTGCAGGTAGTCTTGAAATTTCTTCTCCAACTTTTGTAAAGGGTGCATCTTGGATGTATCTTCTCCAGTAGCTCTGGCTTCCGCTTCCAGCGTTTCATCAATTTTCTGTCTGAGTTTAAACAAGGTCCAAGCATGATAGGTCTGCATCAGTTGGTGGCAACGAGATGAAATAGCTGTGAGGTATGTCATCATTTCTTCAACAAGTTCTTGAGAATTTCCATTTGTAATAAAACATTTCGGTTCTTGGTATTCTGGAACATTACTACATACACTCACACTCAATGGTCGGTGTTCTGCTTCCCATATCAGTTTATCACTGTCAGCAGGTAGACTGGATTTGACAAAGTAACTTTCAAAATCAAACGTTGCACGGTATGGATAAAACTTCTTCTCTTCAGATACTTCTATACCTTCATCTTCTAACAGATCAAATATGGACTGGGATGGATGGTATACACCGCCAACATACTGGTACGTGACTTCATCTGTACAAGTTTTCTCGTGACGATTTATTGCCCAGGAGGTCTTCCATAATTTGCCGCATTTGCGGCATTCAAAGGATTTGCAGTATTGGTCTATATCGATGATGTAGCTAAAATGGTTCTTGTAAACGTTCACATACATGGTATTTTCATACTTTCCGTGAGATCTCTGTACTAATTTGGCAACAATTTGGTCATCATCATTCTTGACAAGTTCATATACTTGGATATTTACTTCAAAACATTTCTCCAAGTCAGGTAATTCGGCTAAAATTACTCCACGGAATTCATTCTTTGGCTTCTTTGTATACTTGTTGTACATGGCATCTGTTGTATAGTTGAGGTTGTCTGTTATGGAACCACTCCATAAAGCTAAACAGCGGAAAATACACAGGCTGTCTTCATAGGTAAAATAGCGATGTTTATCTTTCACCAAAGCATTTACTGCTTTGTTCTGGAGAATGTAGTCAGGAAGATCTTCTGCCATTCCAATTGGGTGGTCTTTCAGCTTGTTCACATAAAATGTGACGTTGGTAACTCTCTCAACAAGCCATTTGGCGTTGGGTCGTTTTAATTTGGCCCATTCCAGGATATCTTCTTCCATGACATCATCAAGGAATTCTTCAAAGTCTTCTTGGCAGCATACAAGTTGTGGAACATCAAGTACCCGGGCGTTGTTTTGTAATGGATGGTAATACTTCAGTTCATTCGTTTCATTGTGTCGCAGGATAAAACCAAAACTCAGATTAATTTTAAATCTTAGCTGTTGTGGCAGAAATATGGTAGTCATCAATTCATCAGTCATCATCTTCAGGTTCACATCGTTGATCCGGTAGTTATATTGGTCCTGGACTCTTCTGTTCATCATGTGGCGAGTTCTAATAGAACTCCAGTTATCTTCGTACACGGTCAACATCTCATCTGGCTCTTCTTCAGACATCATATTCTTTTCAAACTCCATTGGGTCAACATCATAATGGGTGGTCGTCGCGGTCCGTGGTTGTTTAGGTGGTCCTCTCTTCGGTTCATCAGTCTTCCTTTTTGATGGTACAGGAACTGGTCGGTGGGCAACGCTCTTGTGTCGATTAAAATGGAGTAGTTGGTTAAACTCCTGGCCGCATTCCATACATGTATATGTCTCCAAACATTTCTTCAGGTATTGATCCAGCTTCTGCTTGGAAGCATAACTCTTGTTGCAGTTGGTACAATCGTGGGTCTTCTTCTCTCCATGGGTATTTCTCCGATGGCGATCTCGATTCGTTCTTGCAGTAAAGGTCTTCCCACACTCTTCACAGGCGTAGACATCAGTTCTGGTAACGGCAGTAGCAGCTTCAGACATCTTCATAAATTTTTTGCAAAGGCAAAATTGCTATAGAAAACTCTCTAGCGATGTGTTCAGTTCGAAGGATCGAAACAGAATGACGCGACGTTATTCTTCTCCGGAATTTATTTAGACGTGACGGACGTTTTTGAAAACGTCACGACGTCACAACGTTTTTTCATCGATATTTTCATTCTCGATGGGTGTTTGTGTTTGTTTCCTGTAGGATTATAGGTTAAAGTTGGGAAATTTAGAAAATTAGTATAGAAGTGAATGGGAAAGAAACACAATGGGAATCCAGAAATCTGATTGGTGGATTAACTTCGCTCTGATTGGTTGGTGTAAAAACATCTTGATCCTTATTTATTTTATTATTTAAAATCATCTAGTTAGGGGGGTCATTTAAAGAAATTGCTAAATATAGACCCTAACAATTAGTTAGGGGGTCAGTTAAGGATGTTACTAAAAATAGAGCGTAGGAATTTATAAAAATATGGTTCCAAGTAGAAGCAGAGGATTCTGGGTAAATTTGTCCTATAGCACTACGTGCTACTCTTAATAGGGAAAAAACACGTCATGGGATCCAAAAAAAGGGATTCTGAAAGAATTCGAAATAATACAACTTGACGGGTTTATTTGGGTAATTAAATGAGGATTCTGGGAAAATCCGAACCAGAAAAATACTCCACTTCAGTCGAATGCACCCCTTGTTCCCCTTAGTACTATAGCACTACGTGCTAAGCAGATAAAATGGGGAAATAAAGTCAATTTCGGTGATTTCGGGTGGATTTTGGTGATTTGGATGGATTGTCGGTTTGTTTGTGGTAATTAGATTTACTCTTCTACAATCGAACATACCCTCAAAACATACCCCGTCTTATTGCAGACCAATTGGGTAACATAGCAACCACGTGCTACCATAGAAACCAAGATGGCAGCCTCCAGTATACAAAATGGACCACAGAAACACGTATCACCCTAACAACATGCGCTGGGGCGCGGTGGCTCAGTTGGTAGAGGTGCAGGCTGCAAGCCGAGAGGTCCTCGGTTCGAATCCCACCTGCGGCAACCGCGTTGTGTCCTTGGGCAAGACACTTCACCCCGATTGCCTACATGGGGGCACGATGACGCTGTGTACTGAGGCGTACTGCACGTCGATGGTGCGCATGTCTTCAACCAATCTAACCCTGCCTGTGCTGCGGTGCAGAGTTCAGAGTTACGATGTTGGAGAGCATCGTTGCTCGGTGGTTCTCTCCGGGTACTCCGGCTTCCTCCACCCGTAAAACTGTCACGGTCACGATTAGCCATTGTGCATAAGTATGTGACCTTAAACACCAATAAAATAAAATAAATAAACAACATGCGCTGCGCATGCGCACTCACACCACATATCACTATGGAGATGACGTCACAACATGACGGCTCACGCGGGTTACCATGACAACACAACATGGCGCCACTACGTCACGTGACTATGACGTCACATGAGATCATCCATGAGATCATCCAACCTCCACCTCAAAACCACATTACATACTACTCTTAGCCATTCTGGTTACCTAAATACGGGAGAAAAGCCTATTTTCAACAAATTCCACCTCAATCCCATGACCTGCAGATCTAAAATGGGATGACTTTTTCTTGGAGGTTGCACACTTATTTTTGTTTTGCAGAAATATCTACTCAACAAACTTGCTGTGCTAGTTTAAATATCAGACTTAACCCACGCCCCGTTTTTTAACTTGTATACGAGTGGGTCTTATTTTGTACAATATT
Organism: Pictodentalium vernedei; assembly: GCA_031216915.1. Classification (NCBI taxonomy): domain Eukaryota; kingdom Metazoa; phylum Mollusca; class Scaphopoda; order Dentaliida; family Dentaliidae; genus Pictodentalium; species Pictodentalium vernedei. The sequence goes on from CM062292.1 coordinate 98,429,522, forward strand.
CATGCCTTTTGTGTTCAGTTTTCGAGCATTGAGAACGACGTAGATGTAAATGTGTTGCACAAGCGTATAGCTCATTAACTGACAAACATTTTTGCTGTTATCGGTTATCTTGAAATGTTTAACCCAACGCCTCTTATGCCCGCGTGAACGTAGGAACTGTTCGAATAACATCAAATTTCATACTTCGGCTACTGTTTTCGGGCATACAAGAAGGGTTAACTTCACACTTTTTGTTTTTCCTTGTAAGGAATCGCAAAGTAAATAATCATGCTTTCGCAAGCAAAGACCTTAGACTTAACCCTTATCCATTCTGGTTATCTAAATAAGGGAGAAATGTCATTTTTTTAACAAATTTTGTGGCTTGTAGACCTCAGAAACGGGCCAACTCTTCCTGAAAGATCTAACACATATAATTTTGTTCCCATCTGAAGTTGTTTCTCCACATACTATCATTTTAGTGAAAACGTTTTTCGCGCCATAATCTGAGAAAAATATGGCAAACTAACTTTCAGTAAAATATGGCGACGTTTGAGTCCAGGCTAGATTAAATTTTCAATATACTTAGAGTGTAATATGATGCAACAATATAACCAAGCAGCGCCATAACTTTTAACCCCCGTCGACCATTAATGGGCGGTAGTTTGTGATTTTTAGTACAATAGCACAAATTCCCAAGTTAAAATCTCTATACAGCGACTCATATATGATCACAATTTTAGAATAAGAAGATGCCACATTGATCGTAAATCAAATTTATGGTTCAAGTTTGTTTGTGGCATTTAACTCTTTAGCACAATGATTGATAGAGTAAGGATACCGTTTAAAAAATACGAAAATTCGGAAACTTTGTTTTTTGTTTTCGATCAGTTGTATGAGGGTTAACTTAAACTCTTTGTTTCCTGGTGTAAAGATGCTTGGTAAGCAAAGTTGCTGTTATATAAGGTTAGATTTGTGATAAAACTCTCTCTGAGGGCTGCACGATATTCAAAACTGAATACATCGGTATTCCAAAAACTACCGCGATATGCCAGGGGTGGGGAGGGGGGGGGGGGGGGGACACTAAAAATTTGCAAGACGTGACGTCCTATTTTTTACACCAACCCACCCCTACGTGCAAATTTTCTACTACCATTCTCAGACACCCACCCCCACTCTCCCATTAAAATCCAAAATAAACTTATAAACTTCGTAGGCACAGCTGTCTTTAGGGGGGTTTCATAATGTTCTTAAACTGGTACCACCAATTTAAACCTCTATGGGCTGCTGCAGGCCTCAATCTACAAATGACAAGCTGTTCATTATTCGGCTTGGCCAGAGCAGGTGTACATATACGGGGCCAAATTTTCATTTGAATTGTTCTGTCAGTATTCTCAGGTGTTTGCTACTTTCCTCTTCTATCCATACAAATTCTATTAATAAATAAATAACTTGGGTTGAATTTAGTGCATCAGAGAGAATTTTCCCAAAATATTGTCTGCACATTTTCTACATTTCGAACAAGACACCCACCCCCAACTAACGTGTGACATTTTCCCAGATTAAGCCCAATATTCTCACATATAAAGCCTCCTGATGTTGTATTTATGTTAAGAGTGTGATGTACAACATCATCTTTAAGGTTTGAAACACAAATGATGGTATATATTAGCTGATATATTGATATATTTTTAAAAAATTGAAAAAATTGCACAAGCTGGAAATGCACATTTTTGGCGCACTCAAGAGACCCACCCACCCCCACGTCACGTCTTGCAAATTTTTGGTGGCCCCCCTGCGATATGCCGGATTATCGAAAACTGTTCAGATATATGAACACAAGTACCACAATAGAGACTCGAGGCATCACAGTCGGAACGAATTAGCATGCCTTGATGATGCAGTTCGAAAAAACTTTACCCAACGCAGACGATATCAACATTTATTATTTTCAAAATTAGTTTATCAGATTTTCACCAAAGATTTCAACAAAAATGTATCATGTGACCCCTCATTGGAACGAGCTCAACGAGCTCGTTCCAATGAGGGTTCACATGATATAGTTTTGTTGAAATTTCATTACTCCTTACTCTCTCTCAGTTTTGGTAACTTGAATTGGGGTAGTTTCAGTACCATCTTATCGAGCATGGTGGGCCTGTGATTCTACAGAATTACAATTTTCTATTTCTTTTTATTATTTACACCAGAGCAAACTAGGACTGCACGGTATATCGATAAACCGATATATACCGGTGTTCAAACCAATATCGATTGAATACCGGTGTAATTACAAAAATGTCGGTTTATCGTCATTATTCATTTACCCACAATTTAATTTTCAAGATGTCTTGAGTTTTTTAACTGTAGCTCCGAATGAATAATATTATCCATTTATCCAAGGAATCGTCTGCTTGAGCCCTCGTAATATACAAATTCAGCAGTTGAAAAAATAATTTTCAAAAGTTTCAACAAAACTATATCACGTGACCCCTCATTGGAACGAGCTCGTTGAGCTCGTTCCAATGAGGGGTCACATGATATAGTTTTGTTGAAATCTTTGGTTAAAAACTGATAAACTAATTTTGAAAATAATAAATGTTGATATCGTCTGCGTTGGGTAAAGGTTTTTCGAACTGCATCATCAAGGCGTGCTAATTCGTTCCGACTGTGAAGCCTCGAGTCTCGATTGTGGTACTTGTGTTCATATATCTGAACAGTTTTCGATATACCGGTATACCGTTATTCAGTTTTGAATATCGACACCGGTATACAGTTTTGAATATCGTGCAGCATATATAATTTTTGTAGGAGATTCATTGGATAAAGGGATAACATTATTCATTCGGGGCTACAGTTAAAAAAACTCGAGACATCTTGAAAATTAAATTATGGGTAAATAAATAATGACGATAAACCTATATTTTTGTAATTACACCGGTTTTCAATCGATATTGGTTTGAATACCGGTATATATCGGTTTATCGATATACCGTGCAGCCCAGCCCTATACTCTCTATCAGTTTTGGTAATTGGGGTAGTTTCAGTATTATTTATTTATTTATTTATTGATGTTTAAGGTCACATATTTATGCACAATGGCTAATCATGACCATGACAGTTTTACGGGTGGAGGAAGCCGGAGTACCCGGAGAGAACCACAGAGCAACGACGAGCAGCTGCCAGCCCCCCAACATCGTAACTCCGCACTGCAGCACAGGCAGGGTTAGATTGATTGAAGACATGCGTACCTTCGACGTGCAGTGTTATGGTTCTGTCCTAGCCTGGAACCATATATGTAAGAAAAGAAGTCCTTTCCAACACAAGCTTTTATCACTGTAAACTTCACAATTTTGACTTTATATCAAAGAACATCATTAGAAAAATAAATCATCATTCAGCGGGTGCATTCAACGTCCAGGAAGCACACGTTTCTCTCCCTCTAGCCTCTCTATCGAAGTGCGCGTTAGCCAAGCGTAACCAACAACATCCCAAATTACGGATAGGGAAACGAAACTCTGTACATACAATAGGCGGAACTGGGACTCCCCTCATATCCATAACATCCCCCACCAAAAAAAAAAATAAAAATTTCTCATTATTATTTTTCTCCCTAAAAATAAAAACAGAGAGAGGTAAATGAAGAGAGACGTGTGCAACGTGGAAAATATACAATGTACATGGGACATAAAGTATTGCCCATGGAAACGAAACGAATATAATATGCATGTATGCAAATGAGAACCTGAAACAAGAAATATTCTACTAGCATAGTCTATACACAACTCCGTGCAGTGCGATAAACCTACATGTATCAAATAACGATCACAAGAAAACTGCCTAGCAAAACTGTGACATACACTAATGTGGTAGAAACCCAATACTCTGGGATGACTGACTAATGTAAACCCTAGGGTAATGGAAACAAGATGCACTAATCACAGACATACATGGATATGGCCATTATCCTACACACACACACAAACACACCTAGCGTTCCACCCGGGTACCATCACTAAAAGTGTAGCAGACACTTAAGGGTTGTATTTCCATTCAGTGAAGTTTTGCAATAATATTACTATACCAATACCTCTCCAACCTTGAAGGGTTAACAAAACCAAAACCGTATCTACATGATTACAGGTATTAAGCGCAAAGTGTCAACAGGAGTGGTTTCTTTTCTTTCTTTTTTTTTTAATGTATGCTAGTGAGTGAGATTAACTGTAACCCATATATAAAGTAAAGCATGCAAAAAAAAAAACCCTTAAGCACAATAAATGTACTCTAGAACAAGAGTGCACTATCTCTGTCAATCTACAGAGAAAAAAAATTTAAAGATATGCAAATACTGAACACATAAGATAAAACTAGAAAATACATGTATACCTACGTGTATACAAGGGCACCGTACACACTACTGAAATTAAATACCAGTTCCCTTAAAATGATATTTCAGTCCACTAAAGGGGGGCTCCGTTGGGCAACAGTTTGCCTTGCCTTGGCATTGAGTGCTGTAGGTGGGACCCAAAAGGCATTCTGGGATGGCTCCCCAACCACCTGCACCAGATACTCAGTTGAACCATTCCGCTTTCTTTGAGCAAGAACTCTCTTAATTTTCTGAAATGTATTTAAATCAAATTCTGAACTAGATATGGCAGAGGCACCACTGACAAAATTTGCATCCCTATACCTGATAGGCCTGCGAATTCCGCGGGAGGTGCGCCGCAATATTTGAGGTGCAGGTGAGGAAGAGGAATCATCGGTGGTATCTCCATGGGCAGGTGGGGGATTCACTTGTACTGATGAGTCAATCTGAAAGGGGCAAGTATTGGCGGTCACCTCAGAACAAGTCACACCACATGGGAAATATTTCAATGGATGAGGAGCTCGTACATAAGCCATCTTTAGTCTATTCACATGCACTGGCTTATCAAAACAGTTGCCTGTGTGGACATCTTTTAATATCACCATATGAGGGCTATCCATGCTTAAAACAATAAATGGTCCTTTGTATCTAGGTTGAAATTTCTGGCCTGGACCAGTAGGTGTCACTGCTAGATATACATAGTCACCCTTTTGTAGAGAGAGGGTGGGCAAATTAGAATTTACTCTGTCCAACATTTTAACTTGGGACTTTGCCAGGTTTTCCGCAATCTCGCTACGAATAAGGGCCAGTCTATCACTATGATGTTTCAAATAATGGTGAAAGTCCTTGGGAATGCTTGAAAAGTCAGTGTCAGGTAGAGTAGTCGATAAGGGAAAGCGAGGTCTTGTACCATACAATATTTCAAATGGAGAATATTTCAAGCTAGCATTGACTGTATTATTCATAGAAAAAACAATTGCAGGGAGAAACTCTTCCCATTTTCTGGAGTGTCCAAAGAATGGAGTAAGTCTCTCTGCAAGGGTACGGTGCGAACGCTCACATGAACCCAAGCAATGATGAGTAAAGCTGGGGGTAAATTGCTGTTCCACTCCACACAAACGACAAACCTCACTGATGCACTTGGAAATAAATTCTGCGCCCTGATCTGAGATCAAAGTCTCACAAACCCCAAATTGGGTAAACAACTGAAATAGGGCTTGGGATACTGTCACCACATCCCTGTTTGCTAAAGGAATGGCAAACAAAAACTTGCTGAAAATATCCACAGCCGTGAAAATATACGAGTTTCCTCGTGCTGACACAGGCACAGGGCCATAAAGATCCACTTGCCAAACGGAAAATGGTCCAGTCGGTGATGGAAAAGCAACAATACCAGATTTAGTCGGGATTTTGGTTGTTTTCCGAGTTTGGCATTCATGGCACGACTGAACATAGGCTGCAACGTGGGCAGCCAATTTAGGAAAATAATAATGCTCCTTTAGGCGATCAATTGTATCCTGAATTCCACCATGTCCCGCCATGGGTGAATCATGATACAAACTAATCACTGTGTTGATTGTGACTGCAGGTAATACCAGCTGATAATGAGATAAAAGTCTTTTCCTTTTAGATTTCGGAACAAAAGAATGGAACAACAGGCCATGAATGACAATAAAGTCAGCAGCTTGTAGTAAGAGCTTACGAGCCTCTTTCTGAGAATTGGGAACAACATCAAGTTCAAGATAATCTATGAATTTTTTCAACAATGGGTCAGCATGTTGAAGAGCTGAGAGACTTTGCACACTAAAGTCAGATTTCTGAAACAACTCAATAGATTTTAACTGTTGTTCTTCAAGAGATAAATCATCCCCACATGTCACAAAATTGTCTGTTTTACATGTAGTAGGTACATCTGATGTGTCCAAAGATACATCAAGCTGTCACACAAAGCTGACTGGCTTGGGTAATAATGCAACATCAACACCACCGTGACCCGTTGTAGACATAGAATCATCCGTGTCACCATCATATGCCAAGTCATCCTCACAATGCACTTGTTCATATGCTGGGCACACAGATCCCACTGACGGATTGTCCAAATGTTTTTCAACAGTGTTCGGGGATAAACTGGATAAGGTAGAGCCATCAGGTAGTAAAACATTTCCCGGGGTGTCAGTAACATATGGAAAATAAGGATCATCCTCATCTGGACTATGAAATGAATTGTCATTGACTGGGGGTAACCTAGACAGAGCATCTGCCACTTGCATTTTCTGAGCCGGCTTATATCTAATCTCAAAATTAAATTGCTGAAGAATTGCCACCCATCTATCATAGATAGTACCCTTTAACTGCTTCTGAAAGAGGGGCTTTAATGCCTGATGATCACACTCCACGATGAAATGGTGCCCTTTAAGATACATTGAACAGTCCAGTATACTGGTTACCATGCCCAACAACTCAAGTTTGGTGGGGCCATATGACCTTTGCCATTTGGATAAAGATTTTGACCCAAATCTGATAACCCGAAGTTTATCAGGCCCTGGAGACGAGTGAGGGTGGTATTGATGCAGCATATACCCAATGCCAGTGGAAGATGTGTCTACTGCTAAATAAAATGGCAGATCATACTGAGGAAAAGCCAGAACATCTGAGTTTAACAATAAATCTTTTAACCTAGAAAATGCATTCTGTTGTATTTCACCCCACTCAAATGTCCTACCTTTTCTAAGAAGTTGGGTAAGGGGGTGAACCTCTGAGCTATAGTTAGGAATAAATTTACGAAACCAATTGAATAGGCCAATCAGGCGTCGTAAATCTTTAATATTTGTAGGAGCTGGAAAATCCTGTATAATTTTCAAACGCTCTGGTGGCGGTCGAATACCCTCCTTAGAAATCTGATGTCCTAAAAATTGACAGGATTCATTTGCAAAAGAGCACTTTCTTGGACCCAGTTTAAGACCTGCATTGTGCAAACGCTGAAATATCTCATCCAAATCCAGCATGTGCTGCTCAAATGTTTCCGACGCAATCAGAACGTCATCCAAGTAGCACAGACAGGACTTGAAAGTGAGCCCTTTGAGAACTTTATCCATCAATAACTGGAAAGAGCTCGGAGAGCTTGCTAAGCCCATTGGTAAACGCAAAAATTTATACGTCCCAAAACATGTATTGAAAGCAGTATATGCACTAGAGTCTTTGGCAATTGGCATTTGAAAAAAACCTGAGCTTAAATCAATGGTAGTTATAAAATTTGGAATTTTATCACTAAAAGATTCTGTTAACTCCTGTAAATCAGGTATGGAATACTGAAAGTCTAAAGTCTGAGAATTTAAATATCGAAAATCCACACAAAACCTGTATTGGGATAGGCTGAAACTTTGGTTGGACATATGCGAATCTGCTGCAGCGGGTTTTCGCTTATTGACTAGTACTATGGGACTAGTGATGGGCACATAATCAGATTCCTCTACAGGAACAATGACGCCCTGAGTCAAGAGTTCATCAAGGTGATGGCGTAACACTGTACGCTTATCAGGAGATAAACGATATGATCTTTGGTATTTTGGCTTAGCATCAGGTTTAAGATTTATTCTATGCTCCACCACCTGTGTGAAACCCAAACTAGGATTGTCTTTTGTTACAAATATATCTTTATGTTTGAGCAAAAGCTCTTTGAGCTGGGTCAAGTTTGATGGCGACAAGTGAAGAGGTAAATCAAATTCTGATAAAGAGTCATGATTGGGTAGGTCACAATCTGATTTACCCTGATTAGTAATCCTAAAATTTGTATGGGAATCCCCAGGTGTCCCAACAGCACAAATAACATTGTCAGATGCCATGGGAGTAAACACAGCCAGTTTATCACCCTTATGAAGATGAATGGGGTCATTTGTCATGTTTAGCACTTTCATGGGTACTTGACGAGAGACAGGAATACACACAAGGCCCTTCGCGACTAGCACGCATTGTTTCAACATTTGTGGATGAGCAAGAGTAATGCCATTTAAGCCACACAAAGTACCACCTGTAACTTTCCCCGGCACGAAAGTCTCGGTATTGGCAGGTAAGGTGATGGGAGCCATAGATACTATTTTGGACGGCTGACTAGGGATATTACAAGACATCCGACCAAAATCAATAACTATCTTCCGCGATGCAAGATAATTTGTGCCCAAAATAAGTGGCGATGAGGTATGAGATAAAATATAAACTTCTATGTGATGGGCCTGCGGTTCACAAGTTAGTCGAATCTTAATTTTAGCAGTTCCATGAACTAAGACAGTCTGACCGTTGGCTAAAACAATGTTGGGATTTGGTATACTAGCAATGACGGACTTAAAAGCCGAGGGTAGATGATCATATAACTGAGAAGACATAACATTTATAGAACTACCACTATCCACAAGTGCCGCAAGTTTAAATGTTCCAATGGACACTGGTAAGTGTACAAAATCAGAGGTATATGTATGTCTGTCATCAATGGAAGACATAGTGCTAATGTTCTGAACAGTAGGTATATCATCTAAGTCAGGCGGGGCACTTAACGTGGATGGACCGAAAGACTGTGCCCAGAATTCCTCGGCCCTTGTCCGTTTAAAGGAGATTGACGAAGTCGACAGGACTGTGACGAATGTGCTTGTTGTCCACACAAAGTACACACAGTTTGTGGGTCATGTCTACCCTTTCCATCCCAATTACAGAATTTTCGAATGTGATTAACACCCTTGCAGTGGAAACACGATCGCACATGCCTTTGAGATATTGCGGGTGCCACCATTTGAGAATGTATGCTATGGTTCTGTCCAGTTGATGGTACATGCACATCATTAGAACTTATAGGCTCACGGCTCTTTATAAAGTCATCAAAAGTTGCAGTTAACTGTGCCATCTGAGACTGTAGGTCTGAAACTTGCTTAGACAAATCCTGAGTCGAGTGAACACCTGAGGGAGACCTGACAGCGGAAACGGATGGCGGAGACGAGGTACAGTCTTTGTCGCGGTAACCATATGCTTCTCCAGTCTTTGCTGCATTAAAGGCAGAGGCCAAATCATCGGAACGCCCAGCACGGACAAAAAACGCTAACTGTGGAGGTAAACCGCTAATGAATTTATGCATAACTTCATGCGCAGGCTTACCCAGCAATTCACCCTTCTCAACTAGCGTGGCATAAAAATCTTCAAGTGGTTGACCAGGTAGTAAATGACAGTTTGCAAAAAACTCAGATTCACACAAAATAGCAGGACTATGGGAATCCAACTGTAGATAATGGTCTTTAAAGGCCTGTAGTAAAAATGTCCAGTTGTCCTTTGTGGAAGGGGGGAGACTGGTGAACCAGGTAAGAGCCGGTCCCCTTAAATGTAGATGAAATGCTGCTATTTTCCGATGTGTATTGGAAGATTTGTCCAGATCGTAGAAAGTGGAATATGAGGTAAACTCTTGAAGAAACCGCTTTGGATTTTCATAGGCATAACCGGAATAATGTTTACAATGTAGCCCCGAAGACATTGAAGGTGAACTGACAAGAGTCGGAGCACTTGCGGTAGTACTAGTAGTAACTGTTACATCAGACAAAGGTGCAGACACTGATACAGGTAAGGGTTTAAAAGGTGAGGCATCGACGGCACCCATAAAATCATCTCGCAACAATATGGAACGGTTTGGGGTTTCCGTGTAATCTGTGTACATGGTTGGCGGACAGTCTAGCACCCCAAGAATAAAGAAAACTGACAGAATCCTGTGAAATTTCATAACCGGAGTCCGTTGTTAGCGGTGATTCTTAAAGTTTCTGTGAAATTTCATAACGCGAAGCCGTTGGTAGCGGTGATTCGTAAAATTTGTCGGAAGGTCAAATTCAATGTCAGCATCAAAACAACCATTGAACAGCGAAGAGCGTTACACAAGTAAAGTCAGATCGTTTGAATTCTCCACCATGTTATGGTTCTGTCCTAGCCTGAAACCATATATGTAAGAAAAGAAGTCCTTTCCAACACAAGCTTTTATTACTGTAAACTTCACAATTTTGACTTTATATCAAAGAACATCATTAGAAAAATAAATCATCATTCAGCGGGTGCATTCAACGTCCAGGAAGCACACGTTTCTATCCCTCTAGCCTCTCTATCGAAGTGCGCGTTAGCCAAGCGTAACCAACAACATCCCAAATTACGGATAGGGAAACGAAACTCTGTACATACAATAGGCGGAACTGGGACTCCCCTCATATCCATAACAGCAGTACGCTTAGTACAAGGCGTCATCGTGCCCCCCCCCCCCCCCCCCCCATGCGAGCAATGGAGATGAAGTGTTTTGCCCAAGGACACAACGGGGTTGCCGTAGGTGGGATTCCAACCGAGGACCTCTCGGCTTGCAGCCTGCACCTCTACCTACTGAGCCACCGCGCTCCGGTAGTTTCAGTACCATCTTATCAAGCATGGTGGGCCTGTGATTCTACAGAATTACAATTTTCTAGTTCTTTTTATTATTTACACCAGGGCAAACATATACCTCAAACTAGATGACAGGAAACAGTATATTAAGTTTTTTTAATGTCTTATATTAAGCCTAAATATTCAATATTCACATTGAACATGTGAACACACTTTCAACATTCAACACACTTTCAACATTAAAAATCCGAAACCATTATGCACATCTAGAGACCCCACCTAAACATATGCACACACTTTCAACGTTTCGAATTAAAAACCCTAGGAGCCTTTCGCCAGAAACCGAATGTCTCGCGATAAAAGTGGAACCACAGGAGCCACATGGGACCGGATCAAAACTCCGAAACCATTATGCTCATTTAGTGACCCTACCTGAGCACATGAACACACTGCCAACGTTTTGAATTAAAAACTCTAGGAGTTTTTCACCGGAAACTGAGTCTCTAATGACAAGAGAGTCACTACGGAGTCACATATCGAGCCGAATCAAAAATCTCAAACCTTTATGCACATCTAGAGACCCTACCTGAACATATGAACACACTTTTAACGTTTGGAATTAAAACTTCTAGAAGCCTTTCGCCGGAAACCGATTCTCTAATGACAAAAGTGGTGCTATGAGTGCCACATGAGACTGAATAAAAAAAATCCGAAACCTTTATGCATATCTAGAGACTCTACCAGAACATATGAACACAATTTCAACTTTTCGAATAAGAAAACCCTTGGAGCCGTTCGCCAGAAGCCGATTCTCTAACGACAAAAGTGGCGTTAAGGGCGGCACATGAGGCTGAATTAAAAAAATCGAAACCTTTATGCACATCTAGAGACCCTACTGGAACATATGAACACATTTTCAACGTTTCGAATTAAAACCTCTCGGAGCATTTTACCGGGAACCCATTATCGACAAAAGTGGCGCTAGGTGTGTCTCATGGGGCCGAATCAAAAATGACAAACTTTGTGCACATCTAGAGACCCTACCTGAACATATGAACACACCCTAGACATAGATGAGAATGGTAAATGAGAGTTGAGCTCAGGAAAATTATTCCCGATCATTATAAAATATAATATTAATTATGCGTTCAATTCACTAAAAACTAAATTATTTGAAAAAAGGGAAGTAGGTCACTCGCTACCCTCAAATGTGAGTAACTGTGCCGAGACCCAATAAGGACTCGAAGCGACAAAAGATGTTGCATCGTGAAGTTAGCCATACACTCCCCTGGTAATTATGCCGAGACCTAAGAAGAGCTCGAGGGCGAGATAGGTACAGAAAGTACAGCACTTGAAACATAAAAAAAATATTGCCTGTATAAAATATTGTTGACGAAATGTCACAAAGGCAGTGCTCATGGAAAAAGGCAGGTTTAAACCAGCCATGTATCGGCATGCCGATGTAAAGCACGGGTAAATGATGACGGGAACTGTCTTTGAATTGGCCCTCAGGAGACCCACCAGATTGGTCGGATCAAGGAAGTGACGTCATAATCACGTGATCTAGATATGTCGCGTTTGGTTGACATGGTAGCCCGCGCGCCGCCATCGTGTGACGTCATCACCACAGTGATGCGTAATCTTAGTGCGCATGCGCAGCGCGTGTTGTTTGGATTAGTTTAGTTCAAACATATTTTATTTGCCATAAACGCAAAAGGATCGGAGAACAAGTTATACAACTTATTATAATGCGGCAAAAACATAGAACAAACTGATTACACAAAAATACAAACTACAAACGAAATATGAACTGATAATTTAGAGAAAAGAAGAATTGAAAAGAAGATGCGAGGTGAAAGGTGAAGGGTTAAAAGGTGAACAGGCTATCGTCAAGTAGCATACCATGTTGTTTGGGTAACACGTTTTCATCGTCACCATCTTGGCTTTTATTATGGCACGTGGTTGCTCTATGACCCAGTGGCCTGAAATAGGAAGGGGAGTATGTTTGAGGGTGCATTCCTTTGTACAAGATAATATCTAATTACCAAAATAGACCCGACAATCCCCCCAGTTCACAGAAAACACCCAAAACGACCGAAATGGGTTCTGATTCCCCCATAAAAACTCCCTTTTTCCAATCAGAGTAGCGCCATAGTGCTATAAGGCGCGTTTCTTTGTATAAGAGTCAATCTAATCACCCCAAATCCTCGGTTACTTCGTAGAATTACCACAAAGAACCCGACACCTATTTATTTTGTTCGGATTCCTTCAGAATCATCTGCTTCTAACGATTCTGTCTACTCTTACCCTAGCATTCCTGGACGTGTATGCAACGACTTCTATCTGTTTTAACCTACTTGGTTTTTCCCGATGTCTTCTCCAGTAGCGCAGAAGAGCCTTTCTGTGTGAACAGTTCCAGCTTATTGTTACTATTTGTAGCTATCCTGATCTGTTCTGATCAGTTCTAAACAATGGTACTTTTCTGGTCTATGGTTCTGGGGTACTGTAGTTACCCAATAGTAGAACTTTATCATAGGACAGATGATGGTGATTATGGATAAGTCGGCACTAGTGTTCTTAGATCTGTGAAAGTGTGGGTGTGCTAGAAACCAGAAGTCGATCAGGTTTCCTGGCTATTCTCGAATAGATATCATCCAACAGATATCCTTTTTACAGAATCCCACTAGGGAAATCCCCTTTTGAAAAGACGTATGTGGATATGGAATCCCCTTTTTACGAGTTGAGCATAACAGTCGTACGTGTAATCACTCGTTCGAGTAATTACTCGATGGCTTATTTCCTCGAGAAGATTCGATTAGCAAGCAGTCAATGCCAATAAAACGAATTTCATTGCAATGAGCCTCGCGCGAAACAAAGAAATCCGCAATAATGTGGTTATAAACAGTCAAATAGAGTGAATGCCGATAAAGATGGTAAGTCACTGAAATTTTGGGGAATAAATCTGGACGATGAATTATCCTTCAAAACTCATATTTCGCAGCTCTGCGCCAAAATTGCGCGTGCGAATTACGCACCCAATAAGGTCAAAGCGATTCTTCCACACGATGTCATGAAGGCGTTTTATTATGCTTTGGTCCACAGCCATTTGGTGTATAGAATTCACGAAGGGGATAATTCCAAATCGATTAATAAGCCCCTCTTGATGCAGAAACGATCTTTGAGAATCATAAACAATAAGAAATTTAATACTCACACAGACTCCTTATTCTATAAGGAGAAAATTCTGAAAGTGGACGACCTGTCAGCTCACCTAATTGATAGTCAGACGAGCAAAATTGATCACTCACAGTCCGTCGTCCGTGAACATGGTGTTTGCGTCTTCTAACCCCAAACCGCTGAACCGATTTAATTGAATTTTGAGGTAATAGTTTGTTATGACATCGCATTTTGTTTTTGTTCAAATCAAGTTGCTTCGCCCCTCGGTAGGGCCACGCCCAAAAACTGTGCTTAAATCTTAAAAAATCTTCTTCTCATGAACCAGCAGTAGCAGAGATTTGATATTTGGTGTGCAGCTTCCTTTTGAGGTGGAGACTCAAATTTGTTCAAGTGAAGTTCGAGGAGATATATTTGCCTTCGTTATGGGAGGGGCAAGAATTTTTGTCCCGTCCAAAAGTTCTATTTTCGAAACTGATAGGCTGATTTGAACCAAATTTGAAATGAGGGCTTATTGGTTCATAAGTACAAAAAAGCCACAAAAAAAAAAAATTTCTCCCGTCCCCCCATGGGAACCGCAGGAGCTAAAAATAGATTTTTTTTAAACACCCATATCTCCAAAACTACACTGCACTGAGAATTCTTATTTGGTGGGAAGCTTCCTTGGGACCAACAGAATGGAATGGTCACAAAAAAATTACTATCGGTTTTATCATTTTATCTTTTTCGGGACGTTGAGTCAGTATTTTTTAACACTGTGGGTAATGTGGAAAACATTTAAGACTACTTTTCTCACAAACCACTCCCCTCCAAAAGCTTTCAAATTTCACATATAATATCTTTGGACGATTATTTAACATGTTTCTTGAAATCAGATACTGGGTCCATATTTGGGCTCTCTATGGGAGCCCAAATGTTTAAATTAGTTCAGTATGAGGAATATTCTTGTCTTCGTCTTCAGATCTACCAACCAGAATCTTTTGATATTTAGTATGCAGCATCCTGGGGGGGGGGGGGGGGGGGGGATTCAAGTTTGTCCAAGCGAAGTCCCTGGGTTCATATTTGGGCTCACTGTGGGAGCCCGAATTATAACTTAGTTCAAAATGAGGAATTTTCTTTAATAATCTTCTTCAGATCCAGCAGTCGGAATGTTTTGATATTTTATATGCAGCATCCTTAGGAGGGGGGGGGGGGGGGGGGGGAGATTCAAATTTATTCAAGCCAAGTCCCTGGGGTGATATTTGGACTTCCTGTGGGAGCCCGAATTATAACTTAGTTCAATATGAGGAATATTCTTCAAAAGTCTTCTCTTCACAACCACCAGGCAGAATTTTTTTGATATTTGGTATACAGCATCCTTATGGAGGTGAGATTCAGGTATGTTCAAACCAAATCCCTGGGTTCATATTTGGGCTCCCTGTGGGAGCCCGAATTATTACTTAGTTAAATATGAGGAATGTTCTTAAAACAAATTTTTTTTTAGATCCACTTGTCAGAATCTTTGGATATTTGGTATAAGCCTTTCTTAGGAGGGGCAGATGCAACTTGTTGAAATACATTCCCTGGGTTGATATTTAGGCTACCATGTCAGGTGAGCGCTCTCAAGCCCCCCCCCCCCCCCCCGGGGCCTCTTGTTTAAATTGCACACGTTACCTTTTGTACACGATTGACATCGGTGTAACCTACCTATCTCTGTCAATGCGTTCTCCGAGTCTGTAGATCAACAAACTAATAGATGTACTAGACAATCCAGACTTCTTCACATAGGCAAGAACAAAACTTTTTTGATTAATCTCCCGTTATACTTATACCCTAAAATATGGAATGAACTCGACCATGAAATTCGCATGTTAACTTATACAAGCATGTTTAAAAAAGGATTAATTTCTATGTTCGTATCACCTTATTCCCAGACAATAGAGTGTGATAACCCGTACTGCCCGGACTGTGCTATTTAATCGCAAAAACCCATTGTACTAATTTTATTCTGGACGCTTATGTAGCCCATATCTTTATACTCATTTTGCTGCATGTGAGTGCCTCGTCCGACATACATTCTGTTTTGTCTTACTATCACAATGCTATGTAAATCGGTATCTCGTCGCATTACCATTGTAGTATAGTATAGTATAGTATAGTATAGTATAGTATAGTATAGTATAGTATAGTATAGTATAGTATAGTATAGTATAGTATAGTATAGTATATAGTATAGTTAGTATAGTGTAGTATAGTATAGTTAGTATAGTATAGTATAGTATATAGTATAGTATAGTTAGTATAGTATATAGTATAGTATAGTATATAGTATAGTATAGTATAGTGTTGTATAGTGTTGTATAATATATTATAATATGGCATGGGTAGTATAGTATAGTATAGTATAGTATAGTATAGTATAGTATAGTATAGTATAGTATAGTATAGTATACATAGTATAGTATATATAGTGTAGTATGGTATTGTGTTGTATTGTGTTGTATACTATATTATAATATGGCATGGGTAGTATAGGATTGTATTGTATAGTATAGTATAATATGGTATGGTGTAGTATAGTATAGTACTGTGTGGTAGTATAGTATAATATAGTATAGTATAGCGTGGTGTATTGTAGAGTAGTGTAATAATGATATACTACAGTATAGTATAGTTAATATAGTGCAGTACAGTATAGTATAGTACAGTATAGTAGAGTATATATAGTATAGTATAGTATAGTATAGTATAGTATAGTATAGTATAGTATAGTATTGTGTTGTATAGTATATTATAATATGGCATGGGTAGTATGGTTTTGTATAGTATAGTATAGTATAATATGGTATGGTGTAGTATAGTATAGTATTGTGTGGTAGTATAGTATAGTATAGTATAGTATAGTGTTGTATTGTGTTGTATAGTATATTGTAATATGGCATGGGTAGTACAGTATTGTATTGTATAGTATAGTATAATATGGTATGGTGTAGTATAGTATAGTACTGTGTGGTAGTATAGTATAATATAGTATAGTATACCGTGGTGTATTGTAGAGTAGTGTAATAATGATATACTATACTATAGTATAGTATAGTTAGTATAGTATAGTATAGTACAGTATAGTATAGTATAGTGTGGTGGGCTGCAGTGCTGTATAGTATAATATAATATAATATAATATAGTATAGTATAGTATGAGACAGTCTAATGTAGTAGTATAGTATATATAGTATAGTATATATAGTATAGTATATATAGTATAGTATAGTTAGTATAGTATAGTATAGTACAGTATAGTATAGTATAGTGTGGTGGGCTGCAGTGCTGTATAGTATAATATAATATAATATAATATAGTATAGTATAGTATGAGACAGTCTAATGTAGTAGTATAGTATATATAGTATAGTATATATAGTATAGTATATATAGTATAGTATATATAGTATAGTATAGTAAAGTATAGTATAGTATATAGTATAGTATAGTATACTATATTGTAGTATAGTATAGTACGATATCTTTCTTGTGGAATCCCACTAGGAGAATCCCTTTTTAAAGAAAACGTTTGTGGATATGGAATCCATTTTTACGAGTTAAAAGTCGTATATGGAGTGACTCGTTTGCGTAATTACTCGATGGCTTATTTCCTCGATAAGATTCGAGCTGTGTCTGTTCAAGTCACAACTCGATAGCTTATTTGCTGGATAAGATTCGAGTCATTAGAACAAGCAGCCTGTATACGACTGTTAGTAGTAGTGGAATCTAGGTATGATAGTGATATGAAGTGGGACCCGTGGCGATAGTAGTGTAATGATATGTACTGAGAGTCATAGTGCCACAATTCAATAGTAATGGTACAAGGCTGCAAAGATGGTAGAACACTATATTTATGGTGAATAGAAGCCAATCACAGGATAGACAGCTGCAGTTGTGTTAGAAGCCGATGGTAAGACTACCATGAGCTGTATAGGAGATTGGAATCCCACATAAGGAATCCCCTTTACAGAATACCACGAGGAGAATCCCTTTTGGGGAAACGTCTATTGCCATAGACTCCTTTTTTCCGAAGTGAGCATACAGTACGTGGAGAGTGTATTATCACTAAATCACCTGCAGAGTGGAGATTCCACCCTCGCAATAATTGCAAATTTGTTGTAAAGCATAACAAGCACAAGCAAAGTTTCAGCCAATGGACCTCCGGGTTAAACCCGGAGGTCCATTAGCTGAAACATTGCTTGTGTTTTTAGTCGATATATACAAAATTTGAAAGTTATAGTTTAGGTGAAAACTCCACTCTGCGGGTGATTTAGTTACAATCCACTCTCCACGTACTGTAAGAGTCGTAAGAGGAATCACCCGTTCGAGTAATAATTATTCGATTGCTTATTTGCTCGATAAGATTTGAGTCGTTCGGCCAATGCCTGTTCCAGTCACTACTCAATAGCTTATTTGCTAGATAAGATTAGATCCATTCAAGCAATACCTGTTCCTGCTCGATTGTCTTGAGGGTTAACGAATCTGATAGGACTTCGTTATACACAAGGGAGATAATTCTGTATAGGTAGATACAAATATTGGAAATGAAGCAGTCTGATCCTTGAAGATAAAGAGAGGACAAATTAACCTGCTAGGGTAGTCAGAATGGCGTCTGTAATAATAGGTAGTGACAGACTAGGTTTAGAATATAAATCTGTTCCACGTTAACATTAAAAGTTCTCCCACTATAAGAGAATACCCCAGAACCATAGAACAGAAGAGTAACCTTGTTTAGAACTCGCCAGAACTGGCCAGCAAAGCTAAAAATAGTAGCAATACACTAAAACTGTTCGAACTGGAAAGCCCTTCCACACTACTGGAGTAGGCTCCGGAACAACTGAGTAGGGTATATTAGATGAATAGGTGTCGGGTTGTTTGTGGTAATTCTACAAAGTAACGGAGGAGTTTGGATAATGAGATTGACTCTTATACAACGTGCTCCTCTTACTGGAGAAAAGGGGCGATTCTGGGGGAATCTGAACCCATTTGGGTAGTTTTCGGCGCATTTTAGTGATTCGGAGGGATTGCCGTTTCTAATTGGGTAAAATAGTTATTTATTTATTTATTGGTGTTTAAGATCACATACTTATGAACAATGGCTAATCGTGACCGTGACAGTTTTACCGGTGGAGGAAGCCGGAGTACCCGCAGAGAACCACCGAGCATAGCCGAGCAACTGTCAGCTCCTCAACATTCTAACTCTGTTCAAGCTCCGCTTAAGCAGAGTTACAGCGGTTGAAGACATGTGTACCATCGACGTGCAGTACGCCTTAGTACACGGCGTCATCGTGCCCCCATGTAGGCAACCGGGATAAAGTGCCTTGCCCAAGGACACAACGCGGGTCGTCACGGACGGGGATCGAATTCGGGACCTCTAGCATAGTAGCCCAGCAGTCTACCATTGAGCCACCGCGCTTCCGGGTAATTAGATATACTCTGATACAAAAGAACCCACCCCGAACGTATCCCTGTCCCACTGCAGGCCATTGGGTTACATAGCAACCACGTGCTACCATAGAAACCAAAAGGGCAGCTTCTAGTATACAAAACAGACGATGGAAACACGTGAACAACACGGGCTGCGTATGCGGACTAACACCACGTATCACTATGGGGATGACGCTACAATGTGGCCGCTCACGCGGGCTACCATGCCAACCAAATATGACGTAACTAGGTCACGTGGGTATGACGTTACTTCCAAGGTCTGAGGCGAGGTTCGGCCAATCTAGGTCGATCTCCACATCTCCTACTTAAGGCATGGTCCGCCGAACAGCCGCCACTGTAGATGACGTACCTGAACTTGAGAAGGTCTTCAAGCCTGTCATCATCTTGGATAACATACATGTAGCTGGTGAGGATATCTGAAAAAATGAACACTCATCTTCCCGGAGAATATTAAAAATGGCGTCTATTATTTTGGACGATACGATTTGCCTTTGCCTACCCCATTTGAATGAAACTGAATACCACGTTGGTAAGTTAGTATTAGGGGTAAAAGTATTTGCCCTCACAACAGAAATACCCACGTTGGCAAATCTTATGACATAAATATGGCTTATGTTTTTAGCTCACCTGGGCGAAGCTCATGGGGAGCTTAACTGATCGCTTTCCGTCCGTCGTCCGCCCGTCGTCCGTCCTCCGGCGTCCGACGTTAACTTTACATTATCGACTTCTTCTCACGAACAGCTGGACCAAATTCAACAAAATTCGCTGTGCATGTTCCCTATCATATGTCAATTCAACAAGTTTGTTCAAATCAAGTTCACCCGCCCCTTGGTAGGGCCACGCCTAAAAAGTGTGCTTAAATCTTAAAAAATCTTCTCATGAACCAGCAGTAGCAGAGACTTGATATTTGGTGTGCAGCTTCCTTTTGAGGTGTAGACTTAGATTTGTTCAAGAGACGTTCGAGGAGCTATATTTGCCTTCGTTATGGGAGGGGCAAGAATTTTGGGGTCTAGGTGGGACTTGGAAAATTTTGGACCAAAATCCGGAAATGAGGTTTTTTTTTTTTTTTGGTTTTTTTTATGCATTTTGGTCAATTTTAAGACAAAAATGTTTTTTTTTTTTACTCTGAAAATTTGGGGGCCGGGTGGGAAAATTTTGGACCAAAATCAGGAAATTAGTTCTTTGGTTTTTTATGCGTTTTAGTGCATTTTAAGAAGATGAAAAATATTTTAGTCTGAAAAAATTTTGTTTGGGACTTCGAAAATTTCCGAACAAAAATTTAAAAAAATCTGTTTTTTATGCGTTTATCTCAATTTTGGGACGTACAAGTTAAGGAACTGAAAATAGAAGGAAAATCCTGTGTAATGCGTGGGCACAATAGCTTCGTCTAGTTGGTATATGCTTTTCTTAGGAGGGGCGTATGCAGCTTATTCAAGTCAAGTCCCTGGTTTGATATTTAAACTACCATGTCAGGTGAGCGTCTTAAGGCCCCATGGGGCCTCTTGTTAGTTTTGTGATTAGGTTGTTGGGGCGAAATGGGAGCGGGTGCCGAGTCTAACCTTTATAACCAAATCGTTGGGTTGTCATGGTGACCATGGTCATCACAATAGTGATACGTGGTTTCAGTGCGCACGCACAGCGCGTGTTGTTAGTGTGATACGTGTTTACGTCGTCCATTTTGTATACTGGATGCCGCACACTAACATCACTTATCACTATGGTAATGATGTTGTAACAGTATGACAGATCAACAATCCAGTTGTCGCTGGGTCACGTGACTATGACGTCAAATGAGATTGTCCCGGAGATCTCCTTGATAAGGCACAAAAAGTTGCGAAACATGCTACTCATGCAATGTTGCAATACAGATTTTCCGGCTTTTTTAAAACATTTTTAATAACTACAGTAAGATTCAATGAACTTGGTTGTTTTTTTTTGTTTTTTTTTGTTTTTTTTTGCTTGTTCTCTCCCCTTTTTTCTTTTTTTCTGTTTTTTTTTTTCTTCTTCTTCTTTTTTGCTGTTTTGCCATGTTATGCTCCAATCACAGTTGTGATTGTGACTTTTATGTGAATGAACGGCGTTTGCGTCTTCTGTGTTTTTCTTTGGAGGAGGTGGATGCCAGGGAGAGATAGATGTTGGTGATGTTGTTTGGTTCGGGGGGGGGGGGGGGGGTAGGGGACTGACTTGATGCGTACGGCCTAATCGTTGTTGTTGTGATGAACGCTTCGGTCTCCCTTTTGAAACTCAGGTCCTCTAGAAACCAGTCTTTGATCTGATCCGGGCTTAACCCTGCCCCTGTGTAGCTTTCGAGTTTCCCCTGTAGATTTGCCCGGAATTCTTCGTCTTCGATCTCCTCTCTCAGGAACGCCTCCATGGAGTCAGGGATGCTTTCCTAGTCGGGGCCCTGGCCCGGAGAAGCAGGAGTAGGAAGGGTGGAAGGTGTGTTGTCGGAGACGACTTCCTTCACTACAGACACGGGGGTTGTGATTTAAACACAACATTTCATTATTTATACTAATATTAATACGTATATTAAGTATTTCATCTTTCAGGTGGAGATGTAGCCAAGATAACCCGAAATGAAGTATGTGTTTACTAGGGAGGAGGGGTGGGGTTCTTCTGCTGAAAAATATTCTCCCCAGTTTATTTTACCTCTTACTGCGTTACTAATGTGTATCCTGATAGGTAAAGATCAGTAGTCTTCCCCATGTAAGCAAAGCACTTTGGAGAATGCAGAGTAATTTTTGTTGGTGATAGTTCAGGATCTTTCTCGAGGAAAATAGTTTTTCGGACCAACTGTAGCATCCGCGGTTCTTTTTGAAGGCTTGAGTACCGAGAAAGCTGAGGAACATCAAAAGGAAAATGATCCAAGAAATATCAGAGTGAGAGTCCATGAACCAGTTTCAAGGGTATCGGGCATGGGTATACATTGGATTCATATTTCGAAAGTTGGAAAAGCAATGGGGCGGGGGGGGGGGGGGGGGGGGAGTGAGTGGTGTCCCCCTTGCTTCATCGCTGCTTTCGCACGAACTGTCTTGACAAAATATTCATAGCCTATTCTATGGGTGATCAATAGTTGTGGTAGGCGTATGGACTGGGGAGACTATGAAAGGAAACCTCTAATAGAACTGCTCGGTGTTTGGGGTAGGTCTGTGAGTCTCACAAAATGGGTACGAGTCACCAACTTTCGGGTACGACTGAACTGGTACGAGTTATCTTGGGAATGAGCTGTCCTGATATCTCGTGAACCATCAGTCACAATGCTTTGGGATGCATTAGTCAACTTCTTTCTTTGAACGAGATTCAGTTTTGTTCACAGAATGGTTTTGTATCTGGTACGAAGAGATTCGATAATATTGACATAAAGCGTAACTTTATGGGGAAATTAGTTCACTAAAAGCGCTTGTCAGCTTTAAACATTTATTAACGGTACTTTCAACGACGGTAACCTGCTGTTCTTCAGCTCAAAGTCGGTAGCCAGACAACTGGTTTCAAAAAATTAACAATATTACAAAACATTACTCATAACAACTGTGGATAAACATTACTCCAAAACAGCAATTGAACCTTTTTCAAATACAAGATTTGTGAAGCAGTGTGTGACGGAAATGTAGGACAAGAGCAGCTGTGAGTGATGTTTTTTGTACATGCGTGTATGGTTTGTTAAGCGTCGGTCTACTTTTGAGGAACTTTTCTATTCTTAATGTGTGTACTGACTATAATTTGATACCAAACACATTTTCTGTTTTCTGTGACTTTGAAATTGCCATACACAATGCAGTAAAAACAATGTTTGGTAATCATGTCGGGATAAAAGGCTGCTTTCATCATTTAACTCAGAGTACATGGTAGAACTGAAATGGTTAAGGGATTTTCTTGATCGATTAATCACGTGGATTAACCTTGGTTAACCGATTAATCACTTGTCCAAATAGATATCTAAATAAATTCCCACGGCTACTTTCTAAAATGCTGGAAATCAGACGTGGATGTCATGATATCCAAAACTGGAAAAGACCTCACCAACCCTGCTAATTATCGCCCCATAAGCCTCCTCGGCTGCATTGGTAAGATTTTCGAGAGAATTCTAACCAATCGGCTGGGAGAGCACTTAGAAGATACCAGTTTCTTCAATAAATGGCAAAGAGCTTACAGGAACCGAAGAGAAGGCATGCAGAACATCCATCGCTTTGTCAAATGAATGAAAACAGCCATCTTAACCCTTCACCTAACATGAAAAGCAGACGACACTTGCAAAAAAATTTATTGAATAACTAATTTTTTTCATTTTTTGTCTCAAAAATATAAGTTATGACCCCTCGTTGGAACGAGCTCGTTCCAACGAGGGGTCATAACCTATGTTTTTGAGACAAAAAATGAAAAAATAATGAAAATTAATTGGCGATTTTTGAGAAAAGCGCTGGTCGGTTTTGGTCGTTACGTTGGGTAAAGGGTTAAACCAACAAATAGGCTCTGCAATCCTACTTGATATTGAAAAGGCATTTGACTCCGTCTGGCACAACAGAGGTTGCTACAAATTCTCCAAACTTAACCTCCCCATTAAACTATTAAGGCTCCTTTCCTCCTTTTTAAATGATAGGACAATTAAGGTTCGTGTCAACGAGTAAATGTCTTGTGAAGTTTCCCTCGAGGCCGGTACTCCACAAGGGTCCATCCACAGCCCCTTTCTCTTCATAATCTATGTTTAACGACCTGAAAATCAGGGTCCAAATTTCTCAACTCATTGATGACAAACGGCTATGGAATTCAGGTGGTCGAACCTCCCACATAAAAAATTCCCCCAGAGAAGCACACGAAGACCTCGAGCGCTGATGTGTCAAACGGAGAATAAAACTCGATATCAATAAAACCCAACGTATTGTCACTCGAAGGATTAAAAACCGTGACTTTGACCTCCATCTACAGGGCAAAGTTCAGTAATAAGCACTGGGGCGAAATTCTTCCGTATTATTTTAGACCAAAGACTGAACTTCAATAAGCACACTAAAATCATTGCCCCCAAAAGCAACTAACAGAATTGACCTACTACAAATGCTACGCAGCACCTCCTGGGTGCTAATGAAGCAGTCCTGTTAAAACTCGAAAAAGCGTTTGTGTGCCCCATACAAGAGTACAGGGCACTCGCCCTCAGTAATGCCAATAAAGCCAACCTGCTTAAACTTCAAAGAGTCCAAACCCATGTGCTCCGCTTCGCCTGCCATGAGCCCTTTGATACAGCAATCAAACTCCTTCACGAAAGAGCTAAAGTTGACTCCATCAAAGACCGTCTACTAACCCTGGCCGACAAAAATCGTGAGTCCCGCAAAGAGAGTGAACTAGTACATGAATTAAACGAGATCTGCACCAGCCGCCAAAGACCCAAATATTCCAGAAAATAATCACCATAATTCCAACATACTCGTTACAGAATCGCGTGGGTCGGGAGTGGGCCCGGGCCAGCTGGGCGGAATGGACGTAAACCCATGAGGATTCATGTCCACCCCGCTCGGTAGCCCCGGGTTGGCTCCTGGCCCGAGCGACTCTATAGCGCATGCTTCGCCGAGAGAAAAAAGACCCACGAGGGATCAGGCAGCGATTCACTTCGCCGGGACTGGGTGTCGTTCCAAGACCTGCCTCTATCGATTGCGTTCATTAACGGAACTGAAGCCGTACGCCGTATCTCTGCGTACTCAGGGGCAAATAGAAGACCATTCCACCGCAGAAGGCAGCAATACACATTCGGGTGTGGCTTGCCATCGTCGCAAGCTGCCACCCCACCTCAGCTCCTGGCCGATCTCCAATAAATAAAAGACAACCTATCGCGGAACAGAAGCCATACACATCTCTGCGTACTCTGGAGCAAATGGAATACCATTCCATCGCAGAAGCAGCAATACACCTACTGATGTGGCTTGCCATCGTCGCAGGCCGCTTTCGCACTTCAGCTTCTAATGACCTCAATAAATAAAAGACAACTAATCATCGTCACAACACAAATACTGCACAAGAATAGATTTGATTCCTGCCGAGCCAGCATTAATCACCTCGGGAAGGGCCAATGAGGGGGGGGGGGGGGGGGATAATAACTCATACTCATTCCACTTTCAGATACACAGAAAACACAAAAGATACTGATACCTGCATGACATGAGCAGCAGACCATGCTTGCTGAACGATGAAACGGAACTGCGACACCCAGACGCAACAGCTCCGACGACCAAAGCTCCAACTACAAGATAGATCACAGATCCACAGACAACCACCACCATGACCCACGCCACACCTACTGAACAGACCAACAGAAGAGCCCGAAGTAGTATGTCTCGCATTTTCACCTCCAGGTTGCAGGACCTCGGAAGTGACGTCCTGTCGCGTGACCCAGTGGCGCAATGTTTGGTTTGCACGGTAACTCGCGTGAGCGGACATTTTGTGACGTCATTGCCATAGTGATACTTGGTGTCAGTGCCCACGCGTGTTGTTAGGGTGATACGCGTTCCCGTCGTTGGTTGATTACTTGAGGCCGCCATCTTGATTTATATGGTAGCACGTGGTTGTATGGAGCTGGTAGGACTACCACAGAACAGGGGTATGTTCGGACGGTACGTTCCTTTGAATATGAGTCGATTCCCGGTTCGTTTACATGGTAGAATTATCACAAACAATCCGACAATCCCTCCAAACTACCAAAATCCATCCCAAAATTACCAAAACGGTCTTGGCGAAGGCACATTTTGTGTTTATAAGAATAGTACGTAGAGCTATAGGACCTAGAGGTTTCCTTAGGGTAAGTTCCTTTACACTGGATTACTGGTTCAGACTTTCCCAGAATCCCAGTTGTTATGCCTATTACAGACGCTACTATAGCTGCTCTAGCCCTAGCAGTTTATCTAGTCCTAGCTACTCTTGACTACCCCTTGTTACGACCTCTGCCCTCGCCCGAGTCTTATAATCAGATTACTTAATTTTCCATAATCTGTACCTAACCACACAGAGTTATCTCCTTTGTATACAACGAAGGCCTCTTTGATTCCTAAAGCAAAGAATCTATCGTGCAATTACTGAAAAGTCATTGATCGAACAACTCGAATCCCATCGAGCAGATGATCCATATAGCAACTGCTCGATCGAGTGACTCCGCATACTGCTCTACGACACATTTCGGAAAAAATGGGATTCCATGGCCTCAGACGTTTTCCAAAAAGGGATTCCAGGGAACGGGGGTCTGGTGATTGGTGGAATGTGCATGTGAGTCAGTACACATTGTGTCAGAGTGTGTACACATTACAAGTAGTACATAGGCACATCTTTGATGCACAATGTGTAAACATCACATGTAGCACATAGAAACATACGACCAAAAAGGGATTCAATAACCACAGGCATTTCTCAAAAAGGGATTCCCAAAAAGGGATTCAATAACCACAGGCATTTCCCAAAAAGGGATTCCTAAAAAGGGATTCCATAACAGGATTCCATAAGTGGGATCCCAAGCTCCTATACAGCTCTTATACAGCTCCTATACAGGTAGTCTTACCATCGGCTGCCACCATGTCCTATGTTGTTCGTTCTATGATGAAATGTATTAGGCACATAGAACACATTGGAACTCAGGGGACGTATAGTCTTCTGCACCCCTTGCAGCCTTGTACGATTACAGCTGACTTGTATCATTACTAGTAACTGGAATATGTATTTCTCGAACGACTCGAATCCCATCGAGCAAATGAGCTTTAGAGCAAATGCTCAATCGAGTGACTCCACATTCTGCTCTACGACTCATTTTGGAAAAAAAGGATTCTGTAGCCACAGACGTTTCCCCAAAAGGGATTCCGAAATGGGATTCCATGATTTAAGAAACACGCAAACCTTGACAAGCATACATGTTTGTTTTTTTTTTTTGGGGGGGGGGGTTGTTTTCTTTCCCACTAACCATCATGGAACCATATGACCGTTATGGATTTTCTATCATCCCTCACTCCATCCCCGGAAGTGGTCGACCACCCCTGGGGAGGTGACCGTTGGCCCTTTTTTGCAAACGTCCCCAGGACGCACTTTTGTCCCCGCCAAATAGGATATAACAAGCAGGCCTGCCCCTGAACCAGGGAAGTTCGGGTATTTTGGTGGTGCCCTGAGAGGTTCCCTTTTTCTGCGAAAGTTGGTTGATGACTATCTATTCGCCGAATCCAAGGCAGTTCTCATCGAAATCAGCCAGAGGCAGACTTTACTTGCCGATGACGACCTCAACAACACCAAGATAAGTGCCAGACTATACTTGCCTGAAGATGCTACTGGAACAAGATCCGATCACCCTCAGGGAGAGGTAACACCTTTGTCGAGAGGTCACCTCCCCCCCTTACATTGGTCCTCACCCGAGGAAAATAACAACAACCCGAAGAAGACCAAGCAGAACATCATAAGCCTACACCCTCAACTTTTCCTCCTCTGCTGCGACCTGTCATGATGGCGATCTGCGAAAATCTTAAAAATCTAAAACGTCAAAGTAGGGACGAAAGGGGCTTGTCCCTAGTCGTACCTTCACGCCTTCGGTACGCGAAACCATTGATCTTGGCCAGGAGGTACTCTGAGATTACAAAGAAACGACACCCAAGTATGCAATATGGAATGTATTTGAAGAGACACTGTCTGGTGGTTCCAGAACAAACAATATTTGTGAATCCTGGTTCAATTCCTTTCGTCGGTTAGTGGGCCAGAATCTAGGACTTTAGCATGCAATTAAATGTATCCAAAAAGATCAGCTTTGCGCCCTTGCAGAAATTGAACGTTTAAGACTTGGTGAACTTTCAAGAAAACATGTCCGAAAGGATGCAAAGCAGCATCAAGCTCGTCTGAAAACATTGTGCTATCAGCTATCTATGGGAAGAAAAGCCGTGCCAGAATTCCTTGCAGCTGTTAGTTGCTGCGTTAGGTTCTAACTTAACCCTTTACCTAACGTGAAAAGCAGACGACACTTGCAGAAACAAATCTTGAACAACTAATTTTTTTCATTTTTTGTCTCAAAAACATAGGTTATGACCCCTCATTGGAACGAGCTCGACGAGCTCGTTCCAATGAGGGGTCATAACCTATGTTTTTGAGACAAAAAATGAAAAAATAAGGAAAATTCACTGACGATTTTTGAGAATAGCGCTGGCCGGTTTTGGCCGTTACGTTAGGTAAAGGGTTAAACAGTTATGCACATTAACATTATACAATACAATATTATTCTAGTTTGCCTGACAACATCTTATACAGGGGTAATATTTTTGACATGTTGTGATGTTAATAAATTTTGTAATAGAATTTAAGCTTTTTTTGAAATCCTGTATTCATACTTCAAAGCCTCTTGCATGATACAATCTGATAATTTGGGGACAGTTTTCCTAGCTGACATTCAGACTGGGGGGGGGGGGGGGGGGGGCAGGCACATATACTACTGCCAATTTCATTGGGGCAGTTTTCCTAGCTGACACTTTGACTTGGGGGTGAGCACGTATCCTAGGTGACAATTTCACTGGAGGAAGTTAACCAACTGGCTATTATTGAGCGCGCGGGGGGGGGGGGGGGGGGTGGGGGTGGGGGGGATCCTGGGGGCACTTGTCTGGAACCCGTGTAACTGTTATCTGAAGAACTAATCAGCGATTCCGAAGTTAAACAACGTCGAGTCCTGCTAGTCCTTGGATGGTTGACCGTCTGAGCGGGTGCTGGTCAAAACGTCCCAAACCAAAATGTCCCCTTTTTTGGTCAAAGCGTCCCCAGGAGTTGGTCAAAACGTCTCCAACAGTTGGTCAAACCGACACCGTCACCAACAATTGGTCAAAACATCCCTAAGAGTTGGTCAAAACGTCCCCAACAATTGGTCAAAGCGTCGCCAAGAGTTGGTCAAAACGTCCCCAGGAGTTCGTCAAAACTTTTAGACCATTTTTCGGTCGAAATCTAGGATGCCAAGTCACTTGTACCAATACTCTGCTCTCGGCTGGGCATGAACAGTACTTCAGCAGACTTCTGGAATTAATTATCGAATGGATGAATGAATGAAAAGTTTCAGGGTGCCGAAAGCGCTCTGGGTCGATGTGGGATTGAAATCCCTTGAGACCCCAAAAACTTTTCTTGCTTTTGGATCCACGAGGGTCGGAAGCGAGGGTCAATAATCTTCTTGGTTTGAGTGTGCGCTCTGACAGTAAGGTACTGGGGTCAGATCCCCCGATAACCTCGAATTGAAAGGTGACTAGCATCAGCAAAAGATAAAAGATCATCAAGATTTATAATAAAAAGTTTGAGACTCAACTTGAAACAACGTGATTTATTATTGATTTTTTCTCATCTCGATTTCACATCAAGGGAAGCAACTCTACAATATGTTGCCACAGTATAAGGTACAACACCACAGCACCACTCTTATTTCTGGCGCTTATGAACATGACAACTAGGAATTGTGCATAACTACAAGAATTCTGCTCTGCATTTTACTTAGAAACGTGGGCATATTTATATGGTAATCAATTTTCTGTGACTTTTGTTTTTCTATTAAGGAGTCCGTGTTTGTGTAGCTCTACTATTAATTTACTATCTTTGAGTCTCAGGGACCGACCTGTGCATGCGCCAGTGCGTATTTGGTTCTGAAACATCAGGACCTGGCTCTTAAATCTCAGAAATAGGCTTCTCAGTTGGCGCGTAACTTCTCAGATCATATTTTGATATTCTTTCGATGAATAATTGAGAGAGACACTCTTACATATATTATATATATGATTATCATTTATCATTGTTGTAGAGTGCTTAAGTCAATACTTCAAGTCTTAATTACCAACCATTAAACTTCACTGTGGTTTCTGATCAAGTCTTGGCTGCCTAAATAGGCAGCCAAGACTTGATCAGAAACCACAGTGAAGATTAATGTTTGCTATAGTGTACTAAATGAAAATGATGAGAGCTATTACATACTTGCAGTGTGTGTTACAAACAGCAGTGTGACTCCGTAAATTGAAATCTGGCGCATGAATTGAAAAAATAGGCTCCGAGGCTACAGCGTATTTTAAATAGTCCTGATCGGTCCCTGAGTCTGTTAAGAGTTTTCTTTTGTAGGTCACTCCCACTCCCACATACAATATCGGTGACATAAACCAATGATATTTTTTAGTTCGTTTGCAATAAATTTCACCCAGGGAAAAATTCATCTAAATATTCCTACAAGCTGGAAAAATCAGTTAGTTAACATTTTCATAATTGTATTACTACATAACGCTGCATAAAATCCACGAACAAACCAGAAAACAATTATCGATACAACCATTTGTCACAACTTTTTCTCTAATTTAATTAAAGGTTTCATCGCGTTGATTCCGATTGGCTATTCCACGAGCCATGTGATTGTCATATAATAGCCTTCTTTGATCCCTGTACGATTATTTCATTGGTTCATGTCAAAAATAGTGTTAAGATCGAGTCACACATTACACAATCTCACCTCTGACTTCAGAGTGTGAGTACCTCGACACCTTGATTAGTAATCATGAAAACACCGGAATTACCAGAACGACTTGTCAAGACCATCACAGCTCTGGGCATCTCTTGCCCTGTCACCTGGACTGTCCAGGAGACAGGCAAGAGGGTCCACCTGAACTTGGAGTTCGTTGTAGAAGATACAACACCTACTCTTTTAGGTAGAGGTAGTACCTTTCGTGAGAGGAACCCCTCTCACACTGGTCCTCACCTAAAGGAGTCCGGAGGCCCTGAGAAGAGACTGAAGAGGAAAAAGAAGAGCCCGTCTACCAAGCGAAGGAGCAACCGACGCCTGAAGGCCTTTTTGGAAAGGAAGAGAGAGAAGAGTTAGGAAAGGAAAGGGTCAGAGGCGGCCGCCAGTTCCCCTCCCACTCCCACAGGCTCACTCAACCGACTTCCGGCTCCTGAGCCGGAACTGTTGGATGCGGACAGTCCTATGGAGACTGAGACGGAATTGGAAGTTGCCCTCTCGCCACTTCCTGACCCTCACTCGCCTCTTGCTTCAGCGCCAAAGAGCCTGGACTTGGAAAGCCTGGAAGACAAATACGAAAGAGAAGCCGAAGAGCGCAGGATCGAAAGAGAAGTACTAAGGGTAGCATTCGCAAACCGTAACCGGCAAATCAACAACGTAAATATGGCAGCACAACAGGCAACACCACCACAGACATCACCAACAACATCACCTAATGCAGCTCGTACTAGACCATTCCATCCAGGTCAGCCAGCTAGCAGCCCACCAACAACACCAACTACCACAGTCTCTCCTTCCAAACCTCCACCTCTGAAAAAAGAAGCAGAAACGACATAAGCGCCGCTAACAACCCACAACTTCTCCTCCTTTATCACTACAAAATTCTACAGCTAAAGAGGGTCGAAAGGGGCTTGCTCCCTCAAGCCGTCCCCGCGCGCCTTCGGCGCACGAAACCATTTGATTCGGGAATAGTGTTAAAAATTGGGCTGGTCAAATTAATGAGTAGACTGTGCGTGTGTGCTTTAAAATTCGGTGAAATTGTTTCATTAAATTGTGACCAACATAAATTCTAGTGAGTGACCTTTTTAAGCATTCGCAGGATTAGCCAAAAAAAAACTGAGTTAATCAGGGGGAGGCCACCAAAAATTTGCAAGACGTGACGTGGGGGTGGGTGGGTCTCTTGAGTGCGCCAAAAATGTGCATTTCCAACTTGTGCAATATTTTGAATTTTTTAAAAATATATCAATATATCAGCTAATATATACCATCATTTGTGTTTCAGACCTTAAAGATGATAAGTACATCACACTCTTAACAACATCAGGAGGCTTTATATGTGAGAATATTGGGCTTAAACTGGGAAAATGCCACAAGTTAGTAGGGGGTGAGTGTCTTGTTCGAAATGTAGAAAATTTGTTCCCGTATATGTACACCTGCTCTGGCTAAGCCTGATAATGAACAGCTTGTCATTTGTAGATTGGGGCCCACAGCAGCACACAGAGGTTTAAATTGTTGGTACCAGTTTAACCCTTTACCTAACATGAAAAGCAGACGACACCACTTGCCAAAAAATGATTGAATAACTAATTTTTTTCATTTTTTGTCTCAAAAACATTGGTTGTGACCCCTCATTGGAACGAGCTCGACTAGCTCGTTCCAATGAGGGGTCATAACCTATGTTTTTGAGACAAAAAATGAAAAGATAATAAAATTTATTTGGCGATTTTTGAGAATAGCGCTGGTTGGGTTTTGCCGTTACGTTGGGTAAAGGGTTAAGAACATTATGAAAACCCCCTAAAGACAGCTGTGCCTACTAAGTTTATAAGTTTATTTTGGATTTAATGGGAGAGTGGGGGTGGGTGTTTGAGAACGGTAGTAGAAAATTTGCACGTAGTGGGTGGGTGGGTGTAAAAAGGAGCCGAATAAAAATAGGACGTCATGCACGTCTTGCAAATTTTTAGTGCCCCCACCCCCCTTGAGTTAATTATGCAAAACTGGGAGGTGCTTTCATTAAATACTTGCAAAATAATTTCAAGTTGTGTCGTGCTGCTAATATTTAGTAATGTAAGCCATTATGTTAGAATTATTTCGCAATTATTTACTGAGAAATACCAAGCGATGCATTCCATATCTTGGTGCTAATATGCCCTATTTACAAATGGGTTAAGCCTGCCCCCTCCTCCAGTCAAACAGTTACCTCAAATAATGTATTTTAATTTTTTTGGCTTGGTACGTCTTTCAAATGACGTACCAAACGAAAATTAAAATTCGGGCTTTCAGCCCCTCCCCCACCCCCCCCCTCCCCAGTTTCTGACCCCTGTGCTAACGGTTAAGAAGGGGGCTGTAGAGCTCTGCATTTGGCCAATGGTTGTAATTTTCGACTGCGTGATTCTTGAAGTAATAACTTTATTAATCACGCAGTCAAAAAATCGTGTCCCAACCCATCAACGCTCGTGCCTGCCTTTGGCATCAGTATCCTGACACTTTTAAAAGGAGGTCCGTGGCAGGATTAACACTGGGCTCTGAATTTCCATTTCCCCGGCACTGGTATTGATAAGCGTTTTCTGTTCATAAGGCACGCGCGAAGGTATGGGAGACACGCCTAAACATCGCCCTGACAGAAGTGGGGTTATTTATAACTAATGTTTTGTAAAACAATAAATTTGTTTTAAAATAATATCGCAAGTTATTTCAATGGCCGCAGCCAAGAAACAACAAAGGGGACGTTTTGACTAATTTGTGGGGACGTTTTGACCAACTATTTGGGGACGGTTTGACTAGGAGTCAACTGAGCGATAAATTCGGACTCCGCGTTGTGTCCTTGGACAAGGCACTTACCCCGATTGTCCACATGGGGGCACGATGACGCCGTGCACTAAGGCGTACTGTACGTCGATGGTGCGAATGTCTTCAACCAATCTAACCCTGTCTGTGCTGCAGTGCGCAGTTACGATGTTGGGGAGATGGAAGCTGCTCGTCGTTGCTCGGTGGTTCCCTCCGGGTATTCCAGCTTCCTCCACCCGTAAAACTGTCACATACACGATATGACATTGGCTGTTAAAGTGTTGTTAAACCCTAGTAAATTATTAAATAATCAGCGATTATCAACTTATACATACTAGGCCCTCATCAACAACACTGTTATTAATTACTGCTTAATCATTAAAAGAGTTAGCACTTATGCTTTCATTTTATAATTTTAAAATATTCGGTAGAATATTTATCCTTCGGAAGCTAGCCTATAACAATGTACGCACAAAATGGATGTTTTCCGCCGCCTCTTTTCTCATGCGCTTTCAGTGCTTGCACAAACTTTTCTTGTTTAAGATGGGAGGCAACAGCTTGGAGTTGTGACTGTCGATCGATGTTTGAATGAGCATTCATTGGTCTCTTCACTGGATCACCTGATTTCTCGTCACAAAAATCATGAGACTGTCGTCTCTTTGCGTTGGTTCCGTCAGTGTTGCTGTCCTTTTGTCATTTTACTTCACACCAGCGAGATGTATTTAACAGTTTCATTTTCTCTTATTATAGTGGGTTCCAGTTTGGTAGCTGGCTTGACTCCATACCGCAATTGTGGCAAGTTTAACATATATTACGGGTGCGACGATTTACCACATAGAACTACATAGAACCACATAGAACTACACAGAACCACACAGAACTACATAGAACCACATAGAACTACATAGATACCACATAGAACTACATATAGATACCACATAGAACTACATAGAGGCCACTTACTAAAGAATTCGCCAAAATGAGAGAACGGCGTGTTTTTTCTGTTGTGTGGTCCGATCCAGCAGTGTTAGAAACATATTTTCAACAACTAGATGAAGTGATTGTGCCCGCACAATACACAGGATTTTCCTTCTATTTTCAGTTCCTGGGATTTTTCGTCTCAAAATTGAGAAGAACGCAGAAAAACGGATTTTGATGAGCCTATTAACGCATTGACGGTAGACGATATAATGGCAAGATTTTTTTTTACAGAAACCCTGTTTGATGTAAATCACTGGAGTCTTCTCGTTTGTCCGGCAGCTATTGATCAGGAGAGAAGTGTGATAACTACCATGATATTTGGAAGGTTGTTGTCGGGTTTCGGGGTTACGAAAGAGAAATTTGCGGTGGGAGTAATGGCCAGAGGGTCCTAGACGCCTATTAAGGACAAAGCCTCCTCGAGAATATTTTGCAAAGTTCAGTACTCTTAAGATTCAATCTGAGCAGTTGTAGCAAGTGCTGCCCTATATTGGAGAGCATTTGTGGGGGCTCTAAGTTGTGTGAAATTTCAATGGGTCATTTTTTTGGGGGGGGGGGGGGTGGGGGGGCTGTGGTAAACATTTAGCGGACTTGCTCCCCCACCCCTTAATTCCGTGGCTACGCTACTGAATCAAAGCAGCAGCAATGTTGGCAGGACCTCTATGCAGTACGCCAGCTTCCAGAGGTCGCATCTAATGAAATTCTGTACTGACCGCCAAGGCTCCATACATTGGAACAACCATAGCCATTCCAAACTGCGCATTATTACTGCGTCGACCTCATTACGAGTGGACGACATTAATTTTGCCAGTAAATCCATGTCAGTTGTAATTCCCATTCAGAAGTATAATTCCAGGCCTTCGTGGTGCTGTATTATTTTTGGCTTCCATGTCAGAATGTTAGGAAACAAATGGGTTTTTGCAGGTAGGCAACTGTGCGGACATTTCCTATCAGATACCCCAAAGTTTCAATGATTTTTCACTCAAAACGTAAAATGACACTGAACGGCTAACCTATATAATCTAAAAGCGCATATTTTTCTGAATATATTACAAATTACAACAAATTATTTGAATTGGTTAGGACTGATAAAGTAATATTAATATTAAATATTTAAAAGAAACACGAATTCCGATGTCTGCGGGTTTAACTGAACATTTTGATTTCAAATAATCACAAACACGTGAGTCATTATCGTATCCCACTGTTAGTTTAAAACCAAGTAAAGGTCAGACTTCGATTTCCAGTCGGTTTCAACAACTTCTCTGTCATGAATGCATACATTTAAATCCGAGTGCCAGCATGTCGCAATGTGACAGACAAAAATTCTGTTATGGTGGACAAAAAATGGCCCCCCTGGACCCATTTTAGGCGGTACATTATGGCCCTCCTGCCATTCTGATAATGACAAGCCTGGATATGTATGACCACAAAAAGTATAGGCCTAACGTCAAGATTAACCAATCATGTATACTGTTGTCACTTTAGAGGAATTCCCCAGGCACTGGTCATATTGCCCCAACCCTTCCTGTTGCTTCTTATCTACATGTACGTCGCAAGGTCTTCGATTAGATGAATAATTCTCAGTTATTATCTATGCCGTGAGCTCTTTTGGTGATATTTGAAACTGAAACGCGGTACTGGAAGACAACTTCCCAGGCTCGAAGTCAGCAGTATTTAATAATTCTACATGCGTGTGGGGAGGGGGGGGGGGGGGCATTTTTATACCTAAGGCCAATTGAAACTTGGACCCAAAGTCCGTAACATATTAGGCATATCCAAAGTGCACAGCCCCGAAATGGGGGAGGGTATTTGAGGGGGGTCCTCCCCTTCCCGACTTTTTTAAAATAAGAGGCTTTGATAACAATTCTAGAATCTCGTAATGCCTCATTTGAGGCTTGTCATGGCTCTGCGTTTAGTCAATGGTTAACAATGGTGTGTGACATTTCTAAACCCCTCACTTTCCGGTCTCGGTTCTGGTCTGATGTTGGGAAATTTCTTTGCCGACTTGAATAATGAGTTGTTTGACAAACACGATATTCTAACAGTTTTGTAGAAGGTCATCGGACATTTCTTAGCTTCTGTCGGCTGCTGGCTCTGAGTCTATGCCTCACT
This sequence comes from Pictodentalium vernedei, assembly GCA_031216915.1. NCBI lineage: Eukaryota > Metazoa > Mollusca > Scaphopoda > Dentaliida > Dentaliidae > Pictodentalium > Pictodentalium vernedei. The sequence continues at coordinate 98,466,241 of CM062292.1, forward strand.
GGTCAGAAATTATTTTCCGACAGAATGTGTAAATTTTCGACAGAGATGTTTATTGGGGCCACGGTTCGCCACCGTCGCACGCCCACCTTTTTTTTCTTGGGGGGGGGGGGGGGGGGTAGAGTTTCCCAGTCCTCAATCTGGCTACAGCAACTAATTCCAGTCCTTCGTGGTGCTCTATTACTTTTGTCTCCCAGGTCAGAATGTTAGGAAGCAAATGGGTAGAGTTGCAGGTAGGTAATTGTCGGGATATTTCTTGTAATTGGACACCCTTAAAGTTTCAATGATTTTTCACTCAAAACGTAAAATCACACTAAACGCTTCCCCTATATAATCTAAAAGCGCACATTTTTCTGAAAATATTACAAATTACAACAAATCATTTGAATTGGCATTCTGTCCCCAAGGACTGATCAAGTAATATTAAATATTTAAAAGAAACGCGACTTCCAATACTGCAAATTTTGATTTCAAATTATGTACAGCGTTCACTGAAGTGTTGAGGTCGCCGGGTGCAAACTGATCAATGTTTTTCAGACGTGTTTCCTGGCATTGACGCCAGAGTTGTCGAGTTCAACTAATTGGTTTTTGTGTTGGGTGGGGGTTGGGCAGTTGCGTCGGAGAGTTTTACGGTTGGAGGAAGAGCCACAACATCCAAATTCTGAATAACGGCCACTTTAACCCGTCATGTAGTACAGTTTTGTCAGGTCAAAGTGGAGATCGAAAGAAAAAAGTTTGGTTTTTGATCAAAAATTTCAGTCCCAACCGGACCAAAAAATTTCCAGGTAAAGAAAAAAAATTTTTCGTCTCAAAATTGACCAAAACGCATAGAAAACCGAAAAAAAAAATCCGATTTTTGTTCAAAATTTTCCAAGTCCGAACCGGAGTGGTAGTTCTCCAGCCATCAGAAGCCAAGTGAAATAAAACCCTGTTCCCATGGGGTGGGGAAAGGTTTAAAGAGACCGTGACTGTTGCCATTTCAATTCACGCAAACCTTATAGGAGTTAAGAACGCCGAGTATTCTCATGCCAAAAAGAGGGTGTACGGACCGTTCAGAGGCCGAGAGTGTACATTTGGCGACCGCCCGAAGCCAAACGCAACAAGATTGTGCTTCTGAACTACGGGGAATCTTTTTACCTATATACGGGGTACACATTCTCGATCACCGCCGTTTTTAACCCACTCCTGTAGTACAGTGTAATCAGGTCAAATTACCAGTCCGATGACCGATTTTTCGTTTTTAGGTCGTGGAGTCCGATCCGAAATGTTTTGGGAGGAAAAATTATGGGGTGGTGTTTTTTGGCCTAATGATACAAAGCACACAAAAAATCGATTTTTTTTCTCAATTTTTTGGCCATTTCGGGCGTTTTGGAGGACGGTTCGGCTCCAAAAGAGGGTCATAGGATAATTTAGCCCGGAACAGTTTAGCGACACAAGCGTATACTTTGGCACGCTCTACGCGTTCCCCAAGTTTAAAAAAAATCGTAAAGCTCGTATCCGAGATTTAGTGATTATAAAAGCTTTGGAAAAAAAACCCAAAACAACAACAATAAAAACAACAAAAACTAAAAATAAAAATAGGAATTCGAACAATAACAAATGTATTTTCCTTTTTCAAAGGAAAATCTAAATTAGACTCGGAGAAAACTTCTGATTGACAGACCCACGGGAGTATTCATCGGCCCTCGCGGGTTGATCAATATTGGTTAAGCACAGGTTAAATCATCAATTATCAACACCATAAAAAATGTTTTGATATTTGATGATGTAACCTGTATTTTAGAATATTGGTCGACCGGAACACTTTACGTCCCATACAGCCAAACGACACCCTCAACCCGCCCCAAAAGTGTGTTATGGTTTTCTTTTTTCAAATTTGGCCTCTTTTCGGCACACATAGAATTTAAACATCTACATCTTCTCCAGGAGCCTAGCCGAGTGGGATGGATGGCGGGGGGGGGGGGGGGGGGGGGTTGCATCAGAAGTGTATAATAAAACAACGCAAGTATATTTATTTCATACTTTATTTGTCATTCAGTATCGTATTATATCACATACAAATTTACAAGTTAAAAACAGAACATATTTACAAGTTAACAACAGAAAAATAAATAAACAACGACATATTTTGAAGTGTGGCAGATAAATACAGATTATCATGATTATGTGCATGTCGTGTGATTTGTATCAGATTCGAGGTGGTGTCCAGAATGAGATCTCAACGAGCCGGCTTTGCGATCCCATTTTTGGACACCACCGAGAATCTGATACAAATCACAGGACATGCACATTAACACGATAATTCATTTATCTAACAATTCTGTCTCATAAACAGATTAAATCTTAACCCTTTACCCAACGTAACAGCCAATGCTATTCTAAAAAAAATCGCCAATTAATTTTCATTTTTTGTTTCAAAAACATAGGTTATGACCCCTCGTTGGAACGAGCTCGTCGAGCTTGTTCCAACGAGGGGTCATAGCCTATGTTTTTGAGACAAAAAATTAGTTTTTCAAGAATTTTTTTTTGCAAGGGTCGTCTGCTTTTCATGATAGGTAAAGGGCTAATTATTTTCAAACATTTTTGGGACATAATGTTCGGTCGACCACTGAAACGCTCATAGAATGTATCTATGTGCCTGTTATGATAGCCCGTAGCGCTACCGGAAACGAGTCGTCTATATGAAACGGAATCAGAATGAGTCGTCTTTTTGATACGGAATCAGAATGAGTCGTCTATATGATACGGAATTGGAACACATGTGACACGTACCGTTTCTCGTAGTTTTCAGGCCAAACTCTATATGATTGTTAGATGAATAGACAGAACGCGATGTGTGTTTGAATCGTGGGTGTTTTATGTAACGAGTTGGAATGGCGTAGTCATATTTCACGAGAGCCGTTCCAACGAGTTATGTAAAACACCCACCGATGTTTTCACCCAAAGGTGAAGAGTCTGTTTGTTTTGACTGAAGCTGTACTGATCAAATACAAGGTACATCATAAAATGCTTTCAAGCCACACAAAAGAGGCTACGCTGCATCTTATTTTCGCTCATACTACACATATTGAGCAAGTCGCCTGCTTCAAATATTTTTTCTCAGCATTCACATGGTTCGTGATTTGGGTGAAGGATTCTGCACATTTACTGTGATCATATACATATGTATCTCGAACTACTTTCACGTGTTAAAGTTACTTGAAATTTAATTTAATGGACAATTGGTATTCTAAACTGGGTGGCCATATGGACGATTTTCCGAGACATTGTGACAACCCAGTTCAGGATATCAATTGTGCTTAAATTTCTATTTTGAGCAACGAAGTTTTTGCAAGCTTGTCGCGTTTGTTTATCTAATTTTTGAAGTATTCACACCTTTTTCTTATTATTGTGAGCATTATTAGATATCCGTAGGCCCATCTAATGATACTTACAATAGTAACGAAGCGATGCGAGATATTCGTTTTGTTCTAATTACTAATTGGCTGTATTGGGTATGCTTGATATCCGTATCTATATCTACTACCTTTCATTGTTATTGTGAATGGTATCCGTGCACATTGTAATTGAAGAAGACTCTGTACTGCAACTACTGTGGGCAGGGCGCCCCGGTTTAGAGAATCAAACATGACAAGGAGGACTATCTAGGATGATGGACTGAAGATTTGCTGCACGACATAATCTCTCAGATTTGAGGGACGCAAATATACAGTACGTGGATTATCGCTAGGGGCTCATGGAGTGACGGTACACCCCCCCCCACACCCACCACCTCAGACATTAGTGATAATCACCCCTATATTGCCCCCTCCGTCCAACTCCTTCGAAGCTGATGTGCAATGTAATTGGAAAATTAGTACTAGTCATGTAAGTTACAAGATGTTTACTTGTTAGGTATGGAGTCATGTGAGCCGAGGTGAGATCGATATTAGGCGAGCCCGTAAGCCGAGCCTAAAATTGATCGCGCTTAGCCTCGCATGACGCCATACCTGACAAGTAAAAGTCTTGTAACGTATTTATCATGTCACTAAACGAATTAAATAATAAACTAAACAGGTGACATAAGAGAATATACAATTACCTTGCAATGGGAAATCTAGTACTAATGGACTGCATAAATCCGGATGCTGGATAACTATAAATATTTCAGGACGATAATCCTTGGGATTTGGATATAATCTGTGGAAAAGTATTATTATAAATATATAGAGTGTATATTGGGTTTTCGCATGGACACCGATGGTCATCTCATTCATAGGCACAAGAAGAATGTATTTCTCACAGCTTGTTCAGCGTTACCAGGAGTGGAAATACAATTTCTTGTGCTCATGGATGTGAAAATCATTGATATCAGTAGTGGATAATTGCGGGTGCAAACGACATGTACATGTACAGTACATGTATATGTACGTGTACACGTACATTCGTGTACACCTCCATAGGATTTAGTGTTAAAATCGTGTACAGGTACACGATTTGTCATGTACATGTACGCTACATGTACATGTACCGTACATGTACAATCGTGTACATTTCCCCATAGGGTTCAGTGTTAAATTGCGAGCAAAAAACGTTTTGTCGTTTCTTAAAGCATCGTCTTGCAGATTCTAAATAATCCGCTTCCGTACACGATCTTAACACTGAAACCCTATGGAGGCGTACACGGAGATCCACTTGTGGATTTTAAGTCGGAAATCGACTCGTGTAAAGAGGTTGTATTAGAATTCGCAAACCCACTGTCGCGTTTTTTTGATTGATATATAGGAGAGAAAAAAAAATATAAATAAATAGTTATTTAAAAAAATAAATATATCAAATCGAATAGATAATAAAAAAATACGTAAATCATGAGCGATTCTCAGACTATTAGAGTAAGGTTTCTTTTTAAAATGCTGATGAGAGCCTACGCATTCTGCGTGAACGAACAACTAGGTCGTCTCTTGTTAGAACGATGCGTCGGATGTCGGGATCATCTAGACTTCGATTACGAGAATCATCCGTGTCTGTGGATGGAAAGGGAAGATATGGTCAACAAGTATTTCGAACCGGCGTTCGAATGCGTTCAAATCAATGAAGTGATCGCGTTTTGGAAGAGATTACTCTTCTGTAAGGATCAAAGCAAGCCCACAGTTTCGGAAGAACAGGAATTGGTGCGTAAAAGTCCGACTTTAAAAGATAAGGGATGCGTCAAGAAATTATTGTTCAATGAAGCATACGTCTAAGTTTTCTCGTTGATATAAAATAAGGGAGAATAGAAAATAAAATAAATACACACATAAATTTTTTATCTAATATTAGAAAGAAAAAAAACAAAAATGAAAACCAGAAATAAATTGTATCCGACGTTAGTGGATGACGAGGATGAGAAGCCGATCGACGTTTTGTCGACGGCATCGTCGCTAGAAGAAAGAGGAGAGAGGTATCGCATCGATCAAATCAGTAGAATTCAAGAGTATCTAACTCGAGAGAGAGATTCTCGTCGTTCCCTCAAGAAAAAGTATTCGCGTTTCGTGAAATTCGTCAACGCGATCGACACGACACTCATCACGATTTCCATGGGTTTACACGCGACCGGCATCGGATTGTTGTCGACCGCGGTCGGCATTCCGCTCGTGTTGACCGTAGAAGGAGTGGCTCTCGCCGCTGGATTGTTTAGCACGCTCGGAAACTTTTTGAGTAGGAAATTATATCTGAAGGCGAGGAAACACGACAAGATTCGTGTCTTGGCCGACTCCAAGATCGACACAATATCCGAAATGATCTCTATGGCGTTGAAAGATGGTAGGATATCGGACGGTGAATACTTTGCGATATTGAGTGAGAAAACGAAATATGATGTCATGAAAGAAGCCGTGAGAATCAAGACTCGTCATATCATCAAGGAAGAGATGAAGGATTCTCTCGTGGAAAAGGGGAGGAAAGAGGCTAGGGAGGAATTCAGTAAGATGATAGAACTCAAGAGCAGTGATTGAAAAAAATATATATATAATAAGAATAGAATTAATTATTAAATTTATATATAAAATAAAAAACGAAATTAATTTAAATAACTCTTAAAAAAAATGTATTGCGTAAAGTGTAAGAGAGTTACTGAGACGAGTAATTCTAGAGAAGTGCGAACTAAAAACGACAGACAGATGCTTCGCGGAATTTGTGACGTGTGTGGTTCTATCAAGACTAGGTTCGTCAATAAAAAGAACTGGAGCAAAGGTAAAGGCATCGTGAATAAAATGATCAATAATCTACCTTTCGAAATGCATCTGCCTGGTCACAGTTTCACGGGACCCGGAACGAAATTGAACAAGAGACTCAACGCTGATCTGACACCCAAATCTTGGAGCAAACCTGTGAATAGGGTTGACGCGGCTGCGTATGATCATGATCTGTGCTACGCCGGACATCCCGACACCAAGACTCGCAATGACGTCTGCGATAAAAACATGTTGGGGAAATTGAGAGGCATATCGAATCCAACCAGGAGAGAGAAGATGGAACGTTCGCTGGTCGGCAATCTGATCGGTGCGAAACGTCGATTCAGATGGGGCGTTCAAAAAAAAAAGCGCATCTGAAAAGAAGAAGAAACGATTATTGACGAACGAGTTGGCCGAGGAGTTACACAGACCCATAGTGCGTAAATTTCAAAAGAGAAGGGTGTTCGTGAAGGGTCTGGATGATATTTGGTCTGCTGACTTGGTCGACATGAGATCGTTTTCGAGGTGGAACGAGGGTGTCAAATATCTATTGACGGTCATCGACGTGTTTTCCAAATACGGTTGGATCAGAGCTTTGAAGAATAAATCGGGACCTTGCGTCGCCGAGGCTCTGAAGAGCGTGTTCGACTCGTCTTCTCGAAAACCGAGTAAATTGTGGGTGGATAAGGGAAAGGAGTTCTACAACAAGCACGTTCATCGATTGGTAGACCTCTACTCGATCAAAAGCGAAGAGAAAGCCAGCGTGGTGGAACGTTGGAATCGAATGATGAAGGAAAAGATGCACAGATACTTCACGGCGAATTCGACCAAGAAATACATATACGCTCTGAACGGTCTGGTCAAAGATTACAACAACACGTGACACAGTTCGATCAAGATGACTCCCACGGAAGCTAGCGATCCTCGAAACGAAAAACGGGTCTACGCGAATCTATATCCTGAGAGATCTAAGATCAGGAAGAAGTCTAGAACGCCGAAATTTGCGATCGGTGATCGAGTGAGAATCTACACTTATAAGAAGCACTTCGAAAAGGGTTATACTCCTCGATGGACCTCGGAAATCTTCGTGATAATCGAAATATTTCACACCGATCCGGTGACTTACGAAATCGAAGCTTTGGATGGAGAAGAGATCATCGGAAAGTTTTACGAACAACAATTACAGAAGACGAAGTTTTGATAAAGAAAACAAATTTTTTTTTTATTTACTCTCTTTAACATTTTCTTGTTTACACACATATATATAAGAGAGAAAAAAATAATAATAAAAATAATTAAAAAAACTATTTTTTAGATAAAGAAATCAAGTTAATTAATAAACAAAAAAACTAAAAATCCTTTAAAATGACAAATATACTAGATATAGCACAAAGCATAGTGAAAGATGAAAGTATTCAAGAATATGAGGTTCACGAATATGAACCGGTAACCGGAACGAGTTTGAACAATGCGGGAGAGATAAGAATCAACGTTGAAACTCAAGATCTATTCGTACATCCTAGCGAGAGTTACATAGTGGTGCAGGGACGTCTCACCAAGGAAGATGAGAGCGACTACGCCGACGACGACACGGTTACTCTTGCCAATAATGGCATCATGCATCTATTCAGTAATATAAAATACATGCTATCTGGACAAGAGATAGAATCTGTGTTTCATCCCGGTCAGGCCACCACGATGTTCGGACTCTTGACGTATCCTGCTGATTTTTCAAAATCTAGAGGACTTAATCAGTTGTGGGTGAAAGACACCGTAGGCCCTGCTAGCGCCGGCGCCGCCTTGATATTCGACTACATCGTCAAGACGTCCAGACCTAAAGGAACGTTTTCGTTCAGGATAACTTTGAAACACATCTTCAGATTTGCGGACGATTACAACAAGATCATGTACGGATTCAAACATAATCTGACATTGATTCGAAAAGGAAACGACGATGCAATAGTGAGACTCACTGCGACCAATGCGGGTAAGATAACTCTACACAAGATATGGTTCATTCCGCACGTGGAGCCTTCGATCGTGGAGAAAGCGTGTCTCTACAAGATCATAGAATCCAAGAGTAAATTACCCGTGGGATTTAGAATGAGACAGTGCGACACGGCTAGCATTCCTCCCTCCACAAATCACTTCGATTGGAGATTGACGGTGAAATCCACTTCCGAGAGACAGCGTTTCATCGTGGTTGCATTTCAGACTGATAGGGATGGGGCTCAGGAAACGAATGCATCGCTGTTCGATCATTGTCATTTGAGAAACATGCAAGTTTTTCTGAACACTACGAGATATCCAGCAATCAATTACAACGCATCGTTCGACAAGAACGATTTCTGCAGACTGTATGGCGACGCCGCTGATTTTAGAAAGAAGTATCATGGTCTAGACGAATTGATGAGCAACCCTAACCTATCTCCCGGCGAATACAAGTCGATGTATCCCATGTTCGTATTCGACGTCAGTAAACAGTGAACGACTCAAGAGTAGCATCTTAGACATTCAGATCAAGATGCAATTCGATAGGAACGTTCCGAGAAAAACCGAAGCCTTCGCCCTGGTCCTGTCGGACAGAGAATTACAATTTGAATCGGATGGAAATAAGATGTCGATCATTCGATGAGAGACGAGTGTGAAAAAAAATAAAAAGTAATGAGTAATTATTAAAAACAAAAAAAAAACAAAAAAAAGTAAATAAAGTAATGTGATCTAGAGAGATTGAACAGTGCGACACGGCTAGCATTCCTCCCTCCACAAATCACTTCGATTGGAGATTGACGGTGAAATCCACTTCCGAGAGACCGCGTTTCATCGTGGTTGCATTTCAGACTGATAGGGATGGGGCTCAGGAAACGAATGCATCGCTGTTCGATCATTGTCATTTGAGAAACATGTAAGTTTTTCTGAATGCTACGAGATATCCAGCAATCGATTACAATGCATCGTTCGACAAGAACGATTTCTGCAGACTGTATGGCGACGCCGCTGATTTTAGAAAGAAGTATCACGGTCTAGACGAATTGATGAGCAACCCTAACATATCTCCCGGCGAATACAAGTCGATGTATCCCATGTTCGTATTCGACGTCAGTAAACAGTGAACGACTCAAGAGTAGCGTCTTAGACATTCAGATCAAGATGCAATTCGATAGGAACGTTCCGAGAAAAACCGAAGCCTTCGCCCTGGTCCTGTCGGACAGAGAATTACAATTTGAATCGGCTGGAAATAAGATGTCGATCATTCGATGAGAGACGAGTGTGAAAAAAAATGAAAAACAAAAAAAATAAAAAGTAATGAGTAATTATTAAAAACAAAAAAAAAACAAAAAAAGTAAATAAAGTAATGTGATCTAGAGAGATTGAACAGCTTTCTAAATCTCATTACTTTTTTTTTTGTTTTTAATAATCACACATTATTTTTTTAATTCATTATTTTCCACGTGTTCACTGTTTGTTCAAAGGAACTAGTTCGATCAGTAGACTCACCACGGAAGTGGTGGCTTCGGGATTATTGGTTTTCGTAACGAAATTAATCCTGTCTACGGCGTTCACTTTGAGAGGCGTGCCGAGCGTGCTAACATTCGCGTGTTGATTCTCAGTCTTTTCAACGCTGTATCTCTTATCGCTCTCTAACCCATTCACCATGAGATTGACGACCGCTCTGTTATTCAAATCCGAGGAAGCCAGACTCATTCGAAAGATTTCACCTCCTAGCGGCATGGGATATCCCACCTGACCATGTTTCGATCCGCTTCCTCCATTTCCGAAAGACCACTCAGCTTTTCCTTCATCTAAGGTGCCGGCCTCTTCGGCCCACACAGTGATCAGTTGTCTAGCATATTTGACTTTCTCCACCACCGAAATCAGGGTGCAGGCATCCGTCATGTTCACGGGATCGGGTAGATTCATGAGCACGTGTCCACCCATGTCTAGTTTACCTTCCATGATGTCACCCTTTCTCCAGACCGAGTTGTCGTCCACGTACTTTCTGTTGACTGCGCTGGAATTGAATTCGGGATCGTGATCGAGACCGAATAAATTGTGACCGTTCATGTTGATGCCACTCTCCATGGTTCCACCAGATTGTTTGTTCAGGTAGAGATCGTCCACTTGCGATTCTAGGTATTCTTGTGATTGTATCACAGCAGAATCTACTTAGCCCTTGTTGACCGCAGTTGAGTCTGCATCCGTGTCGTTGATCTTCGACAGATTCAATATCTTGTTGAATCCCGCATTCAGATCCGATTTCATTTCTCGTCTGTCAGACTTTCTCTGTTCCAGATCTACGTAGTGTTTGGTTGCCACGTCCTTGGGATTCGTGGGAGTGGCCACGTTCGTTATCTTGTTAGAATTGGCGTTCAATTCTGAGTGCATCATTTTCTGAACGTATCTATTTCTCAGGTGTTCGCTGAATCTTGTGTGAGAGTTGTCCGCGTATTTCTTGGTCGCGGCATCGGTGGGATCTATGGGATTCGCGACGTTCACCAAACGTTTGGATTTCACATCGAGATCGTCGGTCATGGTTTTATCCACGTAATTATCTAGCAGGATTCATTCGAAATCGGCGTTCCCCCTGTCGACGTATTTTTTAGTCGCAGCATCTGCGAGATCTATCGGCTCGGGAAGATTGTAGAGCTTCTTATCATTCATGTTCAAAGGTTCTTCTCGAGGTTCAGATCTCCAAACGTAACGTTCGTTCAAGTTGGCAACGTCGTAACCATCGTCGACTTCGAACGTCTTCCTCTTCTTTCTTAGGTTGACTTTTTCGTCGTCACTTCTACCAAATTTATCGACTGGCATGTTGTTGTGGGGATTTTTTGTTTTTTAGAAAAAATATATTCAAAACGCAGTTTATTAAAAATGAACTATGTTATTTTATTTTTCGTTTTTATTCGATTAAAATTTTTTTAAAATAATTTTTTATCTTTATATATACTATAAAAACAAAAAATCTCTCTCAAATGTAAGTCATTGAGAATGTCTTGAAATCGATCTCCTTCAGACCATCTCTTGAGAACATAGAGACACAGGTGACCGCAAAACACTTGATCTGGTGATAGCACTTGTTCCGTGTTGTAACGAACCATCGATTTGTTGAAATAGTTCTTTATTTCTTTTGGCGGTGAAATTCCGTAGCTGTCGAAATAATAATTTTTCTTCTTCCCGTTCTTGATCCACGCCACCCAGTGAGTGCCTTCACCCGAAGAATCATCTAGATTTAAAATTCCGCATTCCGATTGTCAAGGTCTTCTCTTCGGCAAGGCATCTCTGGAAAACACGCCTAGAAAATCTTTGATTTTCAAATCTTTTGCTGCATTCAACAGATCGATGTTGGATAGGGGTTCGTTAGGTAAGACGACACCTTCTACGGATATCTTTATTTTCTTATTCATAAATGCGTATATATTTTTTTTAATTTATTTTATTATAATTTACCAAAAAATGACGTTATTTTTTTTGTTTTTTTTCTCTTTTTTTTTAAACTAACATTCTCGACGTCACTATCAATTTCTATACTTTTGATTCCATCTAATTCCTCTTGATTTTCTGGACTCTCGATGTCTCTATCGATTTCTATACTTTTGATTCCATCTAATTCCTCTTGATTTTCTGGATTCTCGATGTCTCTATCGGTTTCTGTGATTTTGAATCCATCTAATTCCTCTTGATTTTCTAGAATCCTATCATCCACAATCGTATCTGGAATCCAATCATCCACATTCATATCGTCTCTAATTAGATCTAAATTCCAATGTCCGAGTGCTAAAGTGCTTATTTTATCGTCTAACACGAATCTCTTATCATCGTCAGCCGTCAGCGAAATCTTAACTATTTCAGTATACAAATCGTGATTTTCACTTCAAATCGATTTCATAGTCTTATACACCGGACCACTTCCTAACAGACAATCTTTATACTGTTGGAAAGAGATGTTTTTCTTCACCACGCACGCTTTAACTCTTTTGCACTTCTTGATCTCTTCATCATCTTCTAGACGATAAGCATACAGTTTGGGGCTCAAGCCCATGAATTCGACGATTTGTTTACCACCGCTCTCGTTCTTAAATTTACCCAACACCTTCTTGTTGTCGTTCGATTGAATGTTGGACGGGTGATCGACGGGATAATTGCTTGTGTCGAACCACACAGCCACGTCCTGAGATATATCTCGGTAGACATCTTTCGTCTCTATCTCGTAAACTAAACTGTCCATGTCAGTGAATAGTAGTCTGGCTTTATCACCAAATTTTTCGTTTGACGTAATCGTAGTGAAACTCGTACATCAATCGCTTGCTGATATCTAAGATGATCGGTCCGAGATAATACGGTTTGTCGAACTTCAGGTGCGTCTTTTGCATGTGAACAACCACTAGATTTTCGTCGAATATGGTTCGGTGTTTGTAATTGGGTTTCGCCACTAATTTTTTAGCACTTTTCTCAGACGTGACGAGTCGAACGTCTGTTCTCTTCCTCATGTTTTCCATCGATTTACCATACACGCAGTTGTTCATGAGTTTGAAGAAATCTTTTTCGAAATCATTCTCGGCTCGAATTCTGAGATTCGTGTTGGAATCGATGTATTTTTTCATCCAAGGCTCTCCATCGAATCGAATGATGCGATGTATGTTGACTAATTTCATCCCGTAATCGACGTACTGTTTCAAATTCTCGCTGTAGATGACGTAGTTATGTTTGTTAAATAAATTGGGAATGAGTTTTTCCTCGTCTCCTTCGTTCGGTTCCTTTCGTTCGGGAGCCAGCGGATAATCGTTGTGTGGATCGTGTAATTCTTCCGGATAGTTCAAATCGACTTCTAAAATGCAAGGATAGTCTCTCCATTTTTGCATCTCTTCTGGTTCCTTCACCCATTCGAAATTTCCAATCAGTAAAGGATGACTCATATCCCAACCGTACAGATTATTGGCGTCCCAATACTGTATGTATTTAGTCGACCGTTTCGAATCGAAACCTTCTTTCATGTAGGGATTGTTAGCTTCAGAATATCTGTGAGAGATCATCGAGACGCCACCTCTCGCAGCCCTTTCGAACATGAGTAACATGTTCACGTCGGATAATAATTCCAATTGGACTTCGGTGGTCTTCAACAGAGCATCCCACGCTAGACCGGGTGCGGTGAAATACCAAGCAGGATCCAGATCGTAATTTCGACAACAGACGTCTCGAAAATTTTCGAACACGTCTGCCAAGAGCAGAACGTCGGTCTTCAGATAGAGATCGTGATAATCTCTCATGGTTTTCATACCGAATAATTTCCACATGTTTTTAGCATGTTCGTAATTCTCGTCGGAAATGTCGGATTCGTATAATTTCGAATAAAAATCTTCTTTCGAAGGTAGTGCGGTGTCTTCGAATCTCTTTAGATCGTTCATGTAATCATAAGGATAGACTCCTTTCCTCAACATGATGTCTACTCGTTCTCCGAAATGTTCGCTCATGATTTTAAATTTATCCTTGCTCATATTATCGACTAATTTTTCTAGAGCGGTCGACATGAATTTAAAACTGTCGATGAAACGTATGGCTCTACAAATGAATTTCGTTTTTTCTTCCAACGTCTCTCCGTCGATTACTCTTTTCTCCTCCATGAGCTTCCATTTCGTGAAGGAAATGTATCTTTCTTCGCTGTTCGCGATGCAATTTAATTCTTCGTGTGAGGTGCCGAGATTTTTCACGAACACATGACTGTCGTAACCCGAGAGATATTTCTCGATATTTTAAATTACACTTGCTGTGAGCCGGACCACGATACAGACCCGTGTAATGATCGTGGTCTCTGACCTTCTCATTTTCCTTCGAATTCTCGTCGAATGATTGTCTGCATATGTGACATTCGATGGCTCTGTTATTTTCGTCCTGCTGCTCTCGCGTGATGATCATTTTTGCCGGAGTTTTGAATTTGTTGTATAACATTTGAAGTTTCCATTCTAACTCTTCCACGAGCCTTCGGGCCACGTCGTCGTCTTCATACTGTTTCGTGTAGGTGAAGGGACCCATGTCGTGTTGCGAGTCGAAAGTGCATTTCACGTAAATGCAATAGTCTGAAGGTATGTGTTTTTGATATCTTTCGACGTAACTTTGAAGAGCGTTGGGTTGACAGGAACTCATTTTCGCGGTGAAACATTCAAAATCGGCGTACATGACGAATGGTACTTTTAACCTTCTATTGTGATTTTCAAACTTCACGATGGTGTTAGGTTTAGGCATTTCGACGATGACACCTTGATTTTCGTTGCAATATTCCTGATGTTTCGCCACCGAGTCTTCACTGTGAAATGTGTTCATGCAATTGAAACATAAAGATATCTTTCCTTTATGTTTATTATTTTGTTTCGACAGTAATCCGCTCGGATTTGGAACCCAACAATAATGATGATTGTCACCGTTTGAAATCAATAATAAAATAATCGTCTTTTCTCTTCCGAGATACGAAGTCAGTCTGAAAGGATAGATCTTTCATTTTTCGTCGTTGTATCCCAAGACGTTCACCGCTACGGTGGCATTTTGAACCTCGAAACGTTCGATGTGTTTTAACTGCATTGGAAAGGTCACTCCGGTCCAGTCGAGATTTTTAGAAGTCTCCTCGTAACAAGAAACTCTATCGGAATTCATTTTGACAGGGTATAAAGCGGAGGTGACTGCCCATTTAAAACACTGATCATCTTTATTTCTCACATTGACCACGGATTGCTTTTTAGCTAAGAAATACGGTAATTTCACGTAGGAAGACCCTTTCAACAAATCATTTTCAGTTATGTGAATTTCGAGTTTCAACATCTCATCGAACGTCCAATTACTACCTTCATGTTGATAATTCGCGAGAGACATCAACATCTTGTCTTTCATCTTTTCGAAAACGTCTGATAAATCTGAACCTCGAAATACGGGTTCGACGTTAGATCTGAAATATGCATTTTTCACGATGCTCTCGCCGGACTTCACGTCGATTTTATTCATCACGCAATGGAGTATCATCTTAATTTTTAGTCCCATGTTCATGTATTCGCGAAACAAATCCAATACTTTTTTCTTCACCCGTTCCATGAACAATTTCGGATCGATTTTCTTCAATGAGGGAACCACGTCGAAAGTTTTTAAAATGCCTTTGATCGCACTCTCCCGTTCCACGGACTTCGATTGAAATAGTTCCGTGGTGAGTCGCGCTAGATATTCTTCTCCTTTCCCTTCGTCTATTGCTCGTCGAAGTTCGCTCGATATATCTCGTTTGCCTAGAATCTGATGTGCATCACTCGTTTTCGTTTTAGTTTTTCTTTTCTTTTCTTTGGAAACTTGAAGTTCTTCTTCAACGGCCTTTCGTTTAGTCGTCTTCTTATTTTTCACAATCGAAACGTTTTGGGTTTTTTTCGACGTAGGCATTTCAATTCCTTTTACTATCTTTTTCTTCTTCTTCTCATTTTTCACAACCAATGCAGTTTTTGACATCGTTGCTGGCGGCATTTCATTTGCCTTTCCATCGTTTCGCAAATATTCCTCTATGACTTCAATCTTTTTTGATTTAGTTCTATGATTTCTGAAATGTGAAATTTTTAATAGTTTACAAATCTCGTTTAACTGAGGTACGGTTTTCTCATTTAAATTTTCCAATTTTTTTTTATCTGTTTGCTTCATTTTGTAAGAATATATTTTTTTCCGAATTTTGTATTTAAATAATTTGTTTAAAAAGTTTTGTTTTTTTTTAATGTGAAAGAAAAAATTTTTTTTTTTTGATGAAATTAATCAATTTTTCATGTTCCTTAACGTCAAAAAAAATTGAATTAATACGAGAAAAAGGATGTTAAAATTTAACTTTTATATATATAAAGAGAAAAAAAAACAAAACTTTTTAAACAAATTATTAAAATACAAAATTTAAAATATACATTATTTGCAAGAAATCGTAAAACAAAAAAAAAACTAAATAATCGATCATGACGACAAAATCCACAACAGAATCTCGACATAAACATCGACGTTGTTTAATAAATTGTTATTCTCCAAAAAACCAAGAAGAAAAAAATCGTAATTTATATTTACACATTTCAAAAGAAAATGATACGATTTGCGATAGAAAATCGAATCATAATACTATTAGAGAACAAAAATTAATCGACAATGTCGTTCGAACTATTAAAAAAGAAGAAGAAGGTTCAAGACAAATAGAACTCTTACGACTTGTACGCAAAGTCTCGCACGAGGTTCAAAACAAATTTCCGCGAAGCAGATGCGTGTTCATGTCACCCGATTCCTTCTCAATAGATGATGATAACTGCAAGATGCGAAGGCCAATTTTTAAAGGTTCAAAGTCTTGCATGTTCTAAAACTTGTCTGCTTCTTTCATGAATCGAATCAAATCTTCTAAAGTCAAGAATTGAGATAACGTCTTGTTTGCGTGATTCAATGTATTGTACAATTGTTCCTTCGTGTATCCGGATTGTAAAATACCCCTTAATAAACTCTCATTTTTATTTCTTTCCCATTCTTCGTCTTCAATTTTAATCAATCCCAATGACTGGATCTTCTTCAAATAATCACAACGACCTTTGGTATTATTTATGTGTTCTACCAAAGGTCTGTCGTTAGGTTCCCAATTCATTAAATGTATGTTGCAACAAAAACATTTAACTCTGTCACTTTTACCCACATAAATGAAACCTGCAGCAGCTAAATCTTCGGGTTTTTGAGCAAGATGCGAAGGCCAATTTTTAAACGTTCGAAGTCTTGCACGTTCTAAACTATAATTCGGATGTTCGGACTTGATCATTGTTTTTACCTCAAAATTGAGTTTGTAAGAATATTTTTTTGTCGAATTTTTGTATTTAATGATAATTTGTTAAAACTTTTAAAATTGAGATATTAAATTGAACTTTTTTATATATATAAAGAGAAAAAAAAACTTTTACTAAAAAAATTTTTCACATTAAAGAAATTAAAATTAAAAAACTCTTTTTTATATATATAAAGAGCAAAAAAAAAACAAAACTTTTTAAACAAATTATTAAAAGACAAAATTTAAAATATACATTATTTGCAAGAATTCATAAAACAAAAAAACCAAATAATCAATCATGACAGCAACACCTAAATGATGCGAATTGAAATTGAAATGAGTCGAAACGTATAAGAAATTCGGTCATAAAATCTATAGATTACAACGACACGATCCCATCGAATTGAACGAGGTCGAGATGGAGGACTTAGAGCATAAATACGACAGATATAAGATGACTTTGAAATTGGATGAAGCCATGCTCGATTTGTTTTACGAGTACCAAAGCGATCTGCAGAACATCGTCATTGCCGAAGATAGGGAATTCGACAAGGATGATTTGTCGTTGCTCTATGGATGTTACATATTTCCAAACATCTCATTTGAACTCGTGAAGAAATTGGGTGGTGAGAGCGAGTTGACTGAAGTAACAAAACTCAAAAGAGTAAAGATAAACATTCAACACATTTGCGAAAAAGGAGAAAACACGAGTGTCAACATGCTAATAACGGACTTGGAAATATAAACAATAGAGAGATTGAAATGTTAA
This sequence comes from Pictodentalium vernedei, assembly GCA_031216915.1. NCBI lineage: Eukaryota > Metazoa > Mollusca > Scaphopoda > Dentaliida > Dentaliidae > Pictodentalium > Pictodentalium vernedei. Next base: position 98,483,996 of record CM062292.1, read on the forward strand.
AATTTAACTTTTTATATATATAAAGAGAAAAAAAAACTTTTACTAAAAAAATTTTACATTAAAGAAAATTAAAAATTAAAAAAAAACCAACTTTTTTTTTATATATATAAAGAGCAAAAAAAAAAAACAAAACTTTTTAAACAAATTATTAAAATACAAAATTTAAAATATACATTATTTGCAAGAATTCATAAAACAAAAAAAACTAAATAATCGATCATGACAGCAACACCTAAAATATGCGAATTGAAATTGAAACGAGTCGAAATGTATAAGAAATTAGGTTTTAAAATCTATAGATTACAATGACACGATCCCATCGAATTGAACAAGGTCGAGATGAAGGACTTAGAGCATAAATACAATAGATATAAGATGACTTTGAAATTGGATGAAGCCATGCTCGATTTGTTTTACGAGTACCAAAGCGATCTGCAGAACATCGTCATCGCCGAAGATAAAGAATTCGACAAGGACGATTTGACGTTGTTCTATGAAAGTTACATATATCCAAAAATCTCACGCAAACTCGTGGAGAAATCGGGTGGTGAGAGCGAGTTCACAGATGTAAAAAAACTCAAAAGAGTAAAGATAAACATTCAACACGTTTTCGAAAAAGGAGAAAACACGAGTGTCAACATGCTAATAATGGACTTGGAAATATAAACAATAGAGAGATTGATTTTTTAGCGCAGAAGAAGGAAAAAAAAAAAAAGTAATGAGATCATCTTTAGATCTCATTTTTTTTTTGTTTTCCTTCTTCACTATTATCCATATAATATAATAACGTTTCCTTTTTTCTTGAATTTCAGCGTTGATTCTTCTTCTTTTATTTTTTTCTTTTTTTTTGTGATATGATACGTTTTTATAACAACACATTTGTTTATCCGAATCATAATTATGAAGGAATGTTGTGCATCTCTTGGTAACACTCGCATCATTACCATTCTCTTCAGAAGGTAGTGGTGACGGTGGAAAGCGTCTCATTCTTTTCAATTCCAACAGTCTATCCCGTGCTTTATCTATATCTTTCATCAGTTCTTTCCTAAGATATCCATCATTAGCGTCTAACCATTTTTTTGTTTTTTCGGACTCTGTCTCGCGATATTCGTCATTATCGTCAAATTGTTTCTCCACCTTTTCATCCAGGTGATAAAATTGTTTCTCCACCTTTTTACCCATTTTAAATATATTATTTTATACTTTCCATGATTTATATTTTATATAATTATATAATTTTATATTATAATAACATATTCAAAATCGGTATATTCTTAAACGGCGAATTCTCACCGAGCAACAAACCCTTGCCCAGTTGCTCAACATTCTGTCCACTCTTCAGATAGAGACCGTTTCCTCTCAGAGAGTTGTTCTAGATACAATCCTTTACCGCTGTCGTCTACATGGACGCAACACACGGCTCTTCCCTTCTTCAAAAACAGTCCGCTGCCACCCATTAATTTCTCAACTGCCCAACTAGTGAGTCCCGTGAGAGCTCCCACGCCGAGAGTCTTTCCGAGAAAGGGTAGTGCCTTTGCGGGGAAGGGTAATGCTTTTGCGGCGATTCCTGCCAATAGGAAACCACCTTTCATTCTCAAATTGTATCTCAATTAAGCGGGACTCAATCTCACCGTCAACCCTCTTCCATCGTGAATCGCTTTCTTCATCCTTTTGATTTGACTCCTGGTCCAGGCGATCAAATCCTGACCGCCTCTCGTCAGATCTTCATGAGTGAATTTGAATCTCACCACCTCGCCTCGAGTTGTTAACGCTCTCTTAAGTTTCTTCCTCTGTCCTGCAGATATGTTCACGTTTTTAATCACGTATTCTGTCATAATTCTGTTTTTTTTTAAATATATTTACTTCAATTGTTTCTTGTTTAATAATAATTATTTATATTAAAATAATTTTGTAAAATTAATATTGCGTTTATTTTATTTTTGTTATCTATATATACACACAATATTTTTTTTTTTTGCTTTTATATTTCTCTTATGTGAAATCGTATCGTCACCCCCTCTCCGCGAAGATCTAACAGTTCACCATTTTGATCTGTCAACGTGGTTTTGAGACTATACAACGTTTCTAAAATCACTGGTAGATAAACTAAATTTCGAGGTCGCTCCACTATCTTATAACCTGGCGACACATTTGGAAAGAAGGAATAGATCGTCAGTTGAGCGCTACCATTCACATAGCTTCCAGCAATCACGTCCATGTTCACCAGAATGCTATTGACTGCGAGAATGTCGACCGTATTTTCAGATGCCGCATGGTCTCGATACATCTTTCGATCGAATCAAACATCTTGCCTATAGAATCGTCTGTGTTGAAATCCACTCGAAAATTATCTTCCAAATCCAACATCGTCTGTAAGGTATTAGGATTGGGAGCGAGTCTGATCTTGTTGCTTCCCTTTCCATCCGTCTTCATTCGCGTCTGAATGTAATTGTTCAAATCGTCTATGTCGTAACTCCCTTTGGGAATTCGAATCTCCAACCAATCCACTCCGTCGGAATACTTGAACGAGTTATTCTTTTCGGTGACGTTGGGAAAGGAATAATAAGTCTCCAGATTCACCAATGCCATCTCGTATCTTTTCTCTCTATTCAATTCGATGGAAGGTTCGAATTTCGTAGCGAATCGAGTCGAATCGCCACTCACCATGATTTGAATGGATTGTTTTGCAGCCGTATTCTCGGCTATCCGTTCTAACAATTCTCCATGTTCGAACATTATATTTAATTTTATTTTTTTTTTTATTCAAAACTAATTATTTGAAGATTTATTATTTTCTAAATTTTATTTTCACGCTCTATCTTATTATCATCAGAAACATAAAACTTGTCGAATCCGCACCGATATTTTCCGCGATTAAATTCGCTTGTCAAATCTATCATGACGAAATTGTAAAGTCCACCATCCCAAACCCTCTTGCAGAATCTCCTGAATTCGACGTGATCGCCGTAGATGTGATTGAGATTCTTGAGATCTTGGCGAAAGAGACATAGAAAATTAGCATTCTCCCTTATCGTCTGTCTGGGCAATCGAAAATAATTCTGCGACAGGTAGAAACAGTCCACGTTGCTGTGTCGACCTCTAACGTAATACGATTCGCATCGGTTCTGTCTCTCCAAAAGCAGATCATCGAAAATCATGAGATTCTTATCTTCCGATTTCAGTTCTCTAGGATCCAGAACGTCGCTAGCGTTCTCATAAAATCGACACTCGACGTTCGAAGTTGCATTTCTCTTCATCAGCTCCGTCGCCGCACCGTCTAAAATGGTCGAGAGTGGAGCTTCGCTCTTGTCGAATTCCTCCCTACTGTCAAAGATTCTGGCTATGACGTCCTTGGGCAATCTACGATCCATGTACTCTCGAAGCAATCTGTATTCGGGTTAAAACAAGCTCTTGCCAAACACGAACAATCTGTCGTAATCCAACCAGTCGGGTCGGGACAACAGATTCATCAACAGATTGGTCTTTCCACAATTCGATTTTCCCACTATCAAGCCTCTTATGCTTTGGGAAAGAACTTGTTATTCGACCTCTTGGTTGCGGCGTCATTCCAGGACATATCTTTTATGTTCATCTTTTGTTTTATTTTTTGTTTGTTATTTTAGATTCTTTTCAAACACAAATTTTATATGTTTTTTCAAACTTAGTTGTTTAATATTATTATTTATTTATATCACACCGTTGTGAGTTCTCTTCAATCCGGATCCACTCGTCATTTTGGCTAAATCTTGTATGGGTACCACAGCATCCTTAAAATCTTTCCAACTTTTCGGCGTTCGCTCTAACGCAGCTCGCTTCGCCGGCGGACTGATCAACTTGTCAATCAACGCGTCGACTGCCCTCTTGTCAGCCACAGAAGCTATCCTACCACTGGCTTCGGAAGCGGCTTTCTTACCAGCATCCAAAGCCGTCTTCTTACCGACCTCAAACGCGGTCGATGCGAGTTTTCTACCCGCATCGCTCGTGAATGCTCGCATTATAGAATCGATGATGCCAGAACCGCTTTGAACGTAAGTTCTGACGTATCCCCTGTTCTTTATCACCAACATATTTTATTTTTATAATATATTTTGTTTTTTCACTGGTAAATCGTTTTTGCCGTTTAAATACTTTTATTATTCTAGTGTAAAAATTTACTGTTTTATTTTTGTTTGTTTGTTTGTTTCTCTCTACTTATTATATACACATCAATCCTTCAATTCGTTCATCAGCCTTTTATAGTGGTTTTTATTCAAAACCTTCTGTCTTAACAATTCGTCAGATATAGCAACTATCTGATTATCTAATCGTATTGTTACCAGCCCGTCTGCTCGCCATCAACAAACTCAATCTCTGAGACAGAGCGTCAGAATCGCTCCGAAGAAAAGTGGTTTTCACCCCTTTGCCAGTCACCGATTCGACGATCTTCTTGTTCATATCCCATATGGGTTTCACCACTTTCGTCCACTTGTAACCTCTGTTGGCTTTGGGTCTCGTCTCTCTGGCATCGTTATTTCTCTTCATGGCATGGGTCTGAACCAGAATGTCGCCGTAATTGTCGAAATCCTGTTCCGAGTAATCGCTAGGCTTGTCGTAAAGGAGCAATCTGCGCAGTCCATCAGTCGATTCGTATTTGTTCGAACCAACGATCAATTCATCATCGCCAATTTCTATTTCTGTGTCTCCAATAAAAGTTCTCCCCTCTGAATCCTTATAAAATCCATACAACAGATCTCTCTTACCGCCATCATCATCAGACGATGCGACGCTATCAGTAGTCATAGTCGAAGCTGTATCATCAGACTCGCTCTCCGTTTGAAGAACGTAATCCGGTGTAGATTGAACGGAATGTCGATTTCCAAAACTAAGAGGCAATGAACCCATTCTCAAAGAACTCTCCTTTATGGGTCTCAATTCTTCGACTATCTCCTTCCTGCTTCGCTCTTGACCCTCCGTCACAGGTTTAAATATTTTTGTGGCTTCACGTTTGAGTTCCATCTCACCAAGACGTCTGCTTCTGTCAGGCGACTGAATGCCCTTCTTAGCACGTTCAAAGTCCTCTAAAATTTGATCTCGATGTCTAGAATCCATCTGTAAAAACATTTTTCGTTTTTAATTGTTTTATTATTTTCAGAATTAAATGTTTAATTATATTTTATGTTTTTAAGTAATAAAAATCTTTCCGTCTTTAATATAATAAACTAAAAATATTCACATCTCAACTCAGTGTTGATTGAATTGGAGAAGTTTAAAATACGTTTAAGCAGTACATGACAAACTGGTTTCTGATTTAACGCATTTTAATAGTAATTACGTTTTGTAAAAGGAATTTCATTCACATATCAAAGAAACATTCACTCATTGTCGAATTAAGAGAGAATCCTTTTGATGACGGTTAAAAACATTTCAACACACAAAAGAAAACTGGTTTTCTAATTTTTAACGTTAAAGGAACTTATTCATTCATTTTCAAATTTCTCTGATCCCTATCGTGAATATATTAAAAATTTTACCACTCAAAACCTAATTGAGCGGAAAATGCGTTTAAACATTCCGTTAAGTGTTTATTACTTCACAAGAATTCTGATTCTTTTCTCTAAACTCAATCTCCTCCGTGTATGCCTCCATAGGGTTTCAGTGTTAAAATCGTGTACGGACGCGGATTATTTAGAATCGGCAAGACGATGATTTAAGAAACGACAAAACGTTTTTTGCTCGCAATTTAACACTGAACCCTATGGGGAGATGTACACGATTGTACATGTACGGTACATGTACGATACATGTACATGTACATGACAAGTCGTGTACCTGTACACGATTTTAACACTAAATCCTATGGAGGTGTACACGAATGTACGTGTACACGTACATGTACATGTACTGTACATGTACATGTCGTTTGCACCCGCAATTATCCACTACTGATATCCACACAAAAGCACCAGATGCGTTCTATTTATTTTGAAGCTATATAAACTGTGTGAAACATACTGAAATTTATTTTTTTATTTTTTGAGCTTTTTCAGATCTCTGTTTTTTTCGCTGCCCTGGTTTTTTCGCTACTGCATTCACTTTTGGAATACTAAAACTACAGGTTGACGCCTTGATTGTATTATTAGTGTCGACATTGTCCGAATGTGCTAGAAACTTCTGAAATAATTTTTTTCTTTCCTCTTCTGTTTTTGAACACCACATATCATGTGGGCAGATAAATTTTCTGCAACGTGATGTTAATTTATAGTTTCCTGTGCAGTGCAGGGCGCGTTTCAAGTCCAGCATCTGTAGGTTGGTGACACCAACTGACTTCTCCACAAGCTCTGGCAGCTTTTTGGTTTTCCACTGCACTGCACATTTTAAAATGTTATTCATAGACTCAGTTCCATTGTTTGTCCATAAAGATGGTTTTCCCTCCATTGAACGCTTACATAAATTTGCCCAAATTAATGGCGGCTTCAGCCTCTTCTCAAAGTACGTTTCAAACTGTGGATATAGTTTGAAATAGTCAGACAAACCACTTATATTATTTTCACAGTCAAATGTGTCGTTTGATGCTGCTAATCCACTACTGTCGAAGATTTTGTGTATAATCTTTTTCCTATGATTTGATGTGCATCCAACTTTGTCCGAGAGGTATCTACTAACATTGTCTTTCAAATGTTTTGTGCAGAACAAGTGATTGATGTTTGGAAAAACACTTTTAATTGCCTTTGTAAGTCCTTTCTCTTCGTCACTTCCATATCAGGGAGATCAGTGGCAATTCTTATTTTTAAATGAGACAAAAATGAATGGTAAGTCTCTGCGCTGGCATCCCAATGAAAATACATTGGACCTAAAAACACCTGGTGATTACCAGAAGCCCTTCTAATCACTTTGAAATTTTTGTAGACAATCGTTGTTACATAACGTGCTCCTGGGTTAAATGTTCTGTCGATGCCTAACACATTACCCTCTATATGTTCGATTCCAAGTCCATAAGCTGATCATCGGAATAAAGTACAACACTAAGAGGCTTTTCCATTCTAGTGTGGTATTTTCTTTATACACCTTCCCGCACGCTGACTCGGCTGTTGATGATTTTCGCCTCAGGTGCCTCAGTCGATAATAACTCGATAAATAATTTGTGTACAACATTAAAATTTGGACACACGTTAGAAATATGCGAAACAAAATTAGTACCGAAGTTTACAGGTGTAACTCGTACCATTTTCCTTCCAGAACTTGCCGAAAATATAAGATTCATAACACCGCCGATCAAAATAAGAGACAAATCACGTGAGCAAATAGTCTTTCTGTATACACTTTTTAGTGTGTTTGCAAGACATTTTTCACGATATAAGTCAGAAAAATGAAAACAATTGGATTTTCTTTCACTAATTCGAAAGAAGATGGGTTAATGCGACATATAGATAAAAATATCTCGTCATCACCTCGGCATTAAGGAGACATTCGAATAATTGATTTCTGTATACACCAATTCCGGGCTCGGCCTCTGCCTCGGTATACACTTTTTAGTGATAGCCCATATTTTTACGGTTCAACGAGTTACCGAATGATATGGCCATAGTCATATAGGGTCCGGGTCTTTTGGGCCTCGGGAACATTCGGCCCCAGGTATTTTTCCGGGAACATTCGGCCTCAGTCGAGGCCGAATGTTCTCACTTTTGAGGCCGAATGTTCTCACTTTTGGTAAAAATTTTCAGAGTTTGGGAGAGGAAAAGTAACTTTTGAGTTCATTTTGTTAGATTTTTTTTTATATTAGGAGGTTTTCTAGAATATTTTTTAAAGAATAATATGTACGGCGTACCTACCTTTATTCCTAAAGTCGAAATATATTAAGCACAAGACCAATCCATAATGAATTATAATGATAAATAAATCCATAGTATAAATCCACTGTACTGAATAACAGAATGAGAATATAACAATAACATGACTTTGGAGGGCATTGTGGTTTATTAAAAGCCCAACAGGTGTGAATAACAGCCTGAAAGCTGATAAAAGGACCGAGACGAAGTCGAAGGCCGTTGATAAGTTGAAGGGCCATTATTTACACCTGTTGGGCCATTAATAGACCACAAGGCCCGACAAAATCATATTATTTGTATTATTACCGCTGCGATTCTGACGAAAATTTTGACCTTGTACCATACATGGCAGCTACAAACTGCCAATTGGTCTTCATTCAATTCGCTTGATTGAGGCATTTTTAACGTTTTCAATTTTGGCAGACGATATTATCGTCTGTTCTCACACAAATTGGTGTCACATGATTATCACTTGATTGGCGCCGGTACGCTTTCAATGGCAACGAAGTTAGAAAACTTAAAAACAGACCCGATATTTACCGCTTTTAAATCAGGAATAAAGGCTTAAATTGTCTGCAGACTTACTTACTATATACAGCTACTTGTTCTTATGGGACTAACTTTGCTGGACATTTTACATATTTAATAATTTAAATAAAAATCCCATTGTTTACTAGATGAAACCATTTCTGGAAACTTTCCATTTTTGAGTGTACGACAGCGAGGAACAAATGTCACTTGACGTTTCGGGCTGTTAATGAGATGTTCAGCTCATTAATGGCCCGACACATCACGCGACTTTGTAAGTTGGGCGTTTCGTTCTTGTAATGCCCTGTTAAACTTTATTAATGTACCAGGGGACGTCCTATAAAGAGGTAATAATATATGTGCTCCAATGCCCACATGCAAACCCGAAGTGATATACTTCTTCTTGGATGTTGTTTGGCACAACTCAACATAAAAATTTTGTTTTCATAAGTTCTTCTGACGTTGTGATCACAGGTCTGGCCTCTATTAAGATACTGATAGTTTTTACAGGGCGGCTGAATCTTGGTTGATTTAATAGCACTTGATTGGGAGATCATATACTGTTTTTACAGTTTCTATGGACCCTTTACCCAATGCAGACGATATCAAAATTTATTATTTTAAATATCATTTTTTGAAATTTTTCAAAAACTTTGAACAAAACCATATCATGTGACCCCTCGTTGGAATGAGCTTGACTGTTGAAATTGTTTGAAAAATATTTTTTCAACTGCTGAATTTGCATATTACTCGGGCGATTCGTTAGGTAAAGGGTTAAACCTTTTATGTGGACTGTAATTGTCCTTGATGATATAATCTTATACTGCTTTTCACGGTTTCTTTGAACATTTATTTGAACACTTCTAGCGTAAAAACTACTCCTCACAAATATAAGGGTCTCAAGAAAAGAGTACAACATTAATCTTGCTCGCTTACTTACTTGCTGACACCTACCTTATTAGGCGAGGGCGAGATTGCGAGGATGAATGTGGTTGGTGGCAATTTGGAAACCCAAGTTAGAACTGTAACAACAAAGATATCCAAGAAGTTAGAGGAAGCATGGGAGAAATATAAAGAGAATGATATAACAACATCTAGATTTTGAGGTTGTGTGCCAGTATATATAAAGTGTAAATGTATTTTTTAATTCTCAATATATCTGTCAGTGTATTTTATATTGTATATATTGTATATTACGCTGTATTTATTTTTGTTTTTGGCTGTAATAAAGGTGTTTAAACTCATCTTAACCCGTGTCTGTCTTAGTCTCCCTAGTTTAAAACGGAGGCCGAATGTTCCCAGGGTCGAATGTTCCCGAGGCCGAATGTTCCTGAGGCCGAAAAGACCCGCTCCCGCCATATATACAGTCATGACATAAGTCAAAGAACATCATTGGTACCCCATAGGACATTTCACAGTATAATAATAATAATAATAACACTTCGGCCGGCCGCTGATTTGTCGCGGTTCTCGTATGAGAAGGCATTGGTTACCCATATTCTACCAACTGCCTCCCCATTCCCGCGCTTCTTCTCTCCTCCAAACACTCGGAGACGAACTGCTTGATGACATCCCTTGCCCCATTCTTCCCAATCTCTCCGATTAGTATATTAACCCTCTCCTTTGAGTCGCCCCCTAACCACATGTCCTTCATTCTCCCATCCCACTTCTCCATTATACTCCCCGAGAATCTTGTTCTTTTAGACTGGTATTTTGGTCATTCTATAAGAGAGTGTTCCAGGGTCTCCACCACGCCCAAGTTACACATCTGGCACTCCTTTTCACAGCTCTTAACAGCTGTCTGGTTTAGGGGTACAACTTCCGTTCCGTATGTTATACTTGGCAGACCCACCATTTCCCAAATGGTTTTCCCCACAAAAACCTTATTGAAACTGTTTCTCCCTATAAGTTTCATTTGGTTAAGGATTCGCTTCCCCTTCAGAATCAATTTATTTGTGTGGTTTCGGTAGATGCCTCTGGTTTCGGTAGATGCCTCTTCCTGTGACGTTTATATTTACCCCCAGGTACTCATAGTCACTAGTCTCTCCTACACTAAGAAGTCTACTGCTACCTTCCGGAATGCAGAACTCCCCCACTCTCCCCCTTCGAGTGGGGTCCACTTTGCGGCCCACGGATATAACTTTGCTCTTGCTTTCATTAAGTTCGAGTCTCCATTTGCTCCCATATTTCCCAACAATTCCCAGCATCTTCGCTGGACCCTCTTCGCTTTCTGGCACAAGCACCATATCGTCTGCAAAAAATAGCCCTGGGATCTTCAAGTCGCCAACTGCAACCCCCTCGTCGCTATGCAGGAGTTCATCTCCTAAACCTTTATGTACAATGCAAAAAGAATTGGCGAAAGGATACACCCCTGTTTTAGGCCTATCTCCATAGGCACACGTTTTGTTGTAATGTTTCCCAGGCTAAGTTCACTCTGTACATCTTTATATAATGCTTTCATAATCCCAACAAACTCGCCCCCCCCCCAATCCCAGAGCCTCCAGCGTGCGCCACATACCCTCCCTCCATACTCTATCGTATGCCTTTTTAACATCCAAAAAGGCCATGAACATCTTTTTCTTTTTTGCTTTCGCGGATTCTATCATTTCGGATAGCGTGAAAAGATGGTCAGTGACTCTCCTCCCCTTCCTAAAGCCATTCTGGATTTCTCCCAAAAAACCCTTCTCTTCAATCACCTTCTCTAATCTCCCATACAGGACTTTACAAAAGACGTTTCCAATGTTGCTGCTGACAGAGATCCCTCGACAGTTATCCAAGACGTCTTTTCCCCCCTTTTTGTGAATAAATGTCACTTTACTTTCCCTCCACTCCTTTGGGACCTCTTGTTTTTCTATGGCTAAATTGAATAGGGCAGCTAGGCTTTCCAAGAGTTCCTCTCCCCTTTTTTGATAAACTCGTTAGGAATTTCGTCCCCCCCTCCCGCTTTTCCATTCCTCAATTTTAAGATCACCCTTCGCACCTCCTCAGTTTTGATTTCGCAGCACACGAAGTCCGATAGATTTTCCTCGACCTGGCTCGGACACTCTGGTGGGTTCCCCATGCCCCATCGCTTATCGTTTACCTTTTCCCAGTGCTTGGCTAGTTTTAATGCGATTTGATCTCGCTCTTCTGTAACTCTGCCATCTACTTTAATGCTCTGTGGGTTATTCCCTTTGTTACGCTTGTTCACCCATTTCCAAAATACGCTCGAACTCTAGCTCCTGTCGTTCTTATCGTCCTAATAAGACTGCTATTTCGCACTCTCCGGTTGTCGTCTTTAATCTTGTTTACTTTATTTCGTGCTTGTTGGTATTCTTCCTTTGCTACCATGGCCTCATTGCTTTCCACCCCTTTAAGTTTTCTACTTCTCCTGTATGTAGCACATTTAGCTTTTCTAACCTTTATGGCCCTTTTCAGTTCTTCGTTCACTCTGTACCCAAGTTCCCGTGTTGGCACCCTAATCTTTCCTACACTTTTCCCCCCTGCCTCCACTAGGCTCGCAACTATGGCGTCGGCCATCTTCAGGACACTGCCCCCCTTGTGTACGGCTGCAAGCTTTGGTTTCAGTTTTTCTTCGAACTTCGCCCAGTCGGCATCCTTTTTGAGTTCCCAAACCTCCTTGAAGCTTCCTTTCCTTTTCTCTAGGTTTTTGGCCCTCATCGTCACTGTAATCAAGTTGTAATCACTATCCAACTCCATTTTGCCCTCATCACCCACTTCTACCCCTATCACCTCCCTCCATAAATTCATATCTGTGAGAATGTAGTCAATTATTGATTTTCTGTCGTTTCTCTCCCAGGTCCATTTCCCCTTACATCTAGCGTCCCTGTTCAGAATCTTCAGACCGAGCTCATTTGTGAAGTTCAACAGCTCCCTTCCATTCCTGTTGACTTTCTTGTCCCCACCCTCTATGCCTGCTTCCTTATCACCTACGTGTCCATTAAAGTCGCCCATCAGAATTATACCGAGCCCCCTGTTTTCTAGTTCAGTGATATTGGACCTTAGTGATGAGTATATCGAGTCATTCCACTCGGGTTCACTTCCCTCCACCGCACAGTACACAATCTCAAGGGCAATACTTTTGTTTCTCAGACTGATCTTTACCCATCCAATTTCTTTTGACACCTCAGCCGAGGTGATGATATCTTCCAGATCCGTGATCAGCGACGGTTTTAAATCCTCTTTAATATACATGCCTACCCCTCCCCCCTTTTTCTGGCCTTCCGTTCGCCCTACACATATCCACACACACCCGCTTACTTGGTCTACCCGTTCCTCGTGTCTTACCCACGTCTCGCTTAAGCCCATGGCATCAAACTCCTCTGCCTCGATCAATGTAGCAATTTCACTTACTTTCCGGTGGAGACCCTGGATATTGCTATAACCCACTTTCAGGGTACCGAGGTTCATTGGCTTCCGCCTACCGGGCCTATTGTTTTCTGGCGCTAGTCTTGGTAAACTTATTCTGTCCCCCTCACTCTTGTTCACCCCACCTATGTCCACTCTAGTTATACTTGCCTCTGACCTCCCACCCCGCTCCTCTCCAAAAAAGGCTCTGCTACCCGTAGAATTTTATCCCCCAATACCCGTTTCCCCACCCTGCTAAGATGCAGCCCGTCGCGCCCGTACATACTCCCATTGCCCCAAAACGTGTCCCAATGGTCGATAAAGGGCACTCCCAGATCAACACAGTAGTCCTCCAACTCTTCATTTAGCGCCAAAATTCTTGAGTTCCGTTCGTCCCCACCTCCAAGGACAGGAAGGACCCCGGATACGACTACCCTTGCATTCCTACTTAGCAGTTTGCCGACTAAGCCTCTATACGACTCCACCAAACTTACTGACCTTCTCTCCCTGATATTGTTGGTCCCCACATGGACCACCACTACCGGCTCCGGTCCTGACCCTGCCACAGTGCCATCTACCCGGTCCCTGAGATCCTCCACCTTCGCCCCCGGAAAGCACAAGACTGTTCGATTGGAACTGTCAGAACCACAAACTACATTGTCAATCCCACGAACAATGCTGCTCCCCGCTACAACTAATTTTCTTCTTCTAGCCCCAGTTCCTATATCATCTGCACCTCCTCTCGTTTTGCAAGCTCCTGGTCCCTCTTTCTCTTGACCGCCCTCCTTATCCCGTCTGGCCTATCATCATCAACAACCATCTCACCCCCCCCCCCCCCCACTTTCCCCCTCACTCTCGTCCCCAGGGGTATCAGAGTCTAAAACACTAAACCTGTTTTCTAAACACCGCCTAGCAATCTTGGCAGCCTTACGCCGACTCTGGCTTCCGGACTCGACGCAGCCCTGACCTGACGCCACATTCCGAAGTTTCATGTTGAACTATTTCTAATCCTTTAAGACAATCCATATTTTCGAGTTGTCGCCCCTGTTTAAACACGCTTCAGTGCACAAACATCGGCTTATTTTGTCACCGGTTAATTAGATTAACCAGCGTTGCATTTGCTGTTTCTCTCGCTTATCGTCCTTAACTGGTCTCGCGATTAAATTCGCTTAAGTGATTTATTGCGCTGACAAAGCATATTGCCTTTTGTGTCGATTTTGCTTATTCCTAAAATTATGTTCTTTGGGAAGACATGGATGTCATTCACCAAGCACCAGTCAAATTTTACAAATTAATGAACAGATTCTCATTTTTGTTACATCATGCTAGTGGCAAATATTTCACTGGGTTAAAGAAGACATATCCATTAGGGTCTGGATCCTAACTTTTAGCGCCATAAAAATGAAGGGAATAGGGTTGGGGAGGTGCTGTACGCTAAATATTAAATTTCTAAATGTCCATGATTGTTCACTCTAATCGTGTACCTATTTGTAGCACAAACGTAGTGTATACGAATAAATAAATCGAATAGAGTAGATTGAAATGTCACGTGTGAAGAGTTACTTATTACATTTACTGTGGGTTTATCCTCTAGTAACAATAAACAAAAAAATTCAGTCAATGGATTTATTCAATAAAATTTCAAAACTCAACGTGTAACATTTTATACACAAAAAACAAATATAACGAAACGAGAATGCACACCTATGATACTTGAGAAAAACCTTTTCCTTGCGTGATAGCAATCGTGATCATTGAAACTCAAGTTGAATTATTTAAAATTAATAACTATCCCAATCGCTCCCTAAGGATAAATGTACCTATAAAACCCATTCATTGCTCCGACGGTTTTGGTTTTGATGTGAATAACGGGGAGGGGCGGGGCGAATTTTATAGTAATAGCACTGTCGGGGAGACATCTTTTCCTTGCATCTCAATAGAAATACGCTGTTTTCTTGTTGACCTGTTCACTTGTATTTGGTCCTCCCAATATTCAATTTTTCTTTTTTCATATATATATAATCAAGAGCGAGTGCGAGAGAGAGGGTATGTGGGTATTAAGTTTTGTGGTTTCATGGTAGGTATAGATGCAATATTGGGATGACACGAGGTATTGTTCACTTCAACAAATTCACTTTCCAGTATGTTGAAGTAAAAGGGCCAATAGCTTCTCCTTTTTTCTTAATTTTGTTTGAATGCCCAGCTTTTTTAGTTCGACTTCTGTCATGCTATTTACATCTACTGAATATTCCGACCCGTTTGTTTTATTTGCCTCTTGCATCTCAATAGAAATACGTTGTTTTCTTGTTGACCTGTTCACTTGTATTGGTCCTCCCAATATTCAATTTTTCTTTTTTCATATTTTCGCTTTACACGCGACAAACCTCTTGATTGGAGATGCTCCAATCTTTTTCGCACCTTTAGCGCATCGACGGTTGCATCAAATTTATTTGATTTCTTTTGATGTATTGTTTTTACATCGTCATTCACCTTTTCTATTCCCTGGCCACTGAAATTAATCAGTGGGCCATACTTCGACACAAAATACGGAATATGATATACTAAAATGTGGATGTAAGGTGTTACAGACGCATAACCCTGCCGGGCCGAGCTCAGTTCACAATATGAAAGAGCCCAAGATTTAGCTTTTTCGAAAACCTTATCAAATTCAACACCTTCAATACCAATTGTTACAAAGTTGTATAAAATATAGAATTCCTGCCACAACCTAGCAGTTTTATCGTGTGTATCGTGGTGTATGCTAAATAGCAACCTATAGGACAAAAGAGAGAGAGAGAGAGAGAGAGAGAGAGAGAGAGAGAGAGAGAGAGAGAGAGAGATTTTGCAATAAGCCATGGCATCTAATCGGAGGACCCTGGCTGAGGAAGGCCCTGGGTCGGCATCTAAGGAGAGGAGCCCTGGTCCAATTTTGTCCAATTTTGCTATTCCTAACAAACCGACCCATAACGGCCAGAAAAATAAACCAGAATAGGGCTAAAACAGCTCAAAATATTCTTTAACAGTTCACTAAAATCACACCAATGTGGATGTCAATGAGGCGGTTACAGTGATATCCAAATTGGTGTGATTTTAAATAATAAAATTTTCCCTAAATATGAAAACATGTATACCAATATTTTTGAAATTAAGGTTTTTCACAAATCAGTGAAAAGTGGATTTTCTCCATGGTTGGGAAAATGGCTTAAATTATCACCCTGAGAACGCGTAAGACAAAAACGGTTGTTCTTTCTTCTACCTGTGACATAATTACCTGTCTATTTGATGCAGTCAGTGTTTTTGTAACAATAATGACTACCCCTGTCCCTAGAAAAACGAGTACCTTGGCAAAGAAAAATGCGTATATATATGGGTGTGGGACATTTGCTCTCCCGGACGTTCCCCACCCATCCGGACGTTCCCCCATCCCCGAACGTTCCCCCAACCCCATATGCAATGATGTGGCATTTTACCACATTTTAATTTTTATTCATACAGCTCTTTTCTCAATTTCAATTTTCACTGACAAATGATTCAATTTATAGTTAATTATATACAAATGTTTAATATTCACTTGCTTTGATATGGATATATATATATATATAGTCTGTGAGTGAACCTAGATTTCCACCAGCACCCTTCAAATCTGCCAGTGCTGTCGGGTGCTATATTATTTCATATATATGGTGTTTGCCAAATTTTCAACAATTTATATTTTGATTGACAGTGCTCAGAGAGCTCTGTCAATCAAAATATATATTGTTGAACCTTTGACAACATAACGAAGAGAGAGAGAGAGAGAGAGAGAGAGAGAGAGAGAGAGGGGGGGGGGGGTATACAAACAGCAAAGATTTTTTTCACCAACCCCGCCTCTTCAGCACCTCACTGTAACACGGGATTCATTAAAATTGCATGTACACAATTTATGATTTTTTTTTAAAAATGACGGTCAGGATGGGTAGAGAATTAAAAATTAACTTACATTGTTTTCTCTTTTTCTTGACAAAAATCTTTCGACTTCAAAAGTAGAATCTAAGACAATTCTTTTGGAATCTAAACGTTCAGGTCTCGGTAGTGCTTCTCCTTCAGATAATATCTTCCAGTCTATATGTTTATGCGCACGAAGTGAACGTCCAGCCATGTTCTCAGAAATATATATTGTGAAGTAGATGAAACCCGTAGCAAGGATAGGGGACTTCTGATGCAGCTTATGGGTGTTTGGAGTGTTATATATACAGTTGCTACCTGTTATGGAGTAATTGCTAAATAAACACAACACATCAAAGGATTTACTACCATTGAAAGTGGACAACCATTCAAATTTCATCTTATTGTTTTAAAAACATACCTATTCTTATAATCTGAATTGTTATAATCATATGCAATATCACTAATGCGAGTAAAGACAGCTTATGTGTCCGAGTCTATAGAAAATAGGCGTGTACTATCCCACGGCAAAGTCATTGATAGAGATAATCTTTAACTAAGCAAGCGTTCGACATAAAACACAAAATCACAATTTTTCAAAGTTAAATGGAAACATTAAAGCAATAACACACATGCTACATTTTTATACGAAAACAATATTTAGAGTTTTATCTACTTCATGGTATGTCCGTCTATATTGTGTATTCACGATTTATTATATATTTTTAACTTTGAAGTAACCCCAGTCGACAATTTTCAACCTATTTAAATGGCAATGTACGGGAATAAATTGTGAAAAATTAAAATGAAAATGGAAACATCAAAACACATTTTAATCAAAAAGAATTTTATGCCATATTAAAGAGAATTTTATATAGAATATGACCATATGTCCGTCTATATT
Organism: Pictodentalium vernedei; assembly: GCA_031216915.1. NCBI lineage: Eukaryota > Metazoa > Mollusca > Scaphopoda > Dentaliida > Dentaliidae > Pictodentalium > Pictodentalium vernedei. The sequence continues at coordinate 98,501,504 of CM062292.1, forward strand.
TAGATAAGTCTTATTTTCTAGAAAATAGGAATTTATTATTTTTCTCCATTGATCGCTATAGTAAATTGGATGACTGTCTTAACGAGTTTTTTCGCGCATGCGTATTTGGGGGATTAGAAATAGTTAGTTTAAACAGTATTTATTCAAAAAAAAAATGTCAATAAATGTCAATAACAGTATACACAAAGATGGTATAAACATCGGCGTGGATTCGGCAGTAAGCTTTGAGCTTATACAAGGCCGTCTCCACAATACGAAATTACAAGCACAATGACAATGGCAGATAAGAGAAGTTTATACAGACAGTACAAGTCAATGTTGATCATGAATTACTTCAACGTACAACGGCCACGTCCGCCCGTCAGTTCACAAGTCCCCTTGTGAACCGAAATGCGGGCATAGTCGCCGTACGTTAACGAAATATATGAGCCTGCTTGAGCATAACTTCCCACAAGAATTTACAAGACAGGTTAAGTATGCCTGCTAGAACCCCCCCCCCCCCCCCCTCAGTTACACCCCCCACATCAAGCATTATTCCCCCACGTTTCCTGCTTCCCAGTTTCCTCCTTGAGTTCACAACGACCTTCCACCCACCTTCCACCTCACCATCGTAGGTAACCTTCAACGGGGTAACTCCAGATACACCGGCCCTCCCCAACCTCCCTCTCAGCTCTGCAATCTCCCGCTCGAATCCAACACACTTCTCTAACAACTGTAAAATATCCCTGCAATTCGCACATACCCCACTACTCTCCATTGGCCGACCACCACCATACCACATATTACACTGTCTGCACGCCTCCGGATCCTCATTCTCCCCCACCTGCACCCCTCGACGCACATCCCCCAGACCTCCCTTGATACCCATACTGACCTCCGTCTGAACACCCGCCGTGCACTTACCACTCATGATTATAAATATTATGTAGAATCTAATGACCGAAAAAAACAAGGCAACAAAAACGCGAAAAAAGGTAACTGAGGTAGACAAACAGCAAAATTGGAAAAACCTATCACCTAAACCACCTTATTACACCCTACGATCCTCCCAAACACATAAACAAAACAAAATAAATAAAAACTTCCCTGAAATAAAACTAATATTCAAAAAAATACTTATAAACAGATCTCAGTAGAAAATCCTCTTCTCTTCGTGAGTTGTATTCACTTCAGAGAACAGTGATGAGAATCAAACAATTCGTGGAATACAAATGTGACCAATACAAATGTTGACAAGAAGGTTGTTTAGGCTGGTTCATTTCAAACTCCCAAGTATATTGTCGGACCCGTCATGGGCTAAAAGTGACTTCATAAAATATTTTGACGATTTACCACATAGCGCTACGTAGAACCACATTGAACTGCATAGCTACCACATGGGCCTTCAAAGAGAAAATAGTAACGAATATACAGGTATACAGGACTGGTGCAGAAGGCGAAAATGTTCTTGGATGGGGCAGCCTCCTTTCGCTTATCCAGTCTTCCATCGCTTCACAGAAAATGAAACCGGTTTTGAAAACCTGTCTTCAGTGTCGAAAAAAGTTGGCTTCTGAGGCTAACACAAGTTCTAAGACTTTTGAAGTTTTTTCAGTCTTGTGATCATACAAGCAGCCTAGAGAAATGAACCAGTAAAATGTCTTTAAATGCGGTCTGTCAAAAAAAAAAGAAGAAAAGATTCTACTATTTACCATGAATACATTTTATGAACAACACTAATATCTGTGACTTTCACCTCCAGTAAGCTGTGCATAGCATGTTTTGACAACAATGAATTTTAACTCTCTTTGGTCCATTGTAATTTGGAGACGTCTGGGAGGATTACTATACAAACACTTTCTATTAAACACAACACACACTTGAAGAAAACCTAATATTATTGTTACTAACATGAAGCCACTGAACTCCCTGACAATTATAAAACTCTTGGTTCTTCTCTAACTTTATCATCCCTTAACAGAAAAACAAAATAAGTTTCATGAAAAAAATAAAATAAAATAAAATAAAATAAAATAAAATAAAAATCATAAAATATAACTAAATCGCGTTGAGTCAGTGAGGATTGCCTCGCTACTCATTGAGAACTTTAGGATAGAGTCTGTGAGGACTGCCTCGCAACTCTGCTGAAGCGCGATTGAAATGCGTTTAATAAGATCCATATAACAAAACCCTCCACACACTCCAGGATAGTGAAGCTGAACGAACACCGAACCCTTAACAGAAAAACAAAATAATCCACAGTAAATTAAAATTACTCAATAGAATTAAACTGCGTGGAGTCAGTGAGGATTGCCTCGCTACTCATTGAGATCTTTAGGATTGAGTCTGGGATTGCCTCGCAACTCTGCGTGTGAGGAGTGTGCTCCGAAGAAACACACCCCTTACCCCATCCATAACAACAATCACACAACAGTCACAATATACAATAGCGGATATCTATCTTTCTCTCTATCTATAACTTTTCTATATGAACATTCTCAAATTTTCTTGCAACACTCTTATAAAGAAGACGCATGGAAATGGTAGACAAAGCGTAGGAGGAATTGGTGCAACCTACCTTTCTGCAACAAACACAAGAAACCACCAAACACTAGGAAAGGATTGAAACAAGCTTGTCTGGCTGGGGACGAGTGTACATTTTATATAAATAAACATTTGAATAAAGATTTAACAGCCCTTTTAAGGGGTTGAGGGTGTGTGTCTGTGAGAGGTTTTTTTTTTTTTTTTTTTCTTTTTTTTTTTTGGGGGGGGGGGGTGGAGGAGGTCATTTGGAATTCCCGAAGGATAACCAGATACCTCATAATCACATACGGCATCCTATCTCCCAGAAGGCTTGATGGATGACTCCCGGTTTTTCAAAACTAAACTGTTGGAGCTTTCTCCACTCCTTTTTTGTAATCGCTATGGTCATATACCAGGGCCGCTACCAAACCGGCGTTGCTGTTTGGTTTTTTCTTCTCTTCTTCCGTTAAATTTGCCATCGCACAGTATTAAAGTCTGGTGGGACTCAAACCTCTACCATCGCCGAGCTGGAACCGAATAGAGCCCACTCTCTAACAGTTTTAATGGCGTTGAGGGATTGAGTATTGACAATCTATCACTCCAACGTAAACTGCCGGGAATTCTAACCGCGTGCACACCCCCTAAGACTCCATTTGATGCAATAGGAAAACTAGGCCTGTGTGATCCAAGTGAAATAAAATAAGGTTAACCGGGTCGCAAGGGATTTGTAAATCCCACATCGTCCCTGCGCGCCTTCGGCGCGCTAAAACCTTTCAATTCAATTCAACTTTATCATTCATTTTCATTCTTTCATCTTCATCACTTGTCAATATGCCTTTTTCAAGAAGAGTTCAAAAATACCCTTGCGGTAACTGTTCTTTAAACTGCACAACAAATACTATATTATGTGATTGGTGTGATAGCTGGTTTCATGCCGACTGTGAGAACTTAAGTAAGCCAGATTTGACAACTCTGTTGTTAAAAATTTCTAGTGACAATCAGTGCAGGCTTGTCATTTTGATCGCCCTGGGTCGACGGTAAACATCCGCCTAACCCCGATTTCTGCAGCCCATTAATTCAGTTGAAGGCACCTCAAAATCGGCTGCCTCAAGCGTCAATTTTCGCAGATTGAAGAAAGTAAATGTAACAAAACGGCGTTGAAGTGTGTCAACGCAGTCACCCAGGGACAGTAAGTAACTTTCCAAATATGAGCGGGAGGTCCATCCCCAAGTCAGTTCGATCCCTAACGATTTGCCTGGGACATTTCGGCCCAAAATCATAGCCGGAACGTTTCGTCACCCAAGTCTGATTGATTTGTCCCAAGTTATTGGCATCTGGCAGTGAGCACAGTGCACCGACTTTTACAGCCATCATGTAATGTATAGATACGGGTTTGGTTATTTCGATGCAAGATGACTATAACACTCACTGTTGGTGAGTATCACGGGTAACCTGGTATCTTGCATCCAAATATTCAAGCCTGCTTGTATATATTACGTGATGACGTACATGGGAATGGGAAGATTTGACCTCGTCTTTTTTGGTCTCTGGACGATTCGGCCGCGGTATTTGATATCTCAGTTAAGCTTATCTGGCAGCAGTTTATGGCTTTCTCTTAATAGGGGATTACAGTTCTGTTAGAAATAAATTGTAGTATAGTTGAACCAAATTATTTTGTATTTTTCGTTCATTGAAAGTGGACTCGTTTGCCTGCTGTCATTAAATGATAAGTATATAATTGAAAACTCTGTTATGTGTATAATGCTATTTCTTCATGGCAAAAACAAAATTTTGTCATCCTCTTGAAGGACAACTTGTTTCTCATGGAACAGTGTGGGATACACAAATTAAAACAAGATGGTTACATCAATATCACTTTTATTATCTTATGAAACATGAGTTACAAATCAAATAAGCACCAGTAATTATACCAAATCTATAACAACACAACACATTATTTCCTTTGCACATTAATGCATCAACAAAACTATACTTTGATGAAATAAACCCCCAAATTAGCCACTAAATAACGTTAAGTATATTTCTTTTGTTCCTACTGGATCTAGTCTCTGGCTTTTCCCAACCGGTACACTTGAAAATAATGGCGTTGATGGAAAGTTTACGAAAATGCATCGTCGCCTGCTATAGAAATAATTTGAAACTGAACGTACCTTCCCCTGAGTGCGAACAAATAAATCTGTTCACGTAGGGAAATGCGAAAGGTGGCGTTTATGGAAAGTTTTGAAAGTCAGTTTGCCAAAGTCGATCAGGGTTCAGGTTTGCACAACATTTGTCGTGTCACTGAGTAAACATATAAGGGTATGTATAAAATGGATAGATTGAGAGGCTCCCCGGTTTGGAAATATTTAGGCATGTCCAAAATTGATCAGGAGAAAGATAAACCTGCCACCATAGACCTGCATAAATTTGAACATTTACCAAGTTACAACTTCAAGCCGGCTAATGTATGTGAAAAAGCATAATGTACACTCACTGCCACTTCCATCTTTTTTACTCAAACTACGTAGTGCCCCCCCCCCCCCTCCCAGTAAAAAGTAAGCTCAGCGAGCTTGTTCCGCCGAGGGACTACGACAAAATACAATGTCGGAATAAAAAAAACATTTTTAGCACGAAAAGTCCATACCAAATATTTAGCATTAACAATAAGACTTACTAGAAATCGAAAAACAATATATATTTCCGAATGAAAAGTATTAAAAAACCATCGAATTTTAACAGAAAAAAAATGCTAAGAGGTGAGAAGATTCGGCCCTCTAAATGTGCCGAAGTGAGAAGATTCGTCCTTTTTGGGGGGCGGGGGGGAGGCAAATCTTCCAGAGGCCGAATTTTCCTGTACCCTACACCATAATTACACAAACCATGTCCCTTAAAATGATTTTAGTTGTCTACCCATCAGGCTGATACAAAATATCCCCCATAAATCACAAATGACCCCCTGGGGTCATTTTAAGTGAACCCAAATTGGCCCTCCTGGGGTGATTTGAGGCGATCTATAATGTCCCTCCTGCAATTTTCAAAATGACAAGCCTGTCAGTGCCAGCTTTGTTTTAGAAAAGATACCTGTGTTGACGGGATATATGAATTTAAAAATGCTCTCCAAAGACTTACATTTGCCACCACACATGGGATTGAATTCTTAAGAATAACGGCCAAAAAGGAAAAAGATGTGATGGAAACTGCGGCATTTCAAATAAAAGACGTCAAGAATATGAGAGAAGACCTTTCCTACTCCAAGTTTGCTAAGCACCAAGTATATCCAACAACCTGTTTTACGTTTTAGTTGAAATATTGTTATGAAAAATGTATATATTTATTTAATTATATCTTTAATGATTTAAGTACAGAAATTAAGATTTTGTTTGTGTTTGACATTATTTTTTAGCTTTTGAATACGATAACCATGGAAAATGGATATTATTTTAAAAAGAGGAAATTTTTCAGATTTGCCAAAATGTTGACTGAGCGAACTGGTATGGATTCAATATCGAGTATGAGACCCATTGTTAATTACAGCTTGACAACGCCTTCTCTTGCTCCCAATCAGGTTTCAGATGGTCCTTTGTGGGATGTTATTCCATTCTTGGACCAGCATGGCACCAAGCTTCTGGGCACTCAATCCCCTCCTTCTGTCGGTACTCCCGGACAGCATGGGCAACATGAGGACAGGCATTATCGTTCATCAGAATGAATCTATGACCCACTGCACCCGCATACAGGATCTCATCAATATACCTCTGTGCAGTCAATGTACCACGGTCAAGGATACAGAGCTCTGTACGTCCATCCCAGTTGATGCCGCACCAGACCATTATTGACCCTCCACCATAGCGGTCATGCTCAGCAATGTTGGCTGCATGGAATTGCTCTCCTGGGTTTCTCCATACCCTAGAACGCCTATCTGTGTAGTCTAGGTAGTACCTTGACTCATCTGTAAAAAGGACAGGTCGCCAATTTTCTCTGGTCCATCCAACGTGATCCATGACCCATTCATATCGTGCTTGGCGGTGGCTCTGGGGCAGCTGAATACGAATACATAATCTTCTCGATCGGAGACCACCTTTGTGCAACCTTGCTCGGATAGTCTGCGTCGAAACATTTACCCCGGATGCATTCAGAAGGTCACTGCGAAGCTCGGTTGCTGTGGCAAAGTGGTTCCAACGGGCCTGAATGATCAAAAACCGTTCTTCAACTGCAGGCGTTGCCCTGTCTCTGCCACCACCATGTCGTCTGACTGGTTTGCCATACTGCTGAAATCTTGCCCAGGTTCTGGTGATCACCGTTTGGTGCACTCCAAGGGCTTCACCAACCTTGTTGCTGCTTGTTCCACCATCCCTACAGCCCACCACATTTCTGCTTCAGATAAATGTCTTCTTACATTTGCATTCGCCATATTCAATCATTAGTTTAAACAGTATTTTATTCAAAGAGTAAAAAATAAACACATGCAAAACATATGCAATAAGGAGATATACAACTTAATAATAGGAACATCGATACAAGTTAAGCATAATTGAATAATGGAAAATTGAGATATTGACAGGATTCGGCATCAAGCCTGAGCTTATTTTAAGCCGTCTCCTTTCACCTTCAGCATTCACATTTGAGAAGGAGGGATTGACATTTTGTGAAATGTTCTGTACAAGCTGTATTGGAACTTTTGCTGTGAGAGAGAGAGAGAGAGAGAGAGAGAGAGAGAGAGAGAGAGAGAGAGAGAGAGAGCGAAAAGAACGTGTGAGAGAGATAGGAAAGGGAGAACGAGAGAGAGGGAGAGGAGGAGATAATGTATGAATGGTGCCGGTCGACGTAGGGAGGTAGTAAAAACGCTCCGGGGAGTATAATTATCACAAAAAGGTTACAGATGAATTGTAGCTGACTCTTTGAAGATTATACAGATCTTTACCTGTGTATTGCCCTTTGCAACAATACTGACCGAAAAAGACCGTTACGCGATGTAAAAGGCCTGCTTTTATCCACACTTCTCATAACAGCATATTACTAAAATCTTTTACTTTTGATTATAAACTCTTGGACTTTTAGAAATACCTGAGTATTCGTTATGTTATCGTTGTATTGTGAACCAAATATTAAAGTATCGTTGTCTAAATGAATACCGAGAGCTCCAAGGGTACTGAGTCGCGTTGATTCGTAAATCGGACAATACAGTAAGAAATGTTCACATGTTTCAACGTCTCCACACCGACAGAGGGGTGAATCAGACAAATGATTATTGAAGAGGTCTGCCTGAAGGTTACTACATCTTCGTCTTAGTCGGCAGTGGATAATTTGGCCCTTGCGGTTGTAGCTCTGATTAAAATGTTTAGGGGGGTTTCGAAGATTATTATTCAGTACGCGCTTGAAGGCAACAGCTGTACAGTTTCGAGTATCTACAGGCAGGTCATTCCATAACTTTGCAGATGAATACAGATATGCACGCTGACCTTGGGTTGATCTTCGGTTAGGTAACGACAAGTCACGAGAATTCCTTAGGTTGTAGTTTTGTGTTTGTGATACTTGTGGTGGGATATAATTGTAAAGGTATGCTGGGGTTTGTTTTTGAACCATTTTGTGAAACTGGATAAGTTTATACTTCTTTCGCCTTGCTTCCAAAGATTCCCAGCCAGTTTCTATTTCGAGTTGGGCCCTAGATATACTTTTCGTTGCACCTGTAACGATTCTCGCTGCTTCCAACTGAATTTTTTCTAGTCTTTGGGATTCTTCAACTGTACAGTTGTCCCACACTTGACAGCCATATTCTAACAAGGGGCGGATGAAGGAAAAGTAGATTGTTTGTAAAGTGGAGCGATTCAACTGATATTTATACTTTTTAAGAATATTAATACGCTTCCATGCCTTATTGGTATCATGTCAACGTGTTCTTCCCATGTCGCTTGATTATTAAATATTAATCCAAGGTGTTTGTGGTTTACTACTTTTGAATGCGTTGATTAAACATTTTAAGTTCTGGCTGTATCTGGGGGTTTCTTTTCCTTGTAATTGTCATTGTTTCCGTTTTAGATGGATTAAATTGTACAATCCATTGCTGGGACCATGATTCGATTTTGGAGATGTCGTTTGAGAGTATTTGGGCAGAGTGTTCGGGGTTCTCAATTACAATAAACAGCGTGGTATCGTCGGCAAACAGTCTGATGTCAGATATTATATCGTCTACTATGTCATTAATATATATTAAGAATAAAAGTGGACCAAGAATTGACCCTTGTGGAACACCACTTGATATAGTTGTCCATTGTGAGGCGCAGGAACCTATGACAACTCGTCGTTTCCTGTCGCTTAGATAATCTTTAAACCACGCCAGTAAATGACCTGTTACTCCGATTTTTTCTAATTTATGAAGTAAACCTTTGTGTCAGACTTTGTCAAATGCTTTACTAATATCGCAAAAGAGTAGTCTAACATCTTTATTGTCGTCTAAGGCGCTGATAATATTTTCATAAATATCCGTTAGTTGGTACACAGTTGAGTCTCTCGGTGTAAAACCGGATTGACACTTCGATAGAAGGCCATTAGTTTTCAAGAAATCAAACATTTTCTTAAAAACACACTTTTCAAATGTTTTACTTAAAGAACTGAGTACTGAAATGGGACGATAATTATTTACTTTGGAATCATCAACACCTTTAGAGACCGATGAGATATTCGCAAGTTTCCATTCATTTGGGAAAAAGGAGTTTTGTAGGAACGTATTAAAAATCAAGGTTAAGGGCTCAGCTAGGCTGTCTTTGCAATTTTTAAGTATATATGGGCTAACACAATCGGAGCCCATTGCTTTGTTACATTTCAGTTCCTTCAATGCTGTCAGGACCTCCTCCACTGAAAGACGGATATTGTTAAGTATTGGCCGATCGTTGTCAAATACAGAATGTGGAATAGTGTGGCCATTGTCATCAATATTTGAGATTGAACAAAAATAGTCATTAAACAGGTCTGCCTTGTCTGTGTTAGACGTCAGAACAGCGTTGCCATGCTGGATGGCAGGTATACAGTTTTTTGATGACGTGTCGATCAGCCGATTCAATGTTTTCCACCACAGAGGTGAACTTGTTGAGGTATTTGTCAGTGTGTTTTCAATTTTATTAAGAAAGGCTTCTTTCGCTTTGCGGACTTCGGCAATTACAGCATTTCGTTTGAAGCGATATTCTGCCCAGGATTCTGGTGTAGTATGTGTCTTTGCGGATAGGTAGAGACGTCGTTGCTGCCTAATTAGGAGTCGAATACCGATGTGCATCCACTTGGGCTCTGATGGTCTTATGGTAACAGTTTTATGAGGGACATGTTTTATGGAATACTCTTTTATTACAGACTCTAATTTATCACACATGCCTTCAAGTGGCGTATTTTCAATCATATTTAGCCAATCGTAATTATTAAAGTCATTTTGCATTTCAGTATAATTTGCTTGATCATACTGCCAAATTTCTCGGGTGTAGGACGCTTTTGTGTTTTGCAGGTGACCCATCTTAGTATAGATCGTTAGGATTAGTGGTACATGATATCGGGTCATGTCAGCGAAAAAGGGATCGGAGGAGTCTGTCTCAACTACTGATATGGAATCGCTAACTAAGAAAATGTCCAGAAGTGATGAGGAAGTTTCAGTAAAATATGTCGGCGAAGAGACGATTTGCTTCAGTGAATTGGCCTGGCAGATTGAGTGTATGTGATTTGTCCCATATAGAACTTGATCTTCATTAAAGTCACCTGTTACAATTATATTCTTTATACGGGTATCGACCGCACTGTCGATGGATAATTCAATGTCATGCCACGATGCAACAGGCAAGTTGGGCGCACGGTAAAATGCTCCAAGTAAGAAGCTGAATTTGCCATCAGATATTTCAGACCAAATACATTCAAGGTTGGGGGTAGAGAGATCATTGCGAAAAATAAGGGACATGTTATTTCTTATATATATTGCTACGCCTCCACCTCTTTCTGTTCTGTCTCTTCTCAGTGGGGGTTGGAAGCCGGGTACATCTATTGTAATCGAGTTGGTTGTGTCGGAGAGCCAAGTTTCAGTAAAGACGCAAACGTCATTGGAGCCCATTTCAGTCCTCAATATATCAAGTTTCGGGACAATATTTTCAATATTCAGGTGCATAATTTTTAGCTGGTTCTTCTGATGGGTAAGAGGTTGGTTACAGTCATTTAGAGGAGAGGGTCCAGGGTTTGATTCAATGTCTCCCGACTAGAGTAGTATTAAAAGAAGCATAAAGACAAACGAGAATGACTGTTTTGTCAACATCCATTGAACATATAACTTGAGACCTGACAGACTCAGAGGAAAGATATATTTCACAAAAGGCTTGAGACATTTTCCGGAATGTTCACTCAAGGAGCTCAATTTTAACCTACATGTACATTCACCATAGGAGGGTAAGTTAAAAAAGGAACAGACCATTAATGTTAAACCTTTAGTGAGTTTCACACCCGATAAACGCAAGAACAAGTAGCGCATTGCAACCAATGACGCCTGAGGTGACAGAGCGTTTTTTACTCGACGTACATGCATGGAAATGTGGAACAGACCTATCCGTACACGGTGGATTAACATATCAATCATCTTGGAGGATCATAGAAGTATGGAAAATTAAGATACAAGGACAGGTAAATTCCACATCGACATGCAGTATCAAGCAAAAAGCTTGTGCTTGAAATCGTCAGACCGGCAGTTTTCACGTGGAGACATGAAGCAGGGATTGAGATAGAAGGAGTAGAGAAACACTTATGAATTGGTAGTATAAAACAAAAAATGAAAATTATAAAAATGACTAACTTGAAAAAATTCATGCCAAGGAGAATAAGCTTGGAGGTCGATCGTCCAATTAACGTTCACTGATCTTTACCGTGGTTTAGAAGGTGGAGTGAGGGGCGGTTGGTATAAAGCATACGTAATGCGGACTACTGAGAGTGGATTACAGACGCAGTGCAATTCTAACTCAAAGAACACTCTCAGATTATGTATTTCTGCATAGGAAGTGCGGGAAATGCTTCACCCATACTTGGGACACGAGCAATGTTTCAGTCAATGGACCAGGAGGACCATTGGCTGAAACATCGCCCGTATTTATTATCTCTTGCCGCTAATCACCATGAGGTCACACAAGGCTGGAGTTTTGTTACCAAGTGCTACAGTAGCAGCAGCATATTGACAGTGGATCTTCACCAGACCACTCAGGTGGTGGAGTTATCACTCAAGAATCATTCAAATTGTTTATATCTGCACTTGGAACACGAGCAATGTTTCAGCCAATGGACCAGGAGGTCCATTGACTGGAACATCACCCGTGTTTATTATAACTTACAGCTAAACATCAAGAAATCACACACGGGGTAGAATTATCATTTGGTTACCAAGTGCTACAGTAGCTGCAGTATATTGACAGTAGATCTTCACTGGACTCCAGGTAGCGGAGACATCACTCAAGAATCATTCGAATTGTGTATATGCACATTCGGACACGAGTGATGTTTCAGTCAATGGACCAGGAGGTCCATTGACTGAAACACTGTCCGTGTTCGTTATATCTTACAGCTAAGCATCATTCGAATTGTGTATATGCACATTCGGACACGAGTAATGTTTCAGTCAATGGACCAGGAGGTCCATTGACTGAAACACTGTCCGTGTTCGTTATATCTTACAGCTAAGCATCATGAAATCACTCACGGGGCGGAATTATCATTTGAATACCAAGGGCTACAGTAGAAGCAGTATATCGACAGTGGATCTTTACCAGACCACTCAGGTAGTGAAATCGTCACTCAAGAATCATTCAAATTGTGTATATGCGCACTTGGGGCACGAACAATGTTTCAGCCAATGGACCAGGAGGTCCATTGGTTAACAACTGGGCTACAGTCACAGCAGTACATGGACAGTAAATTGTCACCAGAAACCTCACATAATGAGGTTAGTATTCATATATCACTCATATTATGTACATATTCACTTAGAGCACGAGCAATGCTTCAGCCAACGGATTCATATGTATATGCGCACTTGGGACTCGAGCAATGTTTCAGGCAATGGACCAGGAGGTCCATTGGCTGGAACATCGCCCGTGTTTATAATGTCATGTAGCTAATCATCATAAAGTCACACACGGGTGGAATTATCATTTTGTTGCCAAGTGCTACAGTAACAGCAGTGTATTGACAGTGCATCTTCACCAGACCACTCAGGTAGTGGAGTCATCACTCAGGAATCCTTCAAATTATTTATATCTGCGCTTGGGGCACGAGCAATGTCTCAGCCACTGGACCAGGAGGTTCATTAACTGAAACATCGCCCGTATATCTTGCAGTTAGTCATCATGAAATCACACATGGGGGGGGGGGGGGGTGGGGGGGGGGGTGGGGAGATTATCATTTGGTTACTAAGTGCTACAGTAGCAGCAGTATATTGACAGTGGATCTTCACCAGACCACTCAGGTGGTGGAGTCATCACTCAGGAATCATTCAAATTATTTATATCATATTATGTACATATTCACTTAGAGCACGAGCAATGCTTCAGCCAACGGATTCATATGTATATGCGCACTTGGGACTCGAGCAATGTTTCAGTCAATGGACCACGAGGTCCATTGCCTGAAACATTGCCCGTGTTTATTGTGTCTTGCAGCTAATCGCCATGAAGTCGCACACGGGTGGAATTATCATTATGTTACCAAGTGCTACAGTGGCAGCAGTGCATTGACAGTGGATCTTCACCAGACCACTCAGGTAGTGGAGTCATCACCCAAGAATCATTTAAATTATGTATATCTGCACAGGGGACACGAGCAATGTTTCAGCCAATGGACCAGGGGGTCCATTGGCCAAGACACTGTCCGTGTTCATTACATCTTACACCTATGTGTTATCATTATGAAATCACTCACGGGGTGGAATTATCATTTGAATACCAAGGGCTGCAGTAGCAGCAGTATATCGACTGTGGATCTTCATCAGACCACTCAGGTAGTGGAGTCATCACTCAAGAATCTTTCGAATTATGTATATGTGCACAGGGGACACGAGCAATGTTTCAGCCAATGAACCAGGGGGTCCATTGGATGAGACACTGTCCGTGTTCATTATATCTAACACCAACATGTTATCATTATGAAATCACACACGGGGTGGAATTATCATTTGGTTACCAAGTACTACAATAGCAGCAGTATATTGGCAGTGGATCTTCACCAGGCCGCTCGGGTAATGGAGTCATCACTCAACAATCATTCAAGTTATTTGACCCGGAGTTCCATTCCCTGAAACATCGCCCGTGTTTATTGTGTCTTGCAGCTAATCGTCATGAAGTCACACACGGGTGGAATTATCATTATGTTACCAAGTGCTACAGTGGCAGCAGTGCATTGACAGTTGATCTTCACCAGACCACTCAGGTAGTGGAGTCATCACTCAACATTCATTCGAATTATTTATATGTGCACTTGGGATACGAGCAATGTTTCAGCCAATGGACCAGGAGGTCCATTGAGTGAAACATCGCCCGTGTTTATTATATCTTACAGCTAAGCATAATCAAATCACACACGAGGTGGAATTATCATTTGGTTACCAAGTACTACAGTAGCAACAGTATATTGACAGTGGATCTTCACCAGATCACTCAGGTAGTGGAGTCATCACTCCAGGATCATTCAAATTAGTTAAATGCACATTTCCGACACGAGCAATTTTACAGCCAATGGACCAGGGGGTCCATTGGCTGAAACATCGCCCTTGTTTATTAGGTCATGCAGCTAATCATCTTGAAGTGACGCACAGGGTAAAGTTATCATTTGGTTACCAAGTGCTACAGCAGCAGCAGTATATTGACAGTGGATCTTCACCAGAACACTCGGGTAGTGGAGTCATCACTCAAGGATCACTCAAATCATGTATATGCGCTCATGGTATACGAGCAATGTTTCAGCCAATGGACCAGGAGGTCCATTGACTGAAACATCGCCCGTGTTTATTATATCTTACAGCTAATCATCAAGAAAGCGCACACGGGGTGGAATTATCATTTGGTTACCAAGTGCTGCAGTTAGTACAGTAGCAGCAGTATGTTGACAGTGGATCTTCACCAGACCACTCAAGTAGTTGCGGCATCACTCAAGAATCATTCAAATTGTGTATATCCGCACTTGGGACACGAGCAATGTTTCAGCCAGTGGACCAGGAGGTCCACTGAGTGAAACATCGCCCGTGTTTACTATGCCTTGACAGTGGATCTTCACCGGATCACTCAGGTAGTGGAGTCATCACTCCAGGATCATTCAAATTAGTTAAATGCACATTTCCGACACGAGCAATTTTACAGCCAATGGACCAGGGGGTCCATTGGCTGAAACATCGCCCTTGTTTATTAGGTCATGCAGCTAATCATCTTGAAGTGACGCTCAGGGTAAAGTTATCATTTGGTTACCAAGTGCTACAGCAGCAGCAGTATGTTGACAGTGGATCTTCACCAGAACACTCGGGTAGTGGAGTCATCACTCAAGGATCATTCAAATCATGTATATGTGCTCATGGGATACGAGCAATGTTTCAGCCAATGGACCAGGAGGTCCATTGACTGAAACATCGCCCGTGTTTATTATATCTTACAGCTAATCATCAAGAAAGCGCACACGGGGTGGAATTATCATTTGGTTACCAAGTGCTGCAGTTAGTACAGTAGCAGCAGTATGTTGACAGTGGATCTTCACCAGACAACTCAAGTAGTCGCGGCATCACTCAAGAATCATTCAAATTGTGTATATGCGCACTTGGGACACGAGCAATGTTTCAGCCAGTGGACCAGGAGGTCCATTGACTGAAACATCGCCAGTGTTTACTATGTCTTGACAGTGGATCTTCACCAGATCACTCAGGTAGTGGAGTCATCACTCCAGGATCATTCAAATTAGTTAAATGCACATTTTCGACACGAGCAATTTTTCAGCCACTAGACCAGGGGATCCATTGACTGAAACATCGCCCTTGTTTATTAGGTCATGCAGCTAATCATCTTGAAGTGACGCACAGGGTAAAGTTATCATTTGGTTGCCAAGTGCTACAGCAGCAGCAGTATGTTGACAGTGGATCTTCACCAGAACACTCGGGTAGTGGAGTCATCACTCAAGGATCACTCAAATCATGTATATGCGCTCATGGTATACGAGCAATGTTTCAGCCAATGGACCAGGAGGTCCATTGACTGAAACATCGCCCGTGTTTATTATATCTTACAGCTAATCATCAAGAAAGCGCACACGGGGTGGTATTATCATTTGGTTACCAAGTGCTGCAGTTAGTACAGTAGCAGCAGTATGTTGACAGTGGATCTTCACCAGACCACTCAAGTAGTTGCGGCATCACTCAAGAATCATTCAAATTGTGTATATGCGCACTTGAGACACGAGCAATGTTTCAGTCACTGGACCAGGAGGTCCATTGGCTGAAACATCGCCAGTGTTTACTATGTCTTGCAGCTAATCATCGTGAAATCACACGCGGAGTGGAATTATGATTTGGTTACCAAGTGATACAGTAGCAGCAGTATATTGGCAGTGGATCTACACCAGGCTACTCAGATAGTGGAGTCATCACTCAAGAATCACCCAAATTATTTATATGTGCACTTTATGTGCACTAGGGGCACGAGAAATGTTTCAGCCAATGGACCAGGAGGTCCATCAACTGAAACATCGCCCGTATTTATTATGTCTTGTAAGTAGGTTAGGGTGGGTCTGATATGTAGTTATGTAAACATGGCAGTGGGATTCGGATACCTTAGTTGTTTACAACCTGAGATTTATTTAAATCAATATTCATTACCAGTCTGAATCTCTTCTCAAGTTCACAGATGTGGGATAATGTTGTAATCCCTTGAACAGAATCGTTGTTGAGTTTGACAAAAATAATTCCATCGAACGTCCAGGTTTCTTTTATTTTCTTGTCACGGGCAAGTGTCCGAGCTCTCATGGCAATAGTGGCACGAGTTTTCGTCAGATCCTCATTTATAAACACCCCTGAGTTCCGACCCCTATGTGGAGTGGAAGCAGTCTCAGGTCCAAACCTTGCCGACTTCAGTTTTGTTCTGGCCCTAAAAAGCTTATCCCGAATTCTGTAATTGTTGAGTCTGAATATGATGATAGGTCTACTCTTGACGTTTTCACCACGAATCACCCTCGGTCCGACACGGTGCCTACGCGCTACATCTTGCAATGTTAAGTCCACTCCGATTTTACTGGCTACGTCCAGGATGATTTGGTCGGTGTTTTCACTCTGGCACTCGCTGATACCTGTTAGTCTGAGGTTTGTCCTCCGCCCGTATTGTTCGAGGTCGTCGACTCTGTCTGATAGCTTCTCAATCATATCCTGTTTTTCTAAGAGTTCTTTTTTCATGCTGCACACAATTGCTTCCAGTTCTTCTATGCGCTCATTCGCTGCCTCGATAAAAATGGATTTAAAAGCAGCACAAACAGATTTGTCAGTAAGCACTTCTATTAAAGATCGCTTAAAATCCACACTTTCAGGCAACAATCCAATGGGTTGTGATGGTTTATTTCCCATGTAATCACCAAAGTCCGATTCGTCACCCGAGTCATTTTCGCCTCTGTGTTTCTTCTTTTCTAAGGGGGAAAGCGTTTCCCCAATTACCGAGTGCGGCCTTTTGGTATCCTCGTCATCTTTACGCGAACTACTTTGAGAGATATTCGTATCCATATTTTGAAAAAGAAAAAAACGAATTAAGATAATCTTTCTGTCTTCACAACACTTAAAGGTTTTTCAAAACGCTGCACCAAAGTTTGTTTAGCGGCAGTTCGAACAAGGCTCGATGAACTCAGCTTACGCTCCCACAATAGACTTAAATAACCTGAGTGTAACTCACTATGGAAGCTGGACCAGGGACATGAACTGACGTATTGGAAGTAACTGCATTGCGAAACCTCTCAGTACAGCTTTGTCAAAAATAAACTGGTTGTGGACAGTCCAACTCTGCACAATTTGACGATCTCAGAATGTAGAACTTAGAAAGCTGGTTAGATATTCATGATCGTGATTTCATTTCATTTCGTGATCGTTCCGCATATATAATATTCCCGATGTTAGAGTAGCTGGCGCACCAGACAAAAGTATTATATTGTAGGTGTCGCAGAATATGTTGCTTTAGGATCCATTTCGGCAATCACCGATCACAGACACAACATTTTAAAGAATTAATCGTTAGAACAATTAGTAACAATCTACATATGTCCAGCCGACTCACATACATCACAATAAGAGGTACATTCCAATACCCCCAGTAGATCAGCCTTTTCAGAGTAACACTTTGCCAGTTAGTACGACCAGGAAGCCAAGAGGAAAAAAGTTAGTGTCTTCCCTCCATTAGATCACGTGATTACTCATTAAATCACAAGGGTTTATGTTGAAATGAAGACTGAATACCCTACACATCTTATGTACATGTAGACAGTATTCGAAAACATCATGAAAATCAAGGGGTACATGCTTTCCATGACTGTCACGAAAAGTATGCCTGTCAAGAGAGCTAATGTAAACACTGGGGACCATCTCAATACACTCCTCAATCATATCCACCAAAAATATCGCAAATGTGTCACAAGAAAATTTCACAATGATGTGTCAAATATGTGGTGCTTAGCAAACTTTGAGTAGTATATTAAGTTCAGCCACCCTGAAACACCATAACATTGTCAATGCGGGTGAGATGATTAACTTATTAGTTAACCCTTTACCTAGCATGTACATAGCAAGGGTTCGGACAAAAGAATCTTACAGTATAATGAAAACTTTTTAATTTTTTTCTTCAAAAACATAGTACACGCTAAAAACTAAAGTGTTAAAAACTACACTTGAAGTGCTGTATTTAACACTTACTAAGTGCTGAACTAGCACTTTGTTCAAGAATAGATATCCCAGAACTTGACAGGTGTTACAATAATACCACTTGACAAGTGTAATGTCGCGACACTTAAAAGGAAACAATGCAGATGACGCGGATCAGGCTCGAACTCTCGAGCCTGATCCGCGTCATCTGCGTTGTGTCCTTTTAATTATGTACCCACCAAGCGCAAATCAAATTATGGACGATTCTGGAAGAACCATCAATGCTGGACACATGGGAAGTGCCATCCATTCAAGTTTCAGATGTCTGACGATTGTAATGTCTAAGTGCTTAAAGCATTGCACTTTAAGTGTTAAAATCAACCCCTAAGAGTTAGAATGGGTTTAACACCTTGAAAGTGTCAGTTTTAACACTTTAGTTTTAGTGTGTGTATGACCCGTCATTAAAATGAGCTTGTTCCAATGAGGGTTCATACGATATGTTTTTGAGGCAAAAAAATAAACATACGATACAATATGAATGGTGACTTTCTTGTATGGCCCGGCCTGTCCGGTTTTAGCTGTTATGTTAGGAAAATATACGGTTTTTTCGTTGTGCCAAATGAACGGTAGCAAGAGCCTTCGTTAACCCTTTACCTAACATGAAAAGCAGACGACACTTGCCAAAAAAATTCTTGAATAACTATTTTTTTTCATTTTTTGTCTCAAAAACATAGGTTATGACCACTCGTTGGAACGAGCTCGACGAGCTCGTTCCAACGAGGGGTCATAACCTATGTTTTTGAGACAAAAAATGAAAATATTTTGAAAATTAATTGGCGATTTTTGAGAATAGCGCTGGCCGGTTTTGGCCGTTACGTTGGGTAAAGGGTTAAATAAAATGAAAATCGGTGTTTCATTTTCTGTCCAGACTGCTTTTAACCCTTTACCAAACATGAAAAGCAGACGACAAAAACTTGACGAGCCCGTTCCAACGAGGGGTCACATGATATGGTTTTGTTGAAATTGTTTGAAAAATAATATTTTTTCAACTGCTGAATTTGCATATTACGCGGGCGGATGTGGCCGATTCGTTGGTTAAAGGGTTAAGCACTTTTCAAGGGCTTCATGATTTCCAAGGGCTGTTATAATCTTGATATAAACGTTCAATGCCCTAGGTAAAGTGAATTTAAGTACTTTTCAAGGGCAGTGTAAAAAAATCAAGTACTTCTTCAAAGGCTAGAAATAATTTTGGGATGCCAGCGCAGAGACATAGCATGCATTTTTGGCACATTTAAAAATAAGAATTGCCACTGATCTCCCTGATTTTGAGTTATGTTTTGGGACTGATGAAGAGTAAGGCTATTAAAAGCATTTTTCCAATCACTTGCTATGCACAAAGCATTTGAACGACGGTGGTAGTAGGTACCAATCAGACAAAGTTGGATTCACCTCAAGTGATAGAAAAAAAATTATGCATAAAATCTTCGACAGTAGTGTTTTAGCAGCATCTAATAACACATTCGACTTTGAAAACAACATTAAGTGATTTGTCTGACTATTTCAAACGGTATCTACAGTTTGAAACATACTTTGAGAAGAGGTTGAAGCCATTAATTTGGGCAAATGTATCTAAGCCTTCAATGGAAGGAAGGTCTTCTTTGTGGACAAACGGTGAAATTGAATCAATGAACAATATTTTAAAATGTGCAGTGCAGTGGAAAACAAAACAAAAAACTCTCAGAGCTTGTGGTTAAGTTAGTTGGTGTTACTAGTCTCCAGATGCTGGACTCGAAACGTGCCTTGCACTGCACAGCTAACTATAAAGACACATCATGTTGTAGAAAATTTGCCTGCACACACAATATGTGGTGTTCAAAAACAGAAGAGGAAAAAAAAATGTTTCCGAAGTTTCTAGCACATACAATTAAAACAACTAGAAGTCCTGTCATGAACTGTGCACTTATCTAGGATTAATTGCACGTAGGAACTGCATGCAATTGCCATATCGAATGGCATCCAAAGCACGGCAGATTCTCCTGGTTACTCATAGCCAACACAGGCAATGTTTCAGCCAATGGACCTCCGGGTTAACCGGAGGTCCATTTGCTGAAACATTGCTTGTGCACAGGCCATACAGTACGAGGAGAGTGGATTGTAACAAAATCACATGTGGAGTGGAACTATCACCCAGAGTATCACTTTTAAATTCTGTACATATGGACAAAAAACACAAGCAATGTTTCAGCCAATGGACCTCCGGGTTTATCCCGGAGGTCCATTGGCTGGAACTTTGCTTGTGCTTGTTACGCTTTGCAACAAATTTGCAATTATTGCTTGAGTGGAATCTCCACTCTGCAGGTGATTTAGTGGTAATACACTCTCCGCGTACTGTATGTACAGAATTTGACAGGCCTGGACTTTTGAAAAATCTAGGGGCGCTACTATGGCTCCCCTAAACCAGTGGCAGGAGTGCTATTCTATACTAAAGTCCATTATTAATAAGGGAATTGAAGGTTTAAGGAGAGCTATTAGAGCTCCTAAGGAGAGCAATTATGACCCTCCTTAAATTGATTTTGCAGGATCCATGGAGGGCAGGAGCTATAGCTCTCCCCAAAAAGACCAAGCCTGATTTGATAGCCTTACTATGGTCATAATGCGTAGATTAATGTGCAGGTCGACGTGCTATTTGTGCGCATTTCATGACAGGACTTCTAGTTTTACCTGTACGGACAATGTAAACCCCAATAACACAATTAAGGCTTCAACCTGTAATTTCAGTATTCCCAAAGTGAACGCAGTAGCTAAAAAACCAGGACAGCGAAAAAGACCTAGATCAGAAAAAGCACAAAATATAAAAAAAGAAATTTCAGTGTACATTTCACATCTTGGTGTATATAAAAACTCATTCAGTTTATGTAGCTGAATGCATCTGATGCTTTTGTGTGGATATCATTGATTATCGCTTCCATGAGCACAAGAAATTGTATTTCCACTCCTGGTAATGCTGAACAAGCTGTGAGAAATACATTCTTCTTGTGCATATGAATGAAATGACCATCGGTATTTATGCAGAAACCCAAGATACACTCTATGTATTTATACAGGGTTCGCACAGCCTTGAAAAGTCCTTGAATTTTAGCCAAACTCCTTGAATTTAGAATATTCAGAAAATGCCCTTGAAAAGTACTTGAAAAGTAGTCAGTCTCCTTGAATGTCCTGGGATTTTTCTATCGTTGCAGCTTGTTTAATTGAGTCTAACCTTTTGCCAAATTTTCAATTTTCTTTGATCTTAATTTTTATAAAAAGGTGTGGAAAGAAAACATGGGTATAAGAAATAACTGGTAGAGTGCTGGAAGCCACCATCAATTTAATTGAAAGTGAGAGCACTCCAGTCTTTCTATTCCTTACACAGACTCGGTACGCACTCAGTAGAAAATGACTTTTTCACATAAATTTACTTCATAATAAATCATTGGAGAGTGCCTGCTGGCACTCTCCAATGATTTGTAATAAAATAAATATTAATAAATTGTAACCACCAAACATACAGGTAATCTTGCATCCATCCAATTCTGAAAGAAACACTTTAAAAACAGGTGAGATTTTTGAGAAATGACAATCCCGTCAGAAAACTGCCCTTGATTGTATGAACCCTGTAATATAGTAATGCTTTGCCAAGGAGTAGATCCAATCCCAAGGACAATCGTAGTGAAATATAGTTGTCCAGCATCTAGATTTATGCAGTCCATTCGTACTTAAGGTTTCCTATTGCAAGCTAACTGTGTATTCTATTATCATGTCACCTGTTTCGTTTATTAATTCGTTTAGTGGCATGATAAATACGTTACAAGACGTTTACTTGTCAGGTATGGCGTAATGCAAGGCTCAACGCGATCAATTTTAGGTTCGGCCAAAGGGCCCGCCAAATATCAATCTCACTTCAGCTCACATGACTCCATACCTGACAAGTAAATGACTTGTAACTTATTATGCTAATTTTCCAATTACACTGCATATTGGCTTCGGAAGAGTTGGGCGAAGGGGATGTAGTATAGCGGTGATTATCACTAACCACTCATTCCCACCCAGACAAATCCTCATTGCCCAGGAGAAGATATGGAGTTCCATTAACTGAAACTATATTACAGAATGTTTTGTCTGGGGGTGGGGGGGGGGGGTGCAGTACCGGCAATCCATGAGCCCTAATCCACGTACTGTATATTTGCGATGCTCAAATCTGATGGATTATGTCGTGCAGCAAATCTTCAGTCCATCCTCGATGGTCCGTTGAATGTGGGCGAGATGCCAACAGTAGTTGTAGTACAGAGTCTTCTTCAATTACAATGTGTATGGATATCATTCACAATAATAGTGAAAAGTAACAGATATAGGTATGGATATCTAGCATGCCCAATACAGCCAGTGAGTACAGGCCTAAAAATAAGCAGTCTGACATTTGCATAATGAGGCTCCCAGAGTGTGAATTTGATGATGCTTTCCCATACAATGGGCCAATTCATCCTCTAGGTGGTGTGTGTGTGGGGGGGGGGGGGAGGCGGTGACGTTGCGGTAACCGGTTCTCCTCAGATCACCGAAGTTAAGCAACGTCGAGTCTGATTAGTCCTCGGATGGGTAACCGTCTGAGCGATCGATTCGGACTCCTGTGTTGTTTCCTTGGGCAAGGCACTTAACCCCGATTGTTCACATAGGGACACGATGACGCTGTATACTAAGGCATACTGCACATCGATGGTGTGCATGTCTTCAACCATTCTAACCATGCCTGTGCTGCAACGCGGAGTTACGATGTTGTTGCTCGGTGGTTCTCTCAGGGTACTCCGGCTTCCTCCACCCGTAAAACAGTCACCGGTCATGATTAGCCACTGTGTGCATAAGTGTGTGACCTTAAACACCAATAAATAAATAAATAATCCTCTAGGTACCTCTTTCTGTTTAGTTTTGAGACCCTGATTCAGATTGAGGTTCACAGAGGGTAAATTTAGTGATTCTACCCTGCTGTGCAGGGTAGGATCACTAAATTCACCCTCAGGGGACCTCATTTTGCAGATGACAGTCTGCTTATTTTCCTGGCTTGAATGAGTAATTAGACAAGAAACCCGAAAATCTCGCATCGCTTCGTTAACTGTTGTAAGTATCATTAGATAGGCCTATGGATATGTAATGATACTCACAATAATAAGAAAAAGGTGTTAATACTTCGAAAATTAGATAAACAAATGCGGCATGCTTGCAAAACTTTGTTGCTCAAAACAGAAAGTTAAGCTCAATTGGTGTCCTGAACTGGGTTGTCACAAGGTCTCAGAAAATCGTTGAGGCCTAATGGCCACCCAGTTCAGAAAACAAAAAGTTCATCAACCCTTTACCCAATGAATAGCCTGCATCCGCCCGCGTAATATGCAAATTCACCAGTTGAAAAAATATTATTTTTCAAAAAATTTCAACAAAACCATATCATGTGACCTCTCATTGGAACAAGCTCGTTCCAACGAGGGATCACATGATATGGTTTTGTTAAATTTTTTTAAAAAATTATATTTAAAATAAAAAAATTTGATATCGTCTGCATTGGGTAAAGAGTTAAATTAAATTTCTTACCTAACAGAATATGAATATGAGTTGTTGTGCATGTACTTGTGGTACTCATACATTGTTTTATCTGTCACACTTCAAAATATGTCATTGTTTATTTATTGTTCTGTTTGTTAACTTGTATATATGTTCTGTTTGTTAGCCTGTAAATATGTATGTGATATGATACGATACTAAATGACAAATAAAGTATGAAATAAATATACTTGCGTTGGATTTATTATACACTTCGGAAACACGTTTGTTGAAATCAAATCCTTAGGTTCATATTTGGGCTCTCTATGGGAGCCCAAATGTTTAAATTAGTGCAGTATGAGGGGAATATTCTTTAAAAATCTTCTCCAGATCCAGCATTCGGAGTCTTTTGATATTTGGTATGCAGCATCCTTGGGGGGGGGGGGGGGGTGGCGGGGGTGAGGGGGGGGGGGAGATTCAAGTTTGTTCAAGCCAAGTCTCTGGGTTCATATTTGGGCTCCCTGTGGAAGCCCGAATTATAACTTAGTTCAATATCAGAAATTTTCTTCAAAAAATCTTCTTGTTCAGATCCAGCAGTTAGAATGTTTTGATTTTTAGCTCAACTTGACAAAGTCAAGCTGAGCTATTGCTATCACTTCTCGTCCGTCGGCGTACGCACGTACGTACGTTAGTACGTACGTCCACAATTTCCTTTGACACACCTCACAGGTTGCATTTATGATCTGATCACTTTGAAACTTGGTATGCATGTTTGGGGTGACCTCTAGATGGGAGCTATCGATTTGTTTCAATTTCCGTCAAAAAATGTTGCCACGGCCAACGTTCTTAGAACTTAGTTTAGTCAGAACAGAATATTTCCCTTTGGCACACCCTACAGGGCACATTTATGATTGGATTGCTTTGAAACCTGGTACGCTTGTTTAGGATGACCTCTAGATGGGAGCTATCGATTTTCGTCAATTTCCGTCAAAAAATGTTGCCACGGCCAACGTTCTTAGAACTTAGTTTAGTCAGAAGACCTCAATATTTCCCTTTGGCACACCCTACAGGGCACATTTATGATCAGATTGCTTTGAAACCTGGCATGCTTATTTGGGGGTGACCTCTAGATGGAAGCTATCGATTTTCTTCAATTTCCGTCAAAAAATGTTGCCGTGGCCAACGTTCTTAGAACTTGGTTTAGTCAAACCACAATATTTCCCTTTGGCACACACTACAGGACACATTTATGATTGGATTGCTTTGAAAACTGGTATGCTTGTTTGGGGTGACCTCTAGATGGGAGCTATCGATTTTCTTTCATTTCCGTCAAAGCCGCGGCCAATGTTCTTGGAACTCAGTTTAGTCAGAAGACCTCAATATTTACCTTTGGCACACCCTAAAGAGCACATTTATGATCGGGTTGCTTTGAAACCTGGCATGTTTGTTTGGGGTGACCTATCGGTTTTCTATTTCCGTCAAAATATGTTGCCACGGCCAATGTTCTTAGAACTTAGTTTAGTCAGACCTCAATATTTTCCTTTGGCAAACCCTTCAGGGCACATTTATGATTGGATTGCTTTGAAACCCGGCATGCTTGTTTGGGGAGACCTCTAGATGGGAGCTATCGATTTTCTTCAATTTCCGTCGAAAAGTGTTGCCGCTGCCGAAGTTCTTAGAACTTAGTTTAGTCATACTTTACCTGTACATTTGTTACAGGCCATGGTCAGTATTTATGTACAGACCTTTACAATACTTTACATGTACCTTTGTTATCAGGTCATTGCCTAGATGTGTGTCATTGCTGTGTCACAATACATGTACATGTCTAACACAAGTTGAGCTACAGTGTCATTGACACTTTCATTGGTATACAGCGTCCTCGGGGAGGTGTGATTCAAGTTTGTTCAAGCCAAGTCTCTAAGCCCATATTAGGGCTACCTGGCGGGGAGACCGAATTGTAACTTAGTTCAATATGAGGAACATTCTTTAACAATCTTCTTCACATCCACCAGTTAGAATCTTTTTATATTTGGAGTACAGCATCCTTAGGGAGATGAGATTCAAGTTTGTTCAAGCCAAGTCCCTGGGTTCATATTTGGGCTCCCTATGGGAGCCCGAATTAAAACTTAGTTTAATATGAGGAATATTTTTGTAAAATATTTTCAGATCCACCGGTCAGAATGTTTTGATATTTGGTATATGATTGTCTTAATGAAGCAGATGCAAGTTTGTTCAGATCAGGACCCTCGGTTGATAGTTGTCAGTGTCAGGTGAGCGTTCTCGGGTCGCTTGGGGCCTCTTTATTTTATTTTTTATTTTTATTATTTCTTTGTCATCAAAAGTTGATGTTCTTGCTTTTTGTTTTAGGCCTCATAATCTATAGAATAGCATGGTTGGTGGTGTATTTTTGTTCCTGTAGTGCAATAAGGCTTTGCAGTGCTAAAGCATTGCAAAGCCTTGTTCCTCTCAAGGGACAAATTTAGCAATTTTATTGACTTGGTTAAAATATCAGACATAAACAATTTAATTTTTATTTTTTCAAGTTTCCATTGGTTATAAAAAGAACACGAGGCAGCCAAAAGGACCAGACTGGAGGGCCTAAGAAACAGATTTTTAACTTTTTTTTTAGGCCTGAGTGGGCAAATATATATATTATTGAAATATGTTGTACAACAGTAAGGTACCATTCACAAGTTTATGGTAACGCAAAGTGATTTTTACCGCTGCCATGTTGATGCGATACCTGTAATTTTTTTTACCCATGCTTCAGTTCCATTTTCATTTCATTTTTGCAGGTAATGATACATTAGCAACGTTAGACAATGTAGAGGTTGAAAATTGTGATGGTGAACAACGGTGTCTTTTGAAGAAAGGAACATCAGTTAGTGTCAACGTAACTTTCACGCCAAGTACGTATATGTAAATATAGATTTTTAGCTCAGCTATGAGCTCAAGTATGAGCTATTGGGATGGGTTGCGATCCGTCGTCCATTCGTCTACAATCCTTTAGCACACCATACAGGACGACAGGACGCAGCTCTCACCCAAACAGCTCCGAATTTTCTTACTTGACTTTGGCGCAATGTGGATGGGAGCTATAGGTTTTTACTCAACTTTGACGTAAGTCAAATGTGAGCTTATGCCACGGCCAGTCGTCCGTCTGTCCGTCTGTCTGTCCATCAACAATTCAATACGGCTCGGGCTAGAGGCCGTATTTATGAACCGATCTTTACGAAACTTCTTGGGTACCTCTTTGGTATCACCGTGGGACGAGAACGAGTTTTTTTGGGGTTCGGTCCGAAATTCAAGATGGCCGATGGCAGCCCTTTTGTACAAAATTAGGTGCAATCAGATTTTTTTCACAGAACTTCCATATGAAAGCGCTGATTTGAATAATTTTTTGTGTGAATGTTTTGTACCATGGGATACATCACATATAATACAGGTTTTTTCTCGTGCAGAAATTATGCAAATTAGATGAACTTTGATTTTTTCAGTGCTACTTACACACAGTAAGTACACATGTCAATACGGCTCTGGCTAGAGTCTGTATTTATGAACCGATCTTCACGAAACATCTTGGGTACCTTTCTTATCTCCTTGGGACGAGAACGAGTGTTTCTAGGTGCGGTCCAAAATTCAAGATGGCTTCCAGTGGCCATTTTGTACCGAAATTGGGTCTAATCAGTTTTTTGTACACAACTTCTATACGGCTCAGGCTAGAGGCCGTATTTATGAACCAATCTTTACGAAACTTCTTGGGTACCAGTAGGTAATAAATGCAGATTCACAGCCACTTTGTACATGTACGTGTACGGTACACGTACACGATGCGTTTACCATTTACCAACGTGGGATTCAGTGTTAAATCACACGCTTGTTCACAAAAATGTTCAGTGGCCTAGAATCCGCTGTTTTTTGTGACTCCTAGATCGCGCTTTTAACGTTCAAATACCCGTGGTGAACGTTGAATGTTACACGGTTTTTAAAAAAAGTGAACATTTTTTTTTACTTTTTTTTTTACTTTTAAAATTTTTGTCAACGTTACCATCGCGGATCAGACCATCGATCCATCGCGGATCAGACCATCGATCCATCGTTGGTAAACGCGAGCAAAAATTCTGGGCTAGCATCTAAAAACCGGTTTGCGGATTCTGGGCCAGTGGCCTAGAATCCGCAATTGTTTTGAGGCGGTGGGTTTTTCCCCCAAAAAACTTAACAGACTACTATTGAACGCTTCCCTTTCTGACGTAAGTGGGGGGGGGGGGGGGGGGGGGGGGGGGGGGGGGGGGGGGGGGGGAATACCCGGATTTTTTCCAAAAAAACTTAACAGACTACTATTGAACGCTTCCATTTCTGACGTGAGTGGGGGGAATACCCGAGGAAATAAAAAAAAAAGTGATTGATATATATAGGAGAGAAAAAAAAACATAAACATAAAAATAATTATACATTTAATTTTTGAAAATAATAAAATAACTCGCATTAGCATACTTAAAGGAACATTGACAATTAAAAACGAAAAATGTATTTACAGATGGATTCTAGGCGTCGAGATCAAATTTTAGGCGAGTATGAACATGCTAAGAAGGGCATTCAGTCAGCTGACAGAAGCAGACGTCTTGGTGAGATGGAACTCAGACGCGAAGCCACAAAAATATTTAAACCCATGACGAAGGGTCAAGAGGAAAGCAGGAAGGAGATAGTCGAAGAATTGAGACCCATAAAAGAGAGTTCTTTGAGAATGGGTTCGTTACCCGGTAGTTTTGGAAATCGGCATTCCGTTCAATCTACATCGGATTACGTTCACACGGGAATTCAAACAGAGAGCGAGACCGACACCGATACAGCTTCGACTATCACCACTGATAGCGGCGCATCGTTCAATGATGGCGGTAAGAGAGATCTGTTGTATGGATTTTATAAGGATTCGGACAATAATACTTTTATTGGAGACACAGAAGTAGGAATAGGCGATGATGAATTGATCGTGGTTTCGAACAGATACGAATTGACTGATGGACTGCGCAGATTGCTCCTTTACGACAAGCCTAGTGATTACACGGAACAGGATTTCGACAATTACGGCGACATTCTGGTTCAGACCCACGCCATGAAGAGAAATAACGATGCCAGAGAGACGAGACCCAAAGCCAACAGAGGTTACAAGTGGACGAAAGTGGTGAAACCCATATGGGATATGAATAAGAAGTTCGTCGAATCGGTGACTGGCAAAGGGGTGAAAACCACTTTTCTTCCGAGCGATTCTGACGCTCTGTCTCAGAGATTGAGTTTGTTGATGGCGAGCAGACGGGTTGGTAACACAGGATTAGATAATCAGATAGTTACTATATCTGACGAATTGTTAAGACAGAAGGTTTTGAATAAAAACCATTATAAAAGGCTGATGAACGAATTGAAGGATTGATGTATATATAATAATTAGAGAGAAACAAACAAACAAACAAAAATAAAACAGTAAATTTTTACACTAGAATAATAAAAGTATTTAAACAACAAAACGATTTATCAGTGAAAAAACAAAATATATTATGAAAATAAAATATGTTGGTGATAAAGAACAAGGGATACGTCAGAACTTACGTTCAAGGCGGTTCTGGCATCGTCGATTCTATAATGCGAGCATTCACGAGCGATGCGGGTAGAAAACTCGCATCGACTGCGTTTGAGGTCGGTAAGAAGACGGCTTTGGATGCTGGTAAGAAAGCCGTTTCCGAAGCCAGTGGTAGGATAGCTTCTGTGGCTGGCAAGAGGGCAGCCGACGCGTTGATCGACAAGTTGATCAGTCCGCCGGCGAAGCGAGCTGCGTTAGAGCGAACGCCGAAAAGTTGGAAAGATTTTAAGGATGCTGTGGTACCCATACAAGATTTAGCCAAAATGACGAGCAGATCCGGATTGAAGAGAACTCGCGACGGTGTGATATAAATAAATAATAATATTAAAAACTGAGTTTGAAAAACAAAAAATTTGTGTTTGAAAGAATCTAAAATAACAAACAAAAAAAAAAACAAAACAAAGATGAACATTAAAGATATGTCTTGGAACGACGCCGCGACCAAGAGGTCGAATAACGAGTTCTTTCCCCAAAGCATAAGAGGCTTGATAGTGGGAAAATCGAATTGTGGAAAGACCAATCTGTTGATGAATCTGTTGTCCCGACCCGACTGGTTGGATTACGACAGATTGTTTGTGTTTGGCAAGAGCTTGTTTCAACCCGAATACAGATTGCTTCGAGAGTGCATGGATCGTAGATTGCCCAAGGACGTCATAGCCAGAATCATTGACAGTAGGGAGGAATTCGACAAGAGTGAAGCTCCACTTTCGACCATTTTGGACGGTGCGGCGATGGAGCTGATGAAGAGAAATGCATCTTTGAACGTCGAGTGTCGATTTTTTGAGAACGCTAGCGACGTTCCGGATCCTAGAGAATTGAAATCGGAAGATAAGAATCTCATGATTTTCGACGATCTGCTTTTGGAGAGACAGAACCGATGCGAATCGTATTACATTAGGGGTCGACACAGCAACGTGGACTGTTTCTACCTGTCGCAGAATTATTTTCAATTGCCCAGACAGACGATAAGGGAGAACGCTAATTTTCTATGTCTCTTTCGCCAAGATCTCAATCACATCTACGGCGACCACGTCGCAAACGACATGAGCGTGGCGGAATTCAGGAGATTCTGCAAGAGGGTTTGGGATGGAGGACTTTACAATTTCGCCGTGATCGATTTGACAAGCGAATTTAATCGCGGAAAATATCGGTGTGGATTCGACAAGTTTTATGTTTCTGATGATAATAAGATAGAGCGTGAAAATAAAAAAAAAATTAGAAAATAATAAATCTTCAAATAATTAGTTTTGAAAAAAAAATAAAATTAAAATATAATGTTGGAACAAGGAGAATTGTTAGAACGGATAGCCGAGAATACGGCTGCAAAACAATCCATTCAAATCGTGGTGAGTGGCAATTCGACTCGATTCACTACGAAATTCGAACCTTCCATCGAATTGAATAGAGAGAAAAGATACGAGATGGCATTGGTGAAACTGGAGACTTATTATTCCTTTCCCAACGTCATCGAAAAGAATAACTCGTTCAAGTATTCCGACGGAGTGGATTGGTTGGAGATTCGAATTCCCAAAGGGAGTTACAACATAGACGATTTGAACAATTACATTCAGACGCGAATGAAGACGGATGGAAAGGGAAGCAACAAGATCAGACTCGCTCCCAATCCTAATACCTTACATACGATGTTGGATTTGGAAGATAATTTTCAAGTGGATTTCAATATGAACGATTCTATAGGCAAGATGTTGGGATTCGATCGAAAGATGTATCGAGACCACGCGGCATCTGAAAATACGGTCGACATTCTCGCAGTCAATAGCATTCTGGTGAACGTGGACGTGATTGCTGGAAGCTACGTGAATGGTAGCGCTCAACCGACAATCTATTCCTTCTTTCCAAACGTGTCGCCGGGTTATAAGATCGTGGAGCGACCTCGAAATTTAGTTTATCTACCAGTGATTTTAGACACGTTGTATAGTCTCAAAACCACGTTGACGGATCAAAATGGTGAACTGTTAGATCTTGATGGAGAGAGGGTGATGATACGATTTCACATAAGTGAAATATAAAAGCAAAAAAAAATAAATATTGTGTATATATATAGATAACAAAAATAAAATAAACGCAATATTAATTTTACAAAATTATTTTAATATAAATAATTATTATTAAACAAGAAAACAATTGAAGTAAATATATTTTAAAAAAAAAGAATTATGACAGAATACGTGATTAAAAACGTGAACAAATCCGCAGGACAGAGGAAGAAACTTAAGAGAGCGTTAACAACTCGAGGCGAGGTGGTGAGATTCAAATTCACTCATGAAGATCTGATGAGAGGCAGTCAGGATTCGATCGCCTGGACCAGAAGTCAAATCAAAAGGATGGAGAAAGCGATTCGCGATGGAAGAGGGTTGATGGTGAGATTGAGTCCCGCTCAATTGAGATACAATTTGAGAATGAAAGGTGGTTTCCTACCGCTATTGGCAGGAATCGCCACAAAAGCATTACCCTTCGCCGCAAAGGCACTACCCTTTCTCGGAAAGACTCTCGGCGTGGGAGCTCTCACGGGACTCGCGAGTTCGGCAGTTGAGAAATTAATGGGTGGCAGCGGACTGTTTTTGAAGAAGGGAGGGGCTGTGTGTCGCATCCACATAGACGACAGTGATAAAGGATTGTATCTAGAACCCGTTAGAGGTGGCAACTCTTTGAGTGGAAACGGTCTCTATTTGAAGAGTGGACAGAACGTTGAGCGACTCGGCAAGGGTTTGTTGCTCGGTGAGAATTCGCCGTTTAAGAATATACCGATTTTGAATATGTTATTATAATATAAAATTATATAATTATATAAAATATAAATCATAGAAAGTATAAAATAATATATTTAAAATGGATAAAAAGGTGGAGAAACAATTAGACGATAATGATGAATATCACGAGACAGAGTGCAAAAAAAAAGATGTGGAAAAATGGTTAGACGCTAATGATGGATATCTAAGGAAAGAACTGATGAAAGAGTTAGATAAACAGCGGGATAGACGGTTGGAAATGAAAAGAATGAGATGCTTTCCACCGTCACCACTACCTTCTGAAGAGAATGGTAATGATGCGAGTGTTACCAAGAGGTGCACTGCACAACATTCGTTCATAATTATGATTTGGATAAACAAATGTGTTGTTATAAAAACGTATCATATCACAAAAAAAAGAAAAAAAGAAAAGAAGAATCGACGCTGAAATTTAAGAAAAAAGGAAACGTTATTATAATATATGGTAATAGTGAAGAAGGAAAAAAAAAAAAAAAAAAGTGAGATCTAAAGATGATCTCATTACTTTTTTTTTTCCTTCTTCTCCGCTAAAAAATCGATCTCTCTATTGTTTATATTTCCAAGTCCATTATTAGCATGTTGACACTCGTGTTTTCTCCTTTTTCGCAAATGTGTTGAATGTTTATCTTTACTCTTTTGAGTTTTGTTACTTCAGTCAACTCGCTCTCACCACCCAATTTCTTCACGAGTTTGAATGAGATGTTTGGAAATATGTAACATCCATAGAGCAACGACAAATCGTCCTTGTCGAATTCTCTACCTTTGGCGATGACGATGTTCTGCAGATTGCTTTTGTACTCGTAAAACAAATCGAGCGTGGCTTCATCCAATTTCAAAGGCATGCGATATTTGTTGAATTTATGCTCTAAGCCCTTCATCTCGACCTTGTGCAATTCAATGGGATTGTGTCGTTGTAATCTATAGATTTTATGGCCGAATTTCTTATATGTTTCGACTCGTTTCAATTTCAATTCGCATCTTTCAGGTGTTGTTGTCCTCATGATCGATTATTTGTTTTTTTTTGTTTTTATGAATTCTTGCAAATAATGTATATTTTAAATTTTGTATTTAAATAATAATTTGTTAAAAAACTTTGTTTATTTTTTTTTTTTACTCTTTATATATATATAAAAAAAAGTTGTTTTTTTAATTTTTAATTTTCTTTAATGTAAAATTTTTTAGTAAAAGTTTTTCTTCTCTTAATATATATATAAATAAACAGTTAAATTTTAACATTTCAATCTCTCTATTGTTTATATTTCCAAGTCCGTTATTAGCATGTTGACACTCGTGTTTTCTCCTTTTTCACAAATGTGTTGAATGTTTATCTTTACTCTTTTGAGTTTTGTTACTTCAGTCAACTCGCTCTCACCACCAATTTCTTCACGAGTTTGAATGAGATGTTTCGAAATATGTAACATCCATAGAGCAACAACAAATCATCCTTGTCGAATTATCTATCTTCGGCGATGACGATGTTCTGCAGATCACTTTTGTACTCATAAAACAAATCAAGCGTGGCTTCATCAAATTTCAAAGGCATGCGATATTTGTCGAATTTATGCTCTAAGCCCTTCATCTCAACCTCGTTCAATTCGGTGGGATTGTGTCATTGTAATCTATAAATTTTATGACCAAATTTCTTATATGTTTCGACTCGTTTCAATTTCAATTCCCATCTTTTAGGTGTTGTTGTCCTCATGATCGATTATTTGTTTTTTTTGTTTTTATGAATTCTTGCAAATAATGTATATTTTAAATTTTGTATTTAAATAATAATTTGTTAAAAAAGTTTGTTTATTTTTATTTTTTTTGCTCTTTATATATATATAAAAAAAGTTGTTTTTTTAATTTTTAATTTTCTTTAATGTAAAATTTTTTAGTAAAAGTTTTTTTTCTCTTTATATATATATAAATAAAAAGTTAAATTTTAACATTTCAATCTCTCTATTGTTTATATTTCCAAGTCCATTATTAGCATGTTGACACTCGTGTTTTCTCCTTTTTCGCAAATGTGTTGAATGTTTATCTTTACTCTTTTGAGTTTTTTTACATTGGTGAATGTGCTCTCACCACTTGATTTGTCCACGAGTTCACGTGAGATTTTTGTATATATGTAACATCCATAGAACAACGTCAAATCGTCCTTGTCAAATTCTTTATCTTTAGCGATGACGATTTTCTGCAGATCGCTTTGGTACTCGTAAAACAAATCGAGCATGGCTTCATCCAATTTCAAAGTCATCTTATATCTGTCGTATTTATGCTCTAAGTCCTTCATCTCGACCTTGTTCAATTCGATGGGATCGTGTTGTTGTAATCTATAGATTTTATGACCGAATTTCTTATACGTTTCGACTCGTTTCAATTTCAATTCACATCTTTTAGGTGTTGCTGTCATGATCGATTATTTAGGGTTTTTTTTTTGTTTTATGAATTCTTGCAATAATGCATATTTTAAATTTTGTATTTAGATAATAATTTGTTAAAAAGGTTTTGTTTTGTTTTTTTTACTCTTTATATATATAAAAAAAAAAAAGTTTTTAATTTTTAATTTCTTTAATGTGAAAATTTTTTTGTAAAAAGTAATGAGATCATCTTTAGATCTCATTACTTTTTTTCCTTCTTCTTCGCTAAAAATCAATCTCTCTATTGTTTATATTTCCAAGTCCGTTATTAGCATGTTGACATTCGTCATTTTTCCACTTACGAAAATGTTTTGAATTTTTATCTTTACTCTTTTGAGTTTTTTACATCGATGAATGCACTCTCACCACCCGATTTGTCCACGAGTTCGAGTGAGATTATTGGATATATGTAACTTCCATAGAACAACAACAAATCGTCCTTGTCAAATTCTCTGTCTTCGGCGACGATGATATTATTCGGCAGATCGCTTTGGTACTCGTAAAACAAATTGAGCATGGCTTCATCCAATTTCAAACACATCTGATATTTGTTGTAGTAGCGCTCTAAGCCCTCCATCTCAACCTCGTTCAATTCAATGGGATCGTGTTGTTGTAATGTATAGATATTAAAACCAAATTTCTTTTACACTTCGTCTTGTTTCAATTTCAATTCGCATCTTTTAGGTGTTGTTGTCATGATCAATTATTTGGGTTTTTTTTGTTTTATGAATTCTTACAATAATGTATATTTTAAATTTTGTATTTAAATAATTTGTTAAAAAGTTTTGCTTTTTTTTACTCTTTTTATATATATAAAAAGTTAATTTTTAACATCCTTTTTTCTCGTATTAATTCAATTTTTTTTCACATTAAGGAACATAAAAAAAATTCACATTAAAGAAAAAAAAAGTGTGTTAAAATTTAACTTTTTATATATATAAAAAGAGTAAAAAAAAAGCAAAACTTTTTAACAAATTATTTAATACAAAATTCAAAAAAAAATATTCTTACAAATGAAGCAAACAGATAAAACAATGGAAAATTTAAATGAGAAAACCGTACCTCAGTTAAACGAGATTTGTAAACTATTAAAAATTTCACATTTCAGAAATCATAGAACTAAATCAAAAAAAATTGAAGTCATACAAGAATATTTACGAAATGCTAGAAAGGCAAACGAAATGTCGATAGCAACGACGTCAAAAGATGCAAATGAGAAGAAGAAGAAAAAGATAGTAAAAGGAATCGAAATGCCGACGTCGAAAAAAAACAAAAACGTTTCGATTGTGAAAATAAGAAGACGACTAAACGAAAAGCCATTGAAGAACATCAAGTTTCAAAAGAAAAGAAAAGAAAAACTAAAACGAAAACGACTGATGCACTTCAGATTCTAGACAAACGAGATATATCGAGTGAAATTCAATGAGCAAATGATGAAGGGAAAGGAGAAGAATATGTAGCACGACTCGTCACAGAACTCTTCCAATCGAAGCCCATAGAATGGGAGAGTGCGATTAAAGGCGTTTTTATAACTTTCGATGTGGTTCCCTTGTTCAAGAAAATCGATCCGAAATTGTTCATGGAACGGGTGAAGAAAAAAGTATTGGATTTGTTTCGAAAATATATGAACGTGGGACTAAAGATGATACTCCATTGCGTGATGAATAAAATTGACGTGAAGTCCGGCAAGAGCATCATGAAAAATGCATATTTCAGATCTAATGTCGAACCCGTATTTCGAGGTTCAGATTTATCGGATGTTTTCGAAAAGATGAAAGACAAGATGTTGACGTCTCTCACGAATTATCAACATGAAGGTAGTAATTGGACGTTCGATGAGGTGTTGAAACTCGAAATTCATATAACTAAAAACGATTCGTTGAAAGGATCTTCCTACTTGGAATTACCGTATTTCTTGGCTAAAAAAAAATGCTGTGATCAATGTGAGAAATAAAGATGATCAGTGTTTTAAATGGGCAGTCACCTTCGCTTTATACCCTGTAAAAATGCATAGCTATAGAGTTTCTCGTTACGAGGAGACTTCTAAAAATCTCGATAGGACTGGAGTGACTTTTCCAACAGAGTTAAAACACATCGAACGTTTCGAGGCTCAAAATCCCACCGTAGCAGTGAACGTCTTGGGATACAACGATGAAAAATGAACGATCTATCCTCTCAGACAGACTTCGTATCTCGAAAGAAAAAAGACGATTATTTTATTATTGATTTCGAATGCTGACAATCGTCATTATTGTTGGGTTAAACATCCAAGCCGATTACTGTCGAGACAAAATAATAAACATAAAGGAAAGATATGTTTATGTTGCAACTGCATGAACGCATTTCACAATGAAAAATCGTTAGCGAAACATCAGGAATATTGCAACGAAAATCAAGGTGTCGCCATCGAAATGCCCAAACCCAACACCATCGTGAAGTTTGAAAATCATAATAGAAGGTTAAAAGTACCATTCGTCGTGTACGCCGATTTCGAATGTTTCACTGTGAAAATGAGTTCCTGTCAACCCAACGCTCTTCAAAGTTACGTAGAAAGATATCAAAAACACATACCTTCAGGCTATTGCATTTACGTGAAATGCGCTTTCTACTCGCAACACGACATGGGTCCCTTCACCTACACGAAACAGTATGAAGACGACGACGTGGCTCAAAGTTTCGTGGAAGAGTTAGAATCCAAAATTCAAATGTTATACGACAAATTCAAAACTCTGGCGAAAATGATCATCACGCGAGAGCAGCAGGACGAAAATAACAGAGCCACCGAATGTCACATATGCAGACAATCGTTCGACGAGAATTCGGAGGAAAATAAGAAGGTCAGAGACCATAATCATTATACGGGTCTGTATCACGGTCCGGCTCACAGCAAGTGTAATTTAAAATATCGAGATGCCGCTTTCTATCCGGTGATGTTTCACAATCTCTCGGGTTACGACAGTCATCTGTTCGTGAAAAATCTCGGCACTTCCCACGAAGAATTAAATTGCATCGCCAACAGCGAAGAAAGATACATTTCCTTCATGAAATGGAAGTTCATGGAGAAAAAAAGAGTAATCGACGAAGAGACGTTGGAAGAAAAAACGAAATCCATTCGTAGAGGCATATGTTTCATCGACAGTTTTAAATTCATGTTGACCGCTCTGGAAAAATTAGTCGATAACATGAGCAAGGATAAATTTAAAATCACGAGCGAACATTTTGGAGAATGAGTAGACATCATGTTGAGGAAAGGAGTCTATCCTTACGATTACATGAACAATCTAAAGAGATTCGAAGACACCGCACTACCTTCGAAAGAAGATTTTTATTCGAAATTATACGAATCCGATATTTCCGACGAGAATTATGAACACGCCAAAAACATGTGGAAATTATTCGATATGAAAACCATGAGAGATTATCATGATCTCTATCTGAAGACCGACGTTCTGCTCTTGGCAGACGTGTTCGAAAATTTTCGAGACGTCTGTCATCGAAATTACGATCTGGATCCTGCTTGGTATTTCACCGCACCCGGTCTGGCGTGGGATGCTCTGTTGAAGACCACCAAAGTCCAATTGGAATTATTATCTGACGTGAACATGTTGCTCATGTTCGAAAGGGCTGAGAGAGGTGGCGTCTCGATGATCTCTCACAGATATTCTGAAGCTAACAATCCCTACATGAAAGAAGGTTTCGATTCAAAATGGTTGATTAAATACATACAGTATTGGGACGCTAATAATCTGTACGGTTGGGCTATGATTACCTATTGGAAATTTCGAATGGGTGATGGAACCAGAAGAGATGCAAAAATGGAGAGACTATCCTTGCATTTTAGAAGTCGATTTGAACTATCCAGAAGAATTACACGATCTACACAACGATTATCCGCTGGCTCCCGAACGAATGGAACCGAACGAAGGAGACGAGGAAAAACTCATTCCCAGTTTATTTAACAAATGTAACTACGTCGTCTACAGCGAGAATTTGAAACAATACGTCAATTACGGGATGAAATTAGTCGACATACATCGCATCATTCGATTCGACGAAGAGCCTTGGATGAAAAAATACATCGATCTCAACACGAATCTCAGAATTCGAGCCGAGAACGATTTCGAAAAAGATTTCTTCAAACTCATGAACAACTGCGTGTATGGTAAATCGATGGAAAACATCAGGAAGAGAACCGACGTTCGACTCGTCACGTCTGAGAAAAGAGCTAAAAAATTAGTGGCGAAACCCAATTACAAACACCGAACCATATTCGATGAAAATCTAGTGGCCGTTCACATGCAAAAGATGCACCTGAAGTTCGACAAATCGTATTATCTCGGACCCATCATCTTAGATATCAGCAAGCGATTGATGTATGAGTTTCACTACGATTACGTCAAACGAAAATTTGGTGATAAAGCCAAACTACTGTTCACCGACACGCACAGTTTAGTTTACGAGATAGAGACCGAAGACGTCTACCGAGTTATATCTCCGGACGTGGCCGTGTGGTTCGACACAAGCAATTATCCCATCAATCACCCATCCAACATTCAATCAAACGACAACAAGAAGGTGTTGGATAAATTTAAGGACGAGAGCGGCGGTAAACAAATCGTCGAATTCGTGGGTTTGAGACCCAAACTGTATGCTTATCGTCTAGAAGATGAAGAGATCAAGAAGTGCAAAGGGGTTAAAGCGGGCGTGGTGAAGAAAAACATCTCTTTCCAAGAGTATAAAAATTGTCTGTTAGGAAGTGGTCTGGTGTATAAGACTATGAAATCGATTCAAAGCGAAAATCACGACTTGTATACCAAAATAGTCAACAAGATGTCGCTGACGGCCGATGATGATAAGAGATTCGTGTTGGACGATAAAATAAACACTTTGGCACTCGGAATTTGGACTTAGGATCTAATTTTAGATGATATGATTGTGGATGATTGGATTCTAGATATGAGTAAGGATGATAGGATTCCAGAAAATCAAGAGGAATTAGACGAATTTAAGATTATGGAAATCGATAGAGACATCGAGAGTGTTAGTTTAAAAAGAAAAATAAAAAAAAAAATAAAAAAAATATCGTCATTTTAGTGAATTATAATAAAATAAATAAATAAAAAAAATATATACGCATTTATGAATAAGAAAATAGAGATATCCGTAGAAGGTGTCGTCTTACCTAACGAACCCCTATCCAACATCGATCTGTCGAATGTGGCG
This sequence comes from Pictodentalium vernedei, assembly GCA_031216915.1. Classification (NCBI taxonomy): domain Eukaryota; kingdom Metazoa; phylum Mollusca; class Scaphopoda; order Dentaliida; family Dentaliidae; genus Pictodentalium; species Pictodentalium vernedei. The sequence continues at coordinate 98,541,497 of CM062292.1, forward strand.
AAGGATTAGAAAATCAAAGATTTTCTAGGCGTTTTTTCCAGAAATGCCTTGCCGAAGAGAAGACCTCGACAATCGGAATGCAGAATTTTAAATCTAGACGATTCATCGGGTGAAGGCACTCACTAGGTGGCGTGCTTCAAGAACGGGAAGAAGAAAAATTATTATTTCGACAGCTACGGAATCTCACTGCCAAAAGAAATAAAGAACTATTTCAACAAATCGATGGTTTGTTACAACACGGAACAAGTGCAATCACCAGATCAAGTGTTTTGCGGTCACCTGTGTCTCTACGTTCTCAAGAGATGGTCTGAAGGAGATCGGTTTCAAGACATTCTCAATGATTTACATTAGAGAGAGATTTTTTTTTATAGTATATATTAAGATAATAAATTATTTTAAAAAATTTGAATTGAATAAAAACGAAAAATAAAAATAAAATAGTTCATTTTTAATAAACTGCGTTTTGAATATATTTTTCTAAAAAACAAAAAATCTCACAACATGCCAGTTTATAAATTTGGTAGAAGTGACGACGAAAAAGTCAACCTAAGAAAGAAGAGGAAGACGTTCGAAGTCGACGATGGTTACGATGTTGCCAACTTGGACGAACATTACGTTCAGAGATATGAACCTCGAGAAGAACCTTTGAACATGAATGATAAGAAGCTCTACAATCTTCCCGAGCTGATAGATCTTGCAGATGCTGCGACTAAAAAATACGTCGACAGGGGGAACGCCGATTTCGAATGAATCATGCTAGATAATTACGTGGATAAAACCATGACCGACGGTCTCGATCTGAAATCCAAATGTTTGGTGAACGTCGCAAATCCCATAGATCCCACCAATGCCGCGACCAAGAAATACGCGGACAACTCTCATGCGAGATTCAGCAAACACCTGAGAAATAGATACATTCAGAAAACGATGCACTCAGAATTGAACACCAATTCTAACAAGATAACAAACGTGGCCACTCCCACGAATCCCAAGGACATGGCGACCAAACACTACGTAGATCTGGAACAGAGAAAGTCTGACAGACAAGAAATGAAATCGGATCTGAATGCGGGATTCAACAAGATATTGAATCTGTCGAAGATCGTGGCACGGATGCGGACTCAACCACAGTCAACAAGGGCTACATAGATTCTGCTGTGATACGATCACAAGAATACCTAGAATTGCAAGTGGATGATCTCTACCTGAACAAACAATCTGGCGGAACCATGGAGGGTGGTATCGACATGAACGGTAAGAATTTATTCGGACTCAGTCACGATCCCGAATTCGATTCCAGCACAGTCAGCAGGAAGTACGTGGATGACAACTCGGTCTGGAGAAAGGGTGACATCATGGAAGGTAAACTAGACATGGGTGGACACACGCTCACGAATCTACCGGATCCTGTGAACATGACGGATGCCTGCACCCTGATTTCGGTGGTGGAGAAAGTCAAATATGCTAGACAATTGATCACCGTGTGGGCCGAGGAGGCCGGCACCTTAGATGAGGGAAAAGCTGAGTGGTCTTTCGGAAATGGAGGTAGCGGATCGAAACATGGTCAGGTGGGATATCCCATGCCATTGGGAGGTGAAATCATTCGAATGAGTCTAGCTTCCTCGGATTTGAATAACAGACCGGTCGTCAATCTCATGGTGAATGGAGTAGAGAGCGATAAGAGATACAGCGTCGAAAAGACTGAGAATCAACACGCGAATGTTAGCACGTTCGGCACGCCTCTCAAAGTGAACGGCGGAGACAGGATTAATTTCGTTATGAAAACCAATAATCCCGAAGCCGCCACTTCCGGGGTGAGTCTACTAATCGAACTAGATCCTTTGAACAAACAGTGAACGCGTGGAAAATAAAAAAAAAGTAATGTGTGATTTATTAAAAACAAAAAAAAAAAGTAATGAGATTTAGAAAGATGTTCAATCTCTCTAGATCACATTACTTTTTTTATTTGTTTTTTTTTTTTGTTTGTTTTTAATAATTACTCATTACTTTTTTTTTATTTTTGTTTTTATTTTTGTTTTTTTTTCACACTCGTCTCTCATCGAATGATTGACATCTTATTTCCATCTGATTCGAATTGTAATTCTCTATCTGACAAGACCAGGGCGAAGGCTTCGGTTTTTCTCGGCATGTTCCTATCGAATTGCATCTTGATCTGAATGTCTAAGATGCTACTCTTGAGCCGTTCACTCTGTTTACTGACGTCGGATACGAACATGGGATACATCGGCTTGTATTCGCCGGGAGATATGTTAGGGTTGCTGATCAATTCGTCTAGACCATGATACTTATTTCTAAAATCAGCGCCGTCGCCGTACAGTCTGCAGAAATCGTTCTTGTTGAACGACACATTGTAATCGATTGCTGGATATCTCGTGGCGTTCAGAAACACTTGCATGTTTCTCAAATGGCAGTGATCGAACAGCGACGCATTCTTTTCCTGAGACCCCTCCCTATCGGTCTGAAACGCAACCACGATGAAACGCGGTCTCTCGGAAGCGGATTTCACCGTCAATCTCCAATCGAAGTGATTCGTAGAGGGTGGAATGCTAGCCGTGTCACACTGTCTCATTCTATATCCCACGGGTAATTTACTCTTGGATTCTATGATCTTGTAGAGACATGCTTTTTCCACGATCAAAGGCTCCACGTGCAGAACGAACCACGATATCTTGTGTAGAGTTATCTTACCCGCATTGCTCGCAGTGAGTCTCACTATTGCATCGTCGTCTCCTTTTTGAATCAACGTCAGATTGTGTTTGAATCCGTACATGATCTTGTTGTAATCGTCCGCAAGTCCGAAGATGTGTTTCAAAGGTATCCTGAACGAAAACGTTCCTTTAGGTCTGGACGTCTTGACGACGTAGTCGAATATCAAGACGGCGCCGGCGCTAGCAGGGCCGATGGTGTCTTTCACCCACAACTGATTAAGTCCTCTGGATTTCGAAAAATCATCAGGATACGTCAAGAGTCCGAACATCGTGGTGGCCTGACCAGGATGAAACACAGATTCTATCTCTTGTCCGGATAGCATGTATTTTATATTACTGAATAGATGCATGATGCCATTATTGTCTAGAGTAACCGTGTCGTCGTCGGCGTAGTCGCTCCCATCTTCCTTGGTGAGACGTCCCTGCACCACTATGTAACTCTCGCTATGATGTATGAATAGATCTTGAGTTTCGACGTTGATTCTTATTTCTCCCGCATTGTTCAAACTCGTTCCGGTTACCGGTTTGTATTCGTGAACCTCATATTCTTGAATACTTTCATCTTTCACTATGCTTTGTGCTATATCTAGTATACTTGTCATTTTAAAGGATTTTTAGTTTTTTTGTTTGTTTATTAATTAACTTGCTTTCTTTATCTAAAAATAGTTTTTAATTATTTTTTATTATTATTTTTCTCTCTTATATATATATGTGTAAAAAAGAAAATATTAAAGAAAGTAAATAAAAGAAATTTGTTTTCTTTATCAAAACTTTGTCTTCTGTAATTGTTGTTCGTAAAACTTTCCGATGATCTCTTCTCCATCCAAAGCTTCGATTTCGTAAGTCACCGGATCGGTGTGAAATATTTTGATTATCACGAAGATTTCCGAAGTCCATCCTGGAGTATAACCCTTTTCGAAGTGCTTCTTATAAGCGTAGATTCTCACTCGATCACCGACCGCAAATTTCGGCGTTCTAGACTTCTTCCTGATCTTAGATTAGGATATAGATTCGCGTAGACCCGTTTTTTATTTCGAGGATCGCTAGCTTCCACGGGAGTCATCTTGATCGATCTGTGTCGCGTGTTGTTGTAATCTTTGACCAGACCATTATATATATGTATTTCTTGGTCGAATTTGCCGTGAAGTATCTGTGCATCTTTTCCTTCATTGTTCGATTCCAACGTTCCACCATGCTGGCTTTCTCTTTGTTTTCGATCGAGTAGAGGTCTACCAATCGATGAACGTGATTGTTGTAGAATTCCTTTCCCTTATCCACCCACAATTTAATCGGTTTTCGAGAAGACGAGTCGAACACGCTCTTCAGAGCCTCGGCGACGCAAGGTCCCGATTTATTCTTCAAAGCTCTGATCCAACCGTATTTGGAAAACACGTCGATGACCGTCAATAGATATTTGACACCGTCGTTCCACCTCGAAAACGATCTCATGTCGACCAAGTCGGCAGACCAAATATCATCCAAACCCTTCACGAACACCCTTCTCTTTTGAAATTTACGCACGATGGGTTTGTGTAACTCCTCGGCCAATTCGCTTGTCAATAATCGTTTCTTCTTCTTCTTTTCAGATGCACTTTTTTTTTTGAACGCCCCATCCGAATCGACGTTTCGCACCGATCAGATTGCCGACCAGTGAACGTTCTATCTTCTCTCTCCTGGTCGGATTCGATATGCCTCTCAATTTCCCCAACATGTTTTTATCGCAGACGTCGTTGCGTGTCTTGGTGTCGGGATGTCTGGCGTAGCACAGATCGTGATCATACACGGCCGCGTCCACCCTATTCACAGGTTTGCTCCAAGATTTGGGAGTCAGATCGGCATTGAGTCTCTTGTTCAATTTCGTTCCGGGTCCTGTGAAACTGTGACCGGGCAGACGCATTTCGAAAGGTAGATTATTAATCATTTTATTCACGATGCCTTTACCTTTGCTCACATTCTTTTTTTTGACGAATCGAGTCTTGATAGAACCACACACATTGCAAATTCCGCAAAGCATCTGTCTGTCATTTTTAGTTCGTACTTCTCGAGAATTACTCGTCTCGGTAACTCTCTTACACCTTACTCAATACATTTTTTGAGAGTTATTTAAATTTAATAATTAATTAATTCTGTTCTTATTATATATATATATTTTTTTTTCAATCGCTGCTCTTGAGTTCTATCATCTTACTGAATTCCTCCCTGGCCTCTTTCCTCCCCTTTTAAATGAGAGAATCCTTCATCTCTTCTTTGATGATCTGACGAGTCTTGATTCTCACGGCTTCTTTCATGGCATCGTATTTCGTTTTCTCGATCAATATCGCGAAGTATTCTCCATCCGATATCCTACCGTCTTTCAACGCCATCGAGATCATTTCGGATATCGTGTCGATCTTGGAGTCGGCCAAGACGCGAATCTTGTCGTGTTTCCTCACCTTCAGATATAATTTCCTACTCAAAAAGTTTCAAAGCATGCTAAACAATCTGGCGGCGAGAGCCACTCCTTCTACGGTCAACACGATCGGAATGCCGACCGCAGTCGACAACAATCCAATGCCGGCCACGTGTAAACCCATGGAAATCGTGATGATTGTCATGTCGATTGCGTTGACGAATACTTCTTCTTGAGAGAATGGCGAGAATCTCTCTCTCGAGTTAGATACGCTTGGATTCTACTGATTTGATCAGTGCGATACCTCTCTCCTCTTTCTTTTTTTTCTAGCGATGGTGCCATCGGCAAAACACTGATCAGCTTCCCATCCTCGTCGTCTACTAACGTCGGATACAATTTATTTCTGGTTCTCATTTTTATATTTTTTTTTCTTTCTAATATTAGATAAAAAATTTATGTGTGTATTTATTTTTATTTTCTATTCTCCCTTATTTTATATCAATGAGAAAACTTAGACGTATGCTTCATGGAACAATAATTTCATGATGCATCCCTTGTCTTCTAAAGTCAGACTTCTACGCGCCAATTTCAGTTCTTCCGAAACTGTAGGCTTGTCTTGATTCTTACAGAAGACTAATCTCTTCCAAAGCGTGATCACATCGTCGAATCTAACGCGTTCGAACGCCGGTTCTAAATACTTGACGACCATATCTTCCCTTTCCATCGTCAGACATGAATGATTCTCGTGATCGAAGTCTAGATGATCCTGACATCCGACGCATCGTTCAAACAAGATGGGACGTAGTTCTTCGTTCACGCAGATTGCGTATGCTCTCATCAGCATGTTTAAAAGAAACCTCGCTCTAATAGTCTGAGAAGCGCACATGATTTATGTATTTTTTTTATTATCTATTCGATTTGATATATTTATTTTTTAAATAACTATTTAATTATATATATATTTTTTTTTCTCTCCTATATATATCAATCACTTTTTTTTTATTTCCTCGGGTATTCCCCCCAGTCACGTCAGAAATGGAAGCATTCAATAGTAGTCTGTTAAGTTTTTTTTGAAAAAATCCGGGTATTCCCCCCACTTACGTCAGAAAGGGAAGAGTCCAATAGTAGTCTGTTAACTTTTTTGGAGGAAAAACCCACCGCCTCAAAACAATTGCGGATTCTAGGCCACTGGCCCAGAATCCGCAAACCGGTTTTTTGATGCTAGCCCAGAATTTTTGCTCGCGTTCACCAACGATGGATCGATGGTCTGATCCACGATGGGAACGTTGACAAAAATTTTAAAAGTAAAAAAAAAGTGAAAATGTACAATTTTCACTTTTTTTAAAAAACGTGTAACATTCAATGTTCACCACGGGTATTTGAACGTTAAAAGTGCGATCTAGGAGTCACAAAAAACAGCGGATTCTAGGCCACTGAACATTTTTGTGAACAAGCGTGCGATTTAACACTGAATCCCACGTTGGTAAACGCATCGTGTACGTGTACCGTACACGTACATGTACAAAGTGGCTGTGAATCCGCATTTATTACCTACTGGTACCCAAGAAGTTTCATAAAGATTGGTTCATAAATATGGCCTACTGGTACCTTTGTTATCACCGTGGGATGAGAACAAGTGTTTTTGGGTGTGGTCCAAAATTCAAGATGGCCACCAGCAGCCATTTTGTACCAAAATTAGAGCAATCAGTTTTTTAGCTCACCTGACTGAAAGTCAGGGTGAGCTTTTCTTATCACTCTTCGTCCGTCGTCTGTCGTCCGTCGTCCTGCGTGAAGGCGGTGTTTGAGCCTCTTTCTCCTAAACCACTGGCCACATTTTAATTAAATTTCATGCAAGTAGTGGTTATATAGGGGCATTTGGGTTTTTCTTCAAAGTGGATTTCTGCTCATATTGTGGAGAGGGGTGGGGTGGGGCCAAAATGCAGAAAATTTAAAAAAAATCTTCTTCTCATGAACCAGCTATAGCAGAGACTTGATATTTGGTATGCAGCTTCCATTTGAGGTGTAGACTCAAATGTGTTCAAGAGAAGTTTGACGGGCAATATTTACCTTTGTTCTGGGAGGGGCAAGAGTTTTTGCCCCGCCCAAAATTTCTATTTTCTGAACCCAGAGGCCGATTTGAACCTAATTTAATATGAGGTATTATTCAGTTATAAGTACCTGATTTATTCCAAAATTTTTTTTCCTGCAGCCCTGTGGGAACCGCAGGAGCTAAAAATAGAAAAAATTCAAACGCCCATATCTCCAAAACTGCACGGCACCGAGAATTTTTATTTGCTGTGAAGCTTCCTTAGAAGCAACAGAAAGGATTGGTAAAAAACAATTGCCATCGGTTTTATCATAGGGTACAGTTTCGGGACTTGGAAAAAGTGCTGAATCAGCACTTTTTAACACTGTAGGCAATGGGAAAAACATTAAAAAATCTTCTTCTCCAGATCTAGCAGGCAGAATCTTTTGATATTTGGTATGCAACATTGTGGGGTAGATCTGATTCAAATTTGTTCAAATCGGCCCCCGGGTTTACATTTGGGCTCAGTATAGGAGCCCAAATTTGAACTAAGTGCATTTCAGGCAAATTTCTTTGAAAATCTTCTCAAGATCCAGCAATCGGAATGTTTTGATATTTGGTATGCAGCATCCTTGGGGGGGGGGGGGGGGGGATTCAAGTTTGTTCAAGCCATGTCCCTAGGTCCATATTTGGGCTCATTGTGGGAGCTTGAATTGTAACTTAGTTCGAAATGAGGAATTTTCTTAAAAAATCTTCTTCTTCAGATCCAGCAGTCGGAATGTTTTGATATGTGGTGTGTAGCATCCTTGGGGAGGGGAGGGGATTCAAGTTTGTTAACGCCAAGTCCCAGGGTCCATATTTGGGCTCCATGTGGGATCCCGAATTATAACTTAGTCAATATGAGGAACTTTTCTTTAAAAATCTTCTTCAGATTCAGCAGTCGGAATGTTTTGATATTTAGCATGCAGTAACCTTAGGGGGGTGAGATTCAATTTTGTTCAAGCCATGTCCCTAGGTCCATATTTGGGCTCATTGTGGGAGCTTGAATTGTAACTGTGTTCGAAATGAGGAATTTTCTTAAAAAGTCTTCTTCTTCAGATCCAGTGGTCGGAATGTTTTGATGGGGGGGGGGGGGGGGATTCAAGTTTGTTAAAGCCAAGTCCCTGGGTCCATATTTGGGCTACATGTGGGACCCGAATTATAACTTAGTCAATATGAGGAACTTTTCTTTAAAAATAGTCTTCAGATCCAGCAATCGGAATGTTTTGATATTTGGCATGCAGCAACCTTAGGGGGCTGAGATTCAAGTTTGTTCAAGCCAAGTCCCTTGGTTCATATTTGGGCTCACTATGGGATCCCGAATGACAACTTAGTTCAAAATGAGGAATTTTCTTTACAAATCTTCTTCAGATCCAGCAGATGAATGCTTTTGATATTTTTTATGCAGCATACTTAGGGGGTACGATTCAAGTTTGTTCAGGCCATGTCCCTAGGTCCATATTTGGGCTCATTGTGGAAGCTAGAATTGTAACTTGGTTCAAATGAGGAATTTTCTTTAAAAATCTTCTTCTTCAGATCCAGCAGTCGGAACGTTTTGATATTTGGTGTGCAGCATCCTAAGGGGGTGAGATTCAGATTTGTTAAAGCCAAATCCCTGGGTTCATATATGGGTTCCCTGTGGGAGCCCGAATTATAACTTAGTTCAATATGAGGAATATTCTTTAAAAATCTTTTTTTTTATATCCACTGGTCAGAATCTTTGGATATTTGGTATAAGCTTTTCTTAGGAGGAGCAGATGCAACTTGTTAAAATCAATTCTCTGGGTTGATATTTAGGCTACCATGTCAGGTGAGCGCCCTCGGGCCCCCTTGGGCCTCTTGTTTGTACAGAACTTCTGTATGAAAGTTCTGATTTGAATAAGTCTTTGTATGAATGTTTAGTAACATGGAATACATCACATACAGCACGGGTTTTTTTCTCGTGCAGAAATTATGCAAATTAGATGAACTTTGATTTATTCAGTGCTACTTGTACACAGTAAGTGCACATGTCAATACAGCTCGGGCTAGAGGCTGTATTTATGAACCGATCTTCACGAAACTTCTTGGGTACCTTTGTTATCACCTTGGGACGAGAACGAGTGTTTCTGTGTGCGGTCCAAAATTCAAGATGGCTGCCAGTGGTCATTTTGTACCGAAATTAGGTCCAAACAGTTTTTTGTCACAAGTTCTATACATCTCGTATTTATGAAGTGATCTTCACGAAACTTCTTGGGTACCTTTGTTTTCACCTTGGGACAGGAACGAGTGTGTTTTGGGGTGCCTTTGTTATCACTGTGCTATGAGAACAAATATTTTGGGGTTCAGTCAGACCCACTCTGGGACTCAAAGATTTCTTTTCTAGTTTAGCATCTGACTGTCACCCACCTTTACAATACTTTACCTATACATTTGTTGCAGCCTGGGGTCAGTATTTATGTTCAGACCGTTACAATACTTTATATGTACCTTTGTTATCAGCCATTACCTAGATGTTTGTCATTGCTGTGTCACATACTATACATGTACATGTCTTAACAAGTTGAGCTACAGTATCATTGACATTTTTATTTTTTTTTCATTTTGTTGAGAAATATGGCTGCCAGTGGCCTTCTTGGATTTGGATATGAATTGTCCAGTCCAACAATTCCTTTAGCACCCTACAGTCCACAGCCATCACGCGATCAGTCCACAATTTCATATGTAGCTTTGGCGCAATGTCTAGATGAGAGCTATCAATTTTTTTCCGAATTTTGTTGAAAACATGGCTGCCAGTAACCATCTTGGATTTGGATATAAATTGTCCAACATTTCCATTAGCACACCCTACAGGCTGCATGTCTCTCCTGATCTTTTTCAAATTTCATATGCAGCTTTGGTGTGATGTTTAGATGGGAGCTAACAAATTTTTCTGAATTTTGTTGAAAAACATGGTCACCGGTAACCATCTTGGATTGAGTATATGAATTATCAACAATTCCATTAGTACACCCTGCAGGCCGCGTCTCTCACCCCATCTTTTTCAAAATTTCATATGTAGCTTTGGTGTGATGTCTTTATGGGTGCTACCATATTTTTCTGCATTCCATTGAAAAAGATCGCCGAGACAGGCCATCTTAGATTTAATATATAAATTGTCAACAATTCCATTTACACCCAACAGGCCCCATCCCTCTCCTAATTTTTTTCAGATTTCATTTGTGGCTTTGGTGTGATGTCCTTTCTTTAGAAACTTGAGTGAATGACTTGGCATTACTGGATCTTTGTATTTAGTTCAGTTCCTTCTTGGACAAGTTTATTTGCAGTGTCATTAACACTTTCATTTTTTTTTCATCGAGTTCAACGACGCTTTCAGCAGCTTGCATCACCTTAACTGGTAGAGTGCTAAATTAATTTTTGTCATCAAAATTGGTCCATGAATTTTTGCCTTGTTATAATTTATGGGAGAGTGCCTTTAGCACTCTCCCATAAATTATAACAGTGCAAAAAAAAATACAGGACTTAGTAAATTAGTTCACTCCAAAGATAATACAAAGCACACTCACAGAGTATGGTGCTTTTTAGAAGTGGTACCTGCACTTCGAAATAAAGCCCAAATCTGGGCTTCCAGCACTCTACCAGTTAAGTTAGACAGTTTTTTGGTTGGAGGAAACCAGAGTACCAAGAAGAGAATCACTGAGCAGTGGCATGCGCTGTCAGACTCCCCAACATACGAACTTGACATAATCAGAGTTAGCATTGGTTGAAGTCAAGTGCCCCATCGATGTGCGATTTGCCTAGGTATACAGCGCCACCCTGTTCCCACATGGACAATGAAGATCAAGTGTCTTGCCCATGGACACTATGCAGTAACTGCTGGTCAAGGTGGAACCATGGAACTTTCTGTTTAAAGTTCAATGCTCTAGCCGTTGCGGGTTACTTTAGTGTTTAACGATAACCCTTTTCAAATGGGGATTTTGTTTATCCACAATATTTACAGTTCTGTGATCAAAAAAGTGAACAGAACCGTGTTGGAGTCGGGTTGGAATTCTTTGGCCATTTTTCTTCCCACAGTGCAGTGGAGCCCACTCAATTGGATGTCTCTTAACTGAATAACCCTGTTAATTGAATATAATTTCCCAACTCAAAACCATTTACCATACCTCCTGTACAAATTTGACCTCTTAATTGAATGTAGGTTATAGAGTAAATTCCTGTTAATTGAATACAATATCTATTATATCTTTTTTGACAGAGCTCATGGAGCTCTGTCAAACAAGATATAATAGCATAAATGCTAAGATTATCCCTAGAATACAGGAAAATGACACAATCCCTGTTAATTGAATCTCCTGTTAATTGAATAATTTTCATTGGTAAAGTGGCTATTCAATTAACAGGGTTTCATTGTACAATAAAATCTGAACCATTGGAAAAGAAAAACTGGAGAACCCTGTTAATTGAATAGCCACTTTACCAGTGAAAATTATTCAGTATAGGCATATTTTATTAATAAAGATATGGTCACTGTCCTTTATTTTGAAGATTATTTATTTATTTATTGGTGTTTAAGGTCACATATTTATGCACACTGGCTAATCATGGCCACAACAGTTTTACGGGTGGAGGAAGCCGGAGTACCTGGAGAGAACCACCGAGCAACGGCGAGCAACTGTCAGCTCCCCAACATACGAACTCCACGCAAGCAGGGTTAGCATTGGTTGAAGACAAGTGCACCATTGACGTGCAGTACGCCTTAGTACACAACGCCACCGTACCCCCACGCGGGCAGTGGAGATGAAGTGTCTTGCCCAAGAACACAACGCGGTTGTCGCAGGTGGGATTCAAACCGAGGACCTTTCGGCTTGCAGCCTGCACCTCTACCTACTAAGCCACCGCGCTGCCGCATTTTAAAGATAACCTGAGGAATTATTCTATTATAATAGGAGGAATTATTCAAGATATAATAAATTAAATGCCTCTAATTGATGTATTGAAGCCTAATAGATCCATAACTTTGGCAATTGTGATGGTAATTTCTGGACAAGAGTTGTGCTGTTACAATTTTTCGATTAATCAACTAACAGTTGGCTATTTTCTGTATTGTGGTCGTCGACAGTTTATATTTTTAGTCAGCCGTTCATTTTTAAAGAGTACAAGTTGGGTTTAAATCATACTGTTAGATTATTAACCCTTTACCCAACGAATCGAACGCATCCGCCCGCGTAATATGCAAATTTAGTAGCTGAAAAAATATTATTTTTCGAAAAATTTTAACAAAACCATATCATGTGACCCCACTTTGGAACGAGCTCGTCGAGCTCGTTCCAAAGAGGGGTCACATGATATGGTTTTGTTGAAATTTTTTGAAAAAATTTAAAAAATGATATTTAAAATTATAAATTTTGATATCGTCTGCGTTGGGTAAAGGGTTAACCTTTGAAATGTCTATCCATAGTTGCTTGTAATATCGCATGGCTTTTGTTTTCCGGACGATTGTGCAGTAATGTAATTTTTAAAACACTGAACCTTGCCCTTTGATCAATCTGTTCTCTCTTGTATTAACCACCACCCTGTTAATCGGTACTAATGTGTATCATTATACTACCCACTTGAAAAGTGGGTGGTATATAGTGTTCACTATGTCCATCCATACGGATGTACATACGTCCATCCGTCGTCCGTCAACACCATGTTTTGGTCTTCTCCTCCAAAACCACTGGGCCAATTCTAGTGAAAGTTTGTGTGAGTGATGGTCCCAAAGGGGCATTGCAGTTTTGTTCAACTCAACATGCCAAGCACCATAGGGAGAGGGTGGGAAAAATGCTCCAAAATATATTTAAAGTCTTCTTCTCATGAACCAGTGGGTACAATGACTTGATATTTGTTATGGAGCTTCCTTTTGAGGTGTAGAATCAAATTTGTTCAAATACAGTTCTTGAAGCAATATTTGGCTTTGTAATGGTAGGGGTACGATTTTTGGCCCCACCCCAAATTTCTATTTTCCGAAGCGATGGTCCAATTTGAACCAAATTTGATATGTGGTATTATTGGGTCATAAGTACTTGACTCATCCAAAAAAAGAAGAATCCAGCATCCCCATGGGAACCCCAGGAGCTGAAAATAGAAATATTTTCAAACGCCCATATTTCCCAAACCACACAGAACAGAGAGCTGTTATTTGGTATGAAGCATCTTTAGGACAATTAGGATTGAATGGTAAAAAAAATTGCCATCGGTTATGTTAGGGTGTTCTGTAGAGGGCATCAAAAAAATGCTGAGTCGGCATATTTGCAAAAAATCTTCTCCAGAACCAATCATCAGACTCTTTTGATATTTGGTATACAGCATTCATAGGGGTGTCAGATACAAGTTTGTTAAAATAAAGCCCATTGGTTCATATTTGGGCTCAATACAGGAGCCCAAATTTTTAACTTAGGGGAATATTCTTTAAAAATCTTCTTCTTCAGAACCACCAGTCAGAATCTTTTAATGTTTGGTGTACATCATTGTTATGAGGTTCAGATTCAAGATTGTTCAAATCAAGTCCCTAGGTTAATATTTGGGCTTCGTACGGAAGCCCAAATTGTAACTTAGTTCAGTATGGGGGATAATTTTTAAAAATCTTCTTCATATCCACCAGTTAGAATGCTTTCATATTTGGTATGCAACATCTCTAAGGGGAGGGGGGGGGGGGGGTAAAATTCAAGTTCAAATCGGATCCCCAGATGTATATTTGGGCTCGCTATGGTAGCCCAAATTTTAACTTAGTGCAATTTGAGGAGTCGGGAAGGGTAACATTGCTTGTTCTTTTAGACCTTAGTGCTGCTTTGGACACTGTTTGTCATAAAACTCTGCTAGAGACAATGAATTCTGATTTTGGACTTAATGGTGTTGCTGCTAGCTGGCTATCATCATACCTCAAGAACAGACAGCAGCGTGTATCAATAAATGGTAATCTGTCAAAAGACTTCCATCTTGAATGTGGAGTCCCACAGGGCAGTTGCCTTGGTCCTGTTCTGTTTCTATTCTATATTTCAAAAATGTTCACCATCATTGAATCTCACCTGCCTGACGTCCATGGTTATGCTGATGACACACGGGTCTATTTCTCTTTTCGACCATCAATCAAGGATCAAAATTAAACTCTAGAAACATATGAATCATGTATTTCGGACATTCGCACATGGATGGTTTCAATCAAATTAATGACAAATGATGATAGGACTGAATTCTTAATAATTGGTTCACGACAACAACTCACTAAAGTTGACATCAACTCAGTGAAGGTAGGAGATTACGCCATCAGTGCGAGTAACAGTGTACGTAATCTTGGTGCCTTCGACTCTACCATGTCTATGGACAGACATGTTACAAATATGAGCAATAAGGCTTTCAGAGGTCTATACAAAGTTAAACAGATAAGACAGTTCCTCACCAAAGACTCAACAAAAACCCTAGTTCATGCATTTGTAACTTCACATTTGGATTATTGTAATGCCTTACTGTTCAACCTTCCACAATATCAGTACTCTCACCTGCAGATGGTACTAAATGCATCAGCCCGAGTGGTATGTAGGGTTTCACGATCTCAACACATCACTCCTGTTCTGAGGGATATGCACTAGCTGCCAGTTAAGTACAAAATAATTTTTAAAACTTTATTATTAGTTTTTAAGACACAAAACAACAGGTCACCAGCCTACTTAGAAGAACTCCTTAACCCTTTACCCAACGAATCGTCTGCAACCGCCCGCGTAATATACAAATTCAGCAGTTGAAAAAATGTTATTTTTCAAATAATTTCAACAAAACCCCATCATGTGATCCCCCGTTGGAACGAGCTCGTCGAGCTCGTTCCAACGAGGGGTCACATGATGTGGTTTTGTTGAAATTGTTTGAGAAATTTGAAAAAATGATATTTAAAATAATAAATTTTGATATCGTCTGCGTTGGGTAAAGGGTTAATAACAAGAATGTATGTCAATACAACCTGAGGTCCGATGGTAAAATTCTACTACATGTTCCAAAACATAGGTGTAAGACATTTGAAGATAGGTCATTCTCATTTGCTGGCCCTCACTTGTGGAATAATTTACCATAGCACCTAAAAAGACTGTCAAATGTCAACCTTTGCAAGAAAGATCTCAAAACATACCTGTTTCAAAAAGCCTATAAGTTATGTTCTGGACTGTAAGATACTGTATATATTCCATGTGTATATTTGCACGAGCTCAGTAACATGTAAGGCGCCTTAGAATATGGTTCTATATCTCCTGAATTATAATTTTGGCGCTATATTAATGTGTATATTATTATTATTATTATTCCCCTACTGATCCTATAAGTGATGTTCTGAACTGTAAGATACTGTATATATTCCGTTTGTATATTTGCACGAGCTCAGTAACATATACAGCGCCTTAGAGTATGGTACTATATCTTCTGAACTATAATTTTGGCGCTATATTAATGTGTATATTATTATTATTAGTCCCCTACGGGCATCGCCGGAGGGGACTATAGGTTTGCACTCTGTCCATCCGCCAGTTTGTCAGTTCGTCAGTCTGTCAGTCACACTTTAGTTTTCCGGACTTTTTTTGGAAATGCTTCAACCGAATGATTTCATTTTTGGTAACCTACTATAGAACGACGACTTACAGATAAAATTGGAGTTTTCATATTGATTGCATTATTCTTGTGTGAGTTATGGCCCTTGAAAATATGGAAAAGAGCAAAAATTTCAGTTTTCTGGACTTTTTTTGGAAACGCTTCAACGGAATGATTTCATTTTTGGTAAACTACTTTTGAACTATGACTTTCAGATCAAGTTTGAGTTTCATGCTGGTTGCATTCTTGTGTGAGTTATGGCCCTTGGAAATATGGAAAAGCGCAAAAATATCAGTTTTCCAGATTTTTTTTGGAAACACTTCAACAGAATGATTTCATTTTTGGTAACCTGCCATAGAACGATGACTTCCAGATCGTTTCATTTGCACTCTGTCCATCCGTTAGTCTGTCAGTCACACTTTAGTTTTCCGGACTTTTTTTTGGAAATGCTTCAATCGAATTATTTCATTCTTGGTAACCTACTATAGAATGATGATTTACAGATCAAGTTTGAGTTTCATGCTGATTGTATTATTCTTGTGTGAGTTATGGCCCTTGGAAATATGGAAATGCGCCAAAATATCAGTTTTCCGGACTTTTTTTCAACGGAATTCATGCTGATCACATATAGGTTATAACATTTGTATAATTATACCCCCCCCCCCCCCGCAAACAAAGTTTGGGGAGGGTATATAGGAATCACCCTGTCCGTCCATCTGTCCGTCCGTCCGTCCATCCGTCTGTCCACCCTTATAAGCGCAAATCCCCCTAAACCGTTTGAAGAATTTTCATGAAACTTTACACAATGGAAGAACTCCATATGAAGATATGCATGAAGCAATATAATTCCGTTCTGACAGGCGTGGGGGGTATCACTTTGTGAGCTTGCTCACAGTACCTCTAGTTATTAATGCTCATTAGTCCGGTAGGGTACATTGTATTGCTTCAGCGATACGTGAGCTCTTGTTATTTCTTTAAAAATCTGATCCACCAGTCTGAATGCTTTCATATTTGGTATAAACATCTCTAAGGAGGTCAGATTCAAGTTTGTTCAATTTGAGTGCCTGGGTTAATATTTGGGCTCCATATGGGAACCTTAAATTTAATTTAGTGCAATAGGAGGGAATTTCTCAAAAAATCTTCTTCAGATCCAAGAGTCATAATGCTTTCATATTTGGTATACAAATCTCCAGGGGGGGGGGGGGGGGGCGGGGTGGTCAGATTCAAGTTTGTTCAAATCAGATTCATAGGTTAATATTTGGGATAACTATGGTAGCCTAAATTTTAACTTAGTGCAATATGAGGAAATTTCTTTAAAATTTTTCTTCAGATCCAACAGTGAAAATGCTGATTGCATTTCTCTTCAGATCCAACAGTGAAAATGCTTTCATATTGGTACACAACATCTCTAGGGAAGTCAGATTCAAATTTGTTCAAATTGAGAGCCTGGGTTAATATTTGGGCTCCCAATGGAAGCCGAAATTGGCCATGTAGCTGAAGAATTATAAATTTTGTATTTAGTACCCTCCAGAGGTGTGTAACTAAGATTAATCCACATAGGTTGTATCAAGGGGCTTCATAGGGGAGCTCTACATTTTACATCATGATCAACTGAAGAAAAGGCATGATGCCCGGATTATTTTTGTCACTCCTGCGGGCACAAAGATTGACAGTGTATCCTATGGAAATGGATTGCTTACTGTAGACTCATTCTTGAACTTGTTTATATTGTGATCTCTTCAAGATGAGCGCTTCAGGCCCTGTGAGGCCTCTAGTTTGTACAAACCTTTTGTGTTGTAATAAGTATTGATTTGAATGTCCCTTGATAGGAGAAAGACGAGCATGGTCTCATATAAAATGTACATCTGTGATGAAATTTCTACTGATAAGCGCAATTCTTTACAAACGAATCTTTTGATTTTGAGGCAAGCTAGTGATCTTGCATGCCATCATACCTGCAGGATTCCCACGGGGCCTTGGATTCAAAGAACAGCCTTGAATTTGACTAAAGGGCATTTAAGGCCTTGAAATCCTAGAAATGTGTCAAGAGACCCTGAAAAACCATGAATATTCATGAAATATAAACAGGCCTGAAAATAAGCAGTCTGACATTTGCAAACTGACGTCCCCAGAGGGTTAATTTGATGATGCTATCCCATACAGTGGACCAATTTATCTTCTGGGTTCCTTTTTCTGTTCAGGTTTGAGACCCTGATTCAGAATGAGGTTCACAGAGGGTGAATTTAGTGATGCTACCCTGCTGTGCAGGGTAGCATCACTAAATTCACCCTCTGGGGACCTCATTTTGCAGATGACAGTCTGCTTGTTTTCTGGCTTGAATATAAATGCTGACGAAGGGGCACGGTGGCGTTGTGATAACCGGTTCTCGGCAGATCACTGAAATTAAGCAACGTCGAGCCAGCTTAGTCCTTGGATGGGTGACCATCTGAGCGATTGATTCGGACTCCCGCGTTGTGTCCTTGGGCAAGGCACGTAACCCTGATTGTCCGCATGGGGGCACGATGATGCCGTGTAAAAGGCGTACTGGACGTCGATGGTATTCATGCCTTCAACCAGTCTAACCCTGTCTGTGCTTCAGTGCGAAGTTACGATGTTGGGGAGCTGGCAGCTGCTCGTCGTTGCTCGGTGGTTCTCTCCAGGTACTCTGGCTTCCTCCACCCATAAAACTGTCACGGTCATGATTAGCCATTGTGCATAAGTATGTGACCTTAAACGCCAATAAATAAATGAATAATGCTGACGAAGCCCGTCATCATAACTATATAGTTTTATCTGCGTGTAGGGAAGTGGGAGGATGGGGTAATGATCAGAAGTTCCTAGTTAGGACAAGTGAAGACCTGGCCTTGAAAATCCTTCAATTTGGCTATTGTAGGGCCTTGGAAAATGCTAAAATATTCCGCGGCCACGAAATGGCCTTGAATTTTATCAGTCCTCGTCTGCAGGAACCCTGACTTGTAATTTTTTGCTTTTTTGCGAGTAGATAACAGCGTGCCTTGGATCCACCAAGCGAGCAAGAAACCCTTACCAAATGAATTGTAAAAATGTAACCCCTCATTGGAACGAGCTCCTTGATTTAGTTCCATTGAGGGGGCACATGATATGGTTTTGTTGAAATTTTTTTAAGAATTTGGGGGGAAAAATTAAAATAACAAATTTTGATGGCATGTGTTTTTTGTAAAGGGGTCAAATCTGTTCGTGGAAAATGGGCCAAAAATACAATGTGCGTATGAAAATTTTAACAATATAACATGAATTATAAGCTGTTGCATCCTAAAACTAATCAAACTTCACTTTCCAAAAATCAGAACTTAAACAACCTAGATCAACAAACTTCAAAGGGCAGTAATGCTACTCACTGTCTTTTCGCTCATGCATTCCTTGAAATCATCTGATTGACTTATGATTGTTCCATTGAAGTTGTATTTCATGTATTATACCAAACTCAAATAAATTAAAGCATATTCAAAAGATCAGATAATATTTTTGGAATCCCAACTTACTGTTTGTTGATGTTTGTTTTTATCTCAACTTGACAGAGTCAAGCTGAGCTATTGATGCCACTTGTAGTCACACAATTCCATTTGGACATCGCACAAGTCATACTTATGCTTGGATCACTTTGAAACTTGCCATGCTTGTTTGGGATGACCTATAAATGGGAACTTTTGATTTTCTTCCATTTTCGTCAAAAAACTTTGCGGTTGGCAACAACCTTTGAACTTAGCGCAGTTGAGCATCAATATTTCCCTTGGGCACATCTTTCAGGGCTCATTTATGAACAGATCGCATTGAAGCCTAATATGCTTGTTTGGGGTGACCTTTAGATGGGAACTATTGATTTTCTTCCTTTTCTCAAAAAACGAAGTTTGTAACAACCTTTGAACTTATTTTAGTTATGCATCATTATACAGGTCGCATTTATGATCAGATCGCTTTGAAAATTAGTATGCTTTGAAACTTGGTATGCTTGTTTGGGGGTGACCACCAGATGGGCGCTATCTATTTTCTTCCATTTCCATCAAAAAAGCTGTTAGCAACGACCTTTGAACTTGGTGTATTTGTGCATCCGTGTATTCCTTTGGCACCCCGTACAGGTCGCATTTCTGATCGGATCGATTTGAAACTTGTCGTGCTTATGTGGGGTGACCTCTAGATGGGAGCTGTCGATTTTGTTCCATTTCCGTAAAAAAAAACAGCGCCATTAGCAACAACCTTTGAACGTTTGCGTTTGTGCATCAATATTTTTTCCTTTGGCATGCCCTACATGGCACATTTGTGACTGTATTGCTTTGAAGCTTGGTGTACTTGTTTGGAGTGACCTCAAGATGGGAGCTATCGATTTTCTTTCGTTTTTGTCATGAATGGTTGCGTTAGCTAGATCAGATTGCCTTGAAACTTGGTATTTGTGTTTGAGTGACTTCTGGATGGGAACTATTGATTATCTTTCATTTCGGCTGAGAAACGTTGCCGATAACAATGATCTTTAACTTGTCAACAATTTCCTTTGGCACACATCTCATTTGTCATTGGATCACTTTGAAACTTGGGAGATGTGTTCGGAGTGACCTCTAGATAGGAGCTATCAATTGTCATTCATTTCCATTGAAAAATGTCGCTGTTACTTTGACCAGGGGTCAACCGAGGGGGCTACTAGGGCAAAGAAGTCGCCTTGGCTAAAAGTGGGGGCGAAATTCAAGTCACCCTCCCAAAATTCATTGGGAGACATGGCAGTTTTGGGCATTTTTAGCTCACCTGACTTTCAGTCAGGAGAGCTATAGTGATCACTCACCGTCCGTCGTCCGTGAACATGGTGTTTGCATCTTCTCCTCCCAAACCGCTGAACCAATTTAATTGATATTTGATATAATAGTTTGTTATGACATCGCTATTTGATTTTGTTCAAATCAAGTCGCCTCGCCCGTGGGTAGGGCCACACCCAAAAAGTGAGCTGAAATCTTAACAATCTTCTTCTCATGAACCAGCAGTAGCAGAGACTTGATATTTGGTGTGTAGCTTCCTTTTGAGGTGTAGACTCAGATTTGTTCAAGAGACGTTTGTGGGGCTATATTGGCGTCGTAATGGGAGGAGAAAGAATATTTGCCCCTCCCAAAATTTCTATTTTCCAAACCGAGAGGCAAATTTTGACCAAATTTGACATAAGGGCATATTGGGTCATAAGTACTTAATTTATGCAAAAAAAATTTTCCCGTCGCCCCATGGGAACCGCACGAGCTAAAAATAGAAAAAAATTAAAACGCCCATATCTCCAAAACTACACGGCACTGAGAATTCTTATTTGTTGTGGAGCTTCCTTAGGACCAACAGAATGGAATGATCAAAAAAAATTGCCATCGGTTTTATCATGGGGTACTTTTTGGGGACTTTGAAAAAGTGTTGTTGAGTCAGCATTTTTTAACACTGTGGGTAATGGGAAAAACATTTAAGACTACTTTTCTCCCAAGCCACTGCTCCAAAAGCTTTCAAATTACACATATAACATCTTTGGAAGATTGTTTCACATGTTTATTGAAATCATTTGCCTGGGTCCATATTTGGGCTCTCAAAAGGAGCCCAAATGTTTAAATTAGTGCAGTATGAGGAGTATTTTTTAAAAATCTTCTTCAGATCTACCAATAAGAATTTTTTGATATTTGGTATGCAGCATCCTTAAAGGGGAGGGGTGAGATTCAAGTTTGTTCAAGCCAAGTGCCTGGGTTCATATTTAGGCTGAAATTTGGGGTCCCGTTGCGGACTTAGAAATTTTGGACCAAAATCCGGAAATTTTTTTTTTCTTTTTTTATGCATTTCGGTCAATTTTAAGACAAAAAAAATTTTTATGCGTTTCGGTCAATTTTGAGAGAAATTTTTTTTTTTTTTTACACTGAAAATTTGGGGTCCGGGTGGGACTTAGAAAATTTTGGACCAAAATCCGGATTTTTTTTTGGTTTTTTATGCGTTTCGGTCAATTTTAAGAGAAAATTTTTTTTTTTTTTTACACTGAAAATTTGGGGTCCGGGTGGGACTTAGAAAATTTTGGACCAAAATCCGGAAATTTTTTTTGTTTTTTATGTGTTTCGGTCAATTTTGACAGAAAATTTTTTGTTTTTTAACCCTGAAAATTTGGGGTCCGTGTGGGACTTTTTGGACCAAAATCCGAAAAAAAATTTTTTTTGTTTTTTATGCGTTTCGGTCAATTTTAAGGCCAAAAAATTTTTTTTTACACTGAAAATTTGGGGTCCGGGTGGGATTTAGAAAATTTAAGACCAAAATCCGGAAATTAGTTTTTTATGCATTTTAAGAAGAAAAAAAAAAATTAGGCTGAAAATATTTTGTTTGGGGAAAAAATTCTGTTTTTTATGCGTTTATCTTAATTTTGGGATGTAAAAGTGCAGGAACTGAAAATAGAAGGAAAATCCTGTGTATTGTTTGGCATAATCGCTTCATCTAGTTGGTATATGCTTTTCTTAGGAGGGGCGTATGCAGCTTATTCAAGTCCCTGGTTTGATTTTTAGACTACCATGTCAGGTGAGCGCCCGCAGGCCCCCTGGGGCCTCTTGTTTATGTTTTATTTCCAAATAGAACCACTTCCGCATTTTGAAATAATTTAGATCTCAACCAGTTAATAAAACTTAACTTTTAAGTGGTCAGTTCATATTCACCACTATCACCTTGCCACAATATATGATATGTCTGGTTGAACACAGTATGAATGAATGAGGACTCCCCTTAACTTTTTCCCTACCAGTGATTACAATAGTTTCCTTGCTTTGAATTCCACATTGTCTCAAATAAATAATGTGAATGGTTGAGAACATTAAAATTTGAACTGTACTGCCTGACGGCAGCAGACATCACATTTTAGATTGCTTATTTGACTGTCAATCTACTATCTCCTTCACAGTGCCGTTGAATGTAGTGGCAAACATTTTTAATGTTTTTTTTCTGACTTCTCTATATTGTCCACTGATTTCTCCCTCCTAGCCCCTGACTTCTCCCTAAAATCTCTGGAGGGAGAAGTCACTTCTCCCTAAAATCAGCTGCCAGGATGACCCCTGACCTTGACCTTTGAATTTTGCGGATTTGTGCATCAGTATTTCCCTTTGCCATGCCCTACAGGGTGAATTCATGAATGGATTGCTTTGAAACGAAGTATTCTTGTTTTTTTTTATTTTATTCCATTTTCATCAAAAAAAAGTTGTTAACAATGACTTTGAAACTTGGAGCATTTGTATATCATCATTTTCCTTTAGCACACCCTACAAGGTACATTCATGAATGGATCGCTTTGAAACTTGGTATGCTTTTTGGGGTTGACCTCCTGATGGGAGATTTTTTCATTCTTGTCAAAAACTTGTCATAACAATGATCATCAACTCTGCCCTTTTGTGCGTCGACAGTTTCCTTTGACACACAGGTCACATTTATGATCCAATTGCTTTGAAACTAGGTGTGCTTGGTTGGAGGAACCTTTCGATGTGAGCTATTGATTTCCTTACATTTCTGTCGAGAAATGTTGCTGTTAGCAAGGATCTTTGAAATTTTCAGCTTTTGCATCAACATTTTTAGCTTAACTTGACAGAGTCAAGATAAGCTATTGCCATCACGCGTGCGGAAGTCTGTTAGTCTGTGAGTCTGTTCACATTTTCCTTTAGCACGGGCTACACCCCACAGTTCTTATCTTTCATATGCAGGTTTGGGGTCATGTCTAGATGAGACCGTCCCCTTTTGGTCGCGATCAGTCAACCGGTATGGGTGCCCGAGCCCAAAACCCCCAAACCATTAGCATAGTCTACAGGTGTTATTTATGAAGGGATTTCATTGCAACTTGGTAGGATGCCTCTGTATAATGCCTAAATGATAACGTCCCCTTTTGGGCATGACCTGTGAACCGTGATGGCTGCCCAAGCCTGAAACCCAAAAACTTTTAGGATAGCCTGCAGGTCATGTTTAATATGGAGGGCTTTCATTGTAACTTGGTAGGATGACTCCTTATGATGTCTAGATGCTGATGGGAATTTCCCCATTTGGGCGTGATCTGCCAACCGAGACGACTGCTCGAGTCCAAAACCCGAAAACCTTTAGCACAGTCTACAGGTCATATTTATTGAGGAATTTCATTGTAACTTGGTGGGTTGACTTCATATAATGTCTAGATGAGAAAGTCCCCTTTTGGTCCTGATTGGGCAACTGTGACGGCTACAGGGGCCTGAAGCCCAAAAACCTTTAGCACAGTCTACAGGTCATATTTATGAAGGGATTTTATTGTACCTTGGTAGGATGACTCCAAATAATGTCTAGAGGAGAATGTCCCATTTTGATCGCGATCATTCAGCCTTAATGGGTGCCCGAACCCAAAAACCTTTAGCATAGGCAAAAGGTCATATTTATGGAAGGATTTCATTGTACCCTGTTAGGTTGACTCCATATAATGCCTAGATGATGACATCCCCTTTTGTTCGTGATTGGTCAACTGTGATGGCTACAGATGCCCGAAGTCCGAAAACCTTGAGCACAGTCTCTACAGGTCATATTTATAAAGGGATTTCAGTTTTACTTCGTAGGATCACTCCAGATGATTCCCAGGTGAGATTGTCCCCTTTGGTTGCGATCATTCTACCATGATGGCTGCCCGAGCCCGAAAACCTTTAGCACAGTCTACAGGTCACATTTATGAAGGGATTTCATTATAACTTGGTAGGTTTACTTCATATAATGTCTAGATGAGAACGCCCCCTTTTGGACACGATTGGGCAACTCTGACGGCTACAGGGGCCCGAAACCCGAAAACCTTTAGAACAGTCTGCAGGTCATAATTATGAAGGGATTTCATTGTAGCTTGGTAGGATGACTCCAAATAATGTCTAGATGAGAACATCCCCTTTTGGTCGTGATCATTCAGCTTTTATGGCTGCCCGAGCCCAAAGACCTTTAGCATAGTCTATAGGTCGTATTTATGGAAGGATTTCATTGTAACTTGTTAGGTTGACTCCATATAATGCCTAAATGATGACATCCCCGTTTGGTCGTGATTGGTCAACTGTGATGGCTACAGGTGCTCGAAGCCCGAAAATCTTGAACACAGTCTACAGGTCATTTTTATGAAGGGATTTCATTGTAATTATAACTTCAAAGGATCACTCCAGATGATGCCCAGATGAGAATGTCCCCTTTTGGTTGCGATCATTCAACCATTATGGCTGCCCGAGCCCGAAGCCTGAATACCTTTAGCATAGTCTCCAGGTCATATTTATGAAGGGATTTCATTGTAACTTGGTAGGTTTGACTTCATATAATGTCTAGATGAGAACGTCCCCTTTATGACACGATTGGACAACTGTGACAGCTACAGGGGCCCGAAGCCCGAAAACCTTTAGAACAGTCTGCAGGTCATAATTATGAAGGGATTTTATTGTAGCTTGGTAGGATGACTCCAAATAATGTCTAGATGAGAACGTCCCCTTTTGGTCGCGATCATTCAGCCTTGATGGCTGCTTGAGCCCAAAAACCTTTAGCATAGGCAAAAGGTCTTATTTATGGAAGGATTTCATTGTAACCTGTTAGTGTGACTCCATATAATGCCTAGATGATGACGTCCCCTTTTGGTCGTGATGGGTCAACTGTGACGGCGTCAGGGGCCCGAAGCCCGAAAACCT
The DNA here is from genome assembly GCA_031216915.1 of Pictodentalium vernedei. NCBI lineage: Eukaryota > Metazoa > Mollusca > Scaphopoda > Dentaliida > Dentaliidae > Pictodentalium > Pictodentalium vernedei. The sequence continues at coordinate 98,566,943 of CM062292.1, forward strand.
TGAGCACAGTCTACAGGTCATATTTATGAAGGGATTTCATTGTAACTTTGTAAGATCACTCCAGATGATGCCCAGATGAGAATGTCCCCTTTTGGTTGCGATCATTCAACCATGATGGCTGCCCGAGCCCAAAGCCCAAAACCAAAAACCTTTAGCACAGTTTACAGGCCATATTTATGAATTGATTTCAATGTAACTTGATAGGATGACTCATTTTGGAATAATTTCACTGTAACTTTCGTTGATATACGTTCACTGCGAGGGCCACATACATTAACTGTGAGCTCACCTAACTGAAAGTCAGAGGGAGCTTAAGTAATCACTTTCTGTCCGTCGTCCGTCCAGCATAAACTTTACATTATCGACTTCTCATAAACCACTGGACCGAATTGAACAAAATTTCATGTCAATTCAAATTTGTTCAAATAATGTAGCCACAGCCACAGGGGGCACCACAAGGGGCATTACTCGAATAGTACCCATAAACTGTTTTCCAAAATTTAAACAATCATCTTCTCTTCTTCAGAACCATCAATTAGAATATCTTGATATTTGAAATATAACATCTCTGGGGGGAAGGGTGGGGGCGGGGGGGGGGGGGGGGGTCAAGATTCAAGTTTGTTCAAATCCCTGGGTTAATAATATTTGGTCTCTCTTGGAGCCCAAAGTTTAACATTGTGCAATATGAGGAAATTTCTTTAAAAACCTTTTTCAGATCCACCAGTGAGAATCCTTTCATATTTGGTATACAACATCTCTTGAGGGGGGGGGGGGGGGGGGGCAGGGGGGGGGGGGGAAGGGGGCACATTCAAGTTTCTTCAAAATCGAGTCCCTGGATTTATATTTGGGCTCCTTATGGGAGCCTGAATTTTAACTTTGTGCAATATGAGGGAACTTCTTCTAAAATCTTCAGATCCGCCAGTCAGAATCCTTTCATATTTGGTATGCAACATCTCTAGGGAGGTGAGATTCAAGTTTGGTAAAATCGGGTACCTTGGTTAATATTTGGGCTCCGTATGAGAGGATATGAGGAAATTTCTTTAAAAAAATATTCTTCAGATCCACCAGTCAGAATCCTTTCTAACTGGTACACAACATCTCTACATGGGTAAGATTCAAATTTGTTCATATCAAGCTCCTGGGTTATTAATTTAGGCTACCTAAAGGGAGCATGAACTTTAACTTAGTGCAACATAAGGAAATTGTTTGAAAAATAGTCTTCAGATCCACAAGTCAGAGTCCTTTCATATTTGGTATACAACATCTCTAGGTGGGTCAGATTCAAGTTTGTTCAAATTGGCTCCCTGGGTTAATACTTTGGTCTTTAACCCTTTACCCAATGTAATGACCAAAACCGGCCAGTGCTATTCTAAAATATCGCCAATTAATTTTCATTATTTTTTCATTTTTTGTCTCAAAAACATAGGTTATGACCCCTCGTTGGAACGTGCTCGAGCTCGTTCCAACGAGGGTCATAACCTATGTTTTGGGGACAAAAAATAGTCATTCGAGAATTTTTTTTTTTGCGAGTGTCGTCTGTTTTTCATGTTAGTTAAGGGGTTAAAAACCTTCTGATTCACAAGTCAAAATTCTTTCATAAGTCGAAAATAACACCTCAAGGGGGATCAGATTAAAGTCTGTTCAGTTGGAGTCCCGGGCTTAACATTTGGGCTCCCCATGGGGGTAGGGGAGGCAGGGGGAGGGGAGCTGGTTAGATTCAAGTTTGTTCAAATCCATTCCATAAAATTTGCCTTTCATGACTTCATTCCTTTGTAGTCAGTGTTGATGAACCATGTCAAACTAAATGTGACCCCAAATACTTCTTTGAACCACTTTGTTAGGTGAGTGATTAAGGCCCCTTGGGGCCTCTTCTATGTAGGTCTACCATGTCTCTTGTTTTAAGTTTGAATTGGTTATAAAAAGAGAGTATGCTGCAACCAAAAGGACCATACCAGATTTTTAACTCTTTTTTTAGGCCTTGCGCTTTTTAAATATTTCAGGGTGTTCAGTAAAGACAACCATAACTGCTGTTTGAGGGTTTATTTTCATCCATTTTGCAAATGCTACCTAGGCATCCTGCATGTTGTTTTAAGGGAGTGATACCCCCTCTCCGAATAATATTTTGAGTTGGGTCATTTTCCTCTGGATTGATGACTCGGGAATCTTTTGTGTGTGCCCGTTGGCAGAATATGGAACCCTTAACCAACGGCATTTTGGCATGATTTTTCTCGATTGCCAACCCCGTATTCCCCAGTCACAGTCCCCACATGAGCAAAAAATTAATTCACAATTGGTTTACTGAACTGGGTTGTCATAACGCCTCAGAAAATTGATGTTTTCTGAGGCATAAAAACCACTCAGTTCAGGACACGAATTGTGCATTTAACTTGAATTGCTTACGTAACAAAGTTTAGAAAGTGTCAGAATTAAAAGACAAATGGCAAGTTCTTCTTTAATAGTATAAGAACAGTTTAACACACTATAGAGACTGGGGTCAATATGATTCTGTGACGGTTTGTTATAAAACATACTTGTAATATAAATGCAGTTACTTAGGTATCGGTCTCAATATTTTCTGTTCTGTTCCAATGTAAAATTTCATAGTTTTTGTGTATTCCTTTCCCAAGGCTTAAAATTCGTCTGGCATCGCGAGAATCTAACATGATTCTCGCGAAATATATTCGCGCGAATCCATTTAGGCCATAACATGAAATTCTGCAAACACAAGCTGAACTTTGCTGGGGAGATCACGACATAACATGTTAACATTTCCACCCATGGTTTACCACATGCTTCACATTTTCTTGATTTTGGTATCAAATCAAGTCATGGCTGCTATTAGCAGCCATGACTTGATTTTATACCAAACTCAAGAAAATGTGAATAGGCAGTTTCTCATAATTAAGTATCTAATGATACACCTCAGTCAGAACGTCATTGTGAATCAACGGCATCTTACATAAAGCTAATCCAAGCAGTAAATTGACGCGAATCCACTTAGATTCGCGCAAGTGTAGATAGCCAGAATCATTACGAGAATCGATTCGCGGATTCGCGTGTAATTTTAAGCCCTGCTTCCCTGCCAAAACAGATTCCCAATTTGAACCCCCAAGATGCAAATTTCCCTGTGGCATGGAGCCCTGACCCCCTTTTCCCAAAGAGGTGCACAAGATTCTGTGACTTACTGGGTATATATTGTGAATATCAGTTTTCTGTTGCTAGTGATCAGTGACGAATGGGAGCAAAATAGAGGCGTGTGGAAAATCGCTCACCTCAAATAAAGTTTGCCAGAGAGAAAAATGTGAGGAGAGCGATTTTGATTGAGTGTTGATTTCAATGTTTAACTTTATCTGACAAACATCCTTCGAAACGAATGTTTGAATACAATAGAACATGGATGGAAATTTTGACGGTGAAAATATATGTAACCCACTAAAATTAGGTCTGGATTTTAAAAGGCAGATTATTAAAATCGTGGAAAATGGATGCGTAAATTCCAAATTGGTCACATTAGTTTGTGTCACTGGTGAATTGGATCGACAGGTGTCACGTGTATAAAAGAAAATAAGGAACGGAGCAACATTCCGCATGTCCTAGATAAAAAAAAAAAAAATACGGAAGTATTAAAACGTTTCTCAGATCTCAGAATGGCCACCGTTTTTTATCTGAACATGCGTGTTCGTTTTGTGGTGGGAGTAAGCTCTGGACTTGATCAATGATCAACCCTGCTACTGTTAGCGTATCGTGTGTGGATGTATAAGCGAACTACTGTGTGTCATGTTATAAGGATGGAAAGGAAATTGTTTGGAATTGTATTTTAAATGCTTCAAATTGTGAGTGATTCTTAAAAATTGAATGTTTATGTTGACGCAACTCAAAAGGATGAAAACACACCCAAGAATAGAGGCGAGTGATTATTCGCACACCTTGGACAATTTTTGCGTGAGCGATGGTGCGCGAGAATCATCGCGCACCTTTCCCATGCGTCATTGAGTAATCATGCACTCTTTTTCAAGACTAGACATGTCACTTACCCTTATGTCATACATACAGCATTTCATACAAATGAAGTCCTCTAAAGAGCCCATCATAGGTATAAACAATTAGTTAAACTTGATTTAACCTTTGTTACTACCTGTGTAAAGCCTTGTTAAATTTTAACTTTTAACCCCACTACTGATGTGAAACTTCTGTGGTTAAAACGTTTTCAATGGGAATTCCATTACAAAAATTTACACCTGTAATAGTACACTTCACGATAGGGACAATCTACTGCGTGCAATGACTTAAGTTTAAAATACTTACAATAATTTTTTTTTTAAGAATTGTTAATAATAAACTGAAAAAGCAAGGTAAATTCAATCAACTTTGACGATGTGTCTAGTTGTCAATCAAGCATTCAAGTGCAGCCATAAGTACTGCCCAGTGGCACAGATGTAAACAAAATAAACCCATGTGTTTGCGATAGAAAGTATTGTTTTTTCTCAATTTTAAGTGACAAAAATGATTTTTTATTGAGAGCATGGTATAAATAAAACAAATAAGTACATGTACCTATTTATTCTATATTGTATACCAATGTTGCAGTCATGATATCACCAAAGATGCTGAAAGTGACCTTGAACACCAGTAAATGATCCAACAGACGAAGCTGAAGTGCTACTTGACCAATTTAAATCCGTCTTTACTAAAGACCATAAATCACAGCTACCAACCATGGTTGAACCAGAGGCGAGGAGAATTGATAAAATCACAATAACAACAACCGGTCTTGAAAAATTGCTAAGGTCATTAAATATATCCAAAGCCACAGGGCCTGATAATATCCCAAACCAAGTACTAAAACAGTGCTCAGCAGAGCTAGCCCCAGGCCTAGCAAGCATCTTCCAAAAGTCAATTGACACAGGAACACTCCCCGAGGACTGGTTAAATGCCAACATATCACCTGTCTATAAAAAAGGGAGACGTCCACCTAGCCGAAAACTATAGACCTGTATCTTTAACATCAGTTACTTGTAAGCTTTTGGAACATATTATTTGTAAACATCTATTAACCCACCTGGAATCGACAGGCACCCTTACAAACCTAAACCATGGCTTTAGATCAGAGTTCCCATGTGAGACCCAGCTACTTACAACAATGCAGGATTTTTTTACGCACCACGAACATAACACACAAAATGATATAATCATACTCGACTTCTCAAAAGCCTTTGATACAGAACCACACAAACGCCTTCTGTACAAACTTCAGCATTATGGCATCAAAGGCTCCATCCATGATTGGCTCACCACATTTCTCACGAAACGACACATGCGGGTAGTTATTGACGGTGAAGGCTCCACATCGGTCCCAGTTGAGTCAGGTGTACCACAGGGTACACTCCTGGGCCCCATACTGTTCTTATGCCACATCAATGACCTGCCGCTTTCAGTAAATTCCCAGGTAAGATTATTTGCTGATGACTGCCTGTTATATACCGCCCGATGAAATCACAGGCTGATCACAGTATTCTCCAAAATGACTTGGTCCAACTGGAAAAATGGGCTTCAAACTGGGGCATGAAATTTAATGCAAAAAATGCTACCTCATGTCCACTAACGAAAAGTCACCCCATTTCTACACCCTGGATAATCAAATTCTAAAACAAGTTTCCCAATCACCATACCTGGTGGTGATACTATCTCAGGACCTGAAATGGGACTCCCACATATCCAAATTTGTAAGCAAAGCCAATTCAACCACTGGCTTCTTGAGAAGAAATTTAAAATTTTGCCCCGAGAACTGCAAAAAAAAAAAAAAAAAAAAAAACAGCATACATTGCAATGGTCAGGTCAGTGATTGAATACGCATCAACAGTATGGGACCCTTACCTACAAAAGGATATTGATAAACTGGAACGGGTGCAAAGAAAAGCTGCCAGGTTCATCACAGGTGACTATCACTCAAGAGATGAGGGCACCCCCACAAAAATGCTTATCAAACTGGAATTAGATGCCCTCCAGATTAGACGCAGACACGAAAGGCTCACCCAAATCTACAAGATTATTGAGGGGTCAGTGCCAGCCACCACCCCCCCCCCCCCCCAGATAAATTCCTCCAAAAGCATAACAGAAGGCAAATTAGAAGCAAATCATATACTGATTGTGTCACTCAAAACATCGTTGATAGACACACATCAAAGAATACCAGAGCTTATAAAGTCGGAACTGCTAAAACCATAGAATACCGGAATTCATTTTTTATCCGCACCGCTGTTGATTGGAACCACTTAGGCAACAATATAGTTCATGCGCAGACAGTGGAAGGCTTTCAATCTGCCTTCCCGAAAAGCCACTAACGGCTCTCCACCCGGTGTTTTACGCCAAACGGCCCTACACCGTACAAATATAGATACAGACAGATACAGGTAAAGAAAGAAAGAAAGAAATATAACCAATAAGCTGGAAGTGTTTCTTTGTTTTAGTTGGAGCTATATATGTTATGTTACTAAAATCAAAATTTCAAGTAGAATGGAACAATTTCTTGTTATGGAAAATGAAACATCCACATGATTCAAAATATATAGGAAGTAACAGATAGTTCATCATTCATGCTACTTAGTAACTTTTAAAAGAATGATTCGTTTGCTGAAAAAATTAGGTGTAACCACAACACAAATGAAAAAATTGCCCTCCTCAAATTCGAAGGCCTACTGAGGTTGAGGTCTAGTATGGATGTTCTAGGTGGTTGGTGCTGAAGAAATCTCCAGGATAAGTGTTTGAATCCTGGCCATTTTATTTGCAAAATGACTTGAGCCATTTCTAAATTTTTAGCTCACCTGACTGAAAGTCAGGGTGAGTTTTTCTTATCACTCTTCGTCCGTCGTCCGTCCATCCGTCCATCCGTCGTTTGTCGTCCGTCGTCCTGCGTGAAGGTGGTGTTTCAGCCTCTTTCTCCCAAACCACTGGCGACATTTTAATTAAATTTCATGTAAGTAGTGGTTATATAGGGGCATTTGGGTTTTTTCTTCAAATTGGATTTCTGCTCATATTGTGGAGTGGGGTGGGGCCAAAATGCACAAAATTTTAAAAAATCTTCTTCTCATGAACCAGCCATAGCAGAGACTTGATATATGGTATGCAGCTTCCATTTGAGGTGTAGACTCAAGTTTGTTCAAGAAAAGTTTGACGGGCAATATTTACCTTTGTTCTTAGAGGGGCAAGAATTTTTGCCCCACCCGAAATTTCTATTTTCTGAACCCAGAGACCGATTTGAACCAAATTTAATATGAGGTATTATTGGGTTATAAGTACTTGATTTATGCAAAAAAAAACTTTCCTGCAGCCCCGTGGGAACCACAGGAGCTAAAAATAGAAAAAATTAAAACGCCCATATCTCTAAAACTGCACGGCACCGAGAATTTTTATTTGTTGTGAAACTTCCTTAGGACCAACAGAAAGGATTGGTAAAAAAAATTGTCATCGGTTTTTTCATAGGATACAGTTTCGGGACTTTGAAAAAGTGCTGAGTCAGCACTTTTTAACACTGTAAGCAATGGGAAGAATATTAAAAAATCTTCTTCTCCAGATCCAGCAGGCAGAATCTTTTGATATTTGGTATGTAACATTGTAGGGTGGATGTGATTCAAGTTGTTCAAATTGGCCCCCGGGGTTCATATTTGGGCTCAGTATAGGAGCCCAATTTCGAACTTAGTGCATTTCAGGCAAATTTCTTAAAAAATCTTCTTCTCCAGATCCAGCAGGCAGAATCTTTTGATATTTAGTATGCAACATTGTGGGGTGGATCTGATTCAAGTTTGTTCAAATCGTCCCCCTGGATTCATATTTGGGCTCACTATAGAAGCTTGAATTGGAACTTAGTGCATTTCAGGCAAATTTCTTTAAAAATCTTCTTCTCCAGATCCAGCAGGCAGAATCTTTTCATATTTGGTATGCAACATTGTGGGGTGGATCTGATTCAACTTTGTTCAAATCGGCCCCCTGGATTTATATTTGGGTTCACTATAGAAGCCCAAATTCGAACTTAGTGCATTTCAGGCAAATTTCGTAAAAATCTTCTCCAGATCCAGCAGGCAGACTCTTTTGATATTTGGTATGCAACATTGTGGGGTGGATCTGATTCAAGTTTGTTCAAATCGACCACCTGGGTTTATATTTGGGCTCAGTATAGGAGCCCAAATTTGAACTTAGTGCATTTCAGGCAAATTGCTTTGAAAATCTTCTTCTCAAGATCCAGAATCTTTTGATATTGAGTATGCACCATGCTTGGGGGAGGGGGGGGGGGGGGGAGATTCAATTTTGTTCAAGCCAGGTCCCTGGGTTCATATTTGGGCACACTGTGAGAGCCCGAATTATAACTTAGTTCAAAATGAGGAATTTTCTTTAAAAATCTTCTTCAGATCCAGCAGTCGGAATGTTTTGATATTTGGTATGCAGCATCCTTAGGGGGGGGGTGGGGATTCAAGTTTGTTCAAGACATGTCCCTAGGTCCATATTTGGGCTCACTGTGGGAGCCCGAATGATAACTTAGTTCAAAATGAGGAATTTTCTTTAAACATCTTCTTCTTCAGATCCAGCAGTCGGAATGTTTTGATATTTGGTATACAGCATCCTTAGGGGGTGAGATTCAAGTTTATTCAAGCCATGTTCCTAGGTCCATATTTGGGCTCACTTGAGGCGCTTGAATTGTAACTTGGTTCGAAATGAGGAATTTTCTTAAAAAATCTTCTTATTCAGATCCAGCAGTCGGAATGTTTTGATATGTGGTGTGTAGCATCCTTAGTGGGGGAGATTCAAGTTTGTTAAAGCCAAGTCCTTGGGTCCATATTTAGGCTCCCTGTGGGAGACCGAATTATAACTTGGTCAATATGAGGAATTTTTCTTTAAAAATCTTCTTCAGATTCAGCAGTCGGAATGTTTTGATATTTGGCATGCAACAACCTTAGGGGGCTGAGATTCAAGTTTGTTCAAGTCAAGTCCCTTGGTTCATATTTGGGCTCACTATGGGAGCCCAAATGACAACTTAGTTCAAAATGAGGAAATTTCTTTAAAAATCTTCTTCAGATCCAGCAGATGAATGCCTTTGATATTTTTTATGCGGCATCCGGGGGGGGGGGGGGGGGGGGGGGTTGTGGATTCAAGTGTGTTAAAACCATGTCCCTAGGTCCATATTTGGGCTCATTGTGAGAGCTCAAATTGTAACATAGTTCAAAATGAGGAATTTTCTTTAAAAATCTTCTTCTTCAGATCCAGCAGTCGGAATGTTTTGATATTTGGTGTGCAGCATTCTTAGGGGGTGAGATTCAAGTTTGTTAAAGCCAAGTCCCTGGGTTCATATATGGGCTCCCTGTGGGATATTTGGTATAAGCTTTTCTTAGGAGGAGCAGATGCAACTTGTTGAAATCAATTCTCTGGGTTGATATTTAGGCTACCATGTCAGGTGAGCGCCCTCAGGCCCCCTGGGGCCTCTTGTTGCTTAAGTTACTGGAAAGATCTTGAAAGTCATTTTCCAAAATTAAACACTAACCCTTTGACCTCATATAATAGCCAGAAACAGCTCCCTTTACCCTTTTTATATGGCTTCAAAAATGTTGTCTTAAGTGTATTCTTCCTTGAGAATTCTACTGGTAGGATCAGCCCTGCCGATCAATCAGCAGTGCCGAGGAAAATGCAATCAGCAGTGCCGAGGAAAAATATCCACAGCAAAAATACTGCCGAGGATGGCTTCTTCAGAAAGCCTTGTGGTGGCAGAAATTACACAACTTCCAGGTTACACAAGGAATCAAACCATGTGGGTTGCACTATGCTGTATTGCTGATCTTACAATTTACAGTACAGTATGCAGCATAACCACTAGAAACTATGTGTTCTGCTTCTTCTATGTTGATAACACCAGCGTCTGACATCAGTTTCTGGAAAGCTCTGTAAGATGTCAGATTCTGGTGTTATCAACATAGAAGCAGTGAGATACTTAGTTTGTGGTTCATGCTTCATCTTATTTTCACTCATACTCTACATATTGAGCAAGTCGCCTGCTTACTTCCAAGATTTTTTCTCTGCATTCCCATGGTTCATGATATTGGCATGATCTAATTGAGTGAGAGATTCTGCATGTTGATGGTGATTATATTCACATGTATCTCAAACTACTTTCACATGTTAAAGTTACTTGAAAGTTTTCACTTCGCTACATACTACATAAACATAGCAATTGAGATTCTGCCCAGCCCTGAAGATATTTACACAATCGAACAGGCTCCACAGCAATTGTCGTAGAAGCACCAGTTTTCCACAGCAATTTTTTTTTGCCGAGGAAACAAGGATGAATTACCAGGACTGTAGGATGCGTTTATCTTGGACAGTGTTTTACATTAGTGTTGGCTTCCTGTATAGGAAGCTAACAATGTTGAAACACTGTCAAGACATCTGCAGCTATGCACTTTTATATATGGTAGCAGGCCTTGAAATTCATTTATTTTGGATACACCATTTTGCCCTTATTTGGACACATTAAAACCAGAAATAAGTCGTACCCTGTTATTTTATTTTATTGCCCTCAGGGCTGTCACGATTAATCGATTGTCGATCGGTCTCGTCGAAATCGATTAGTATTTTTCGTTGTCAAAGAATCGGTAAATTTTATCCCCGTTTTAGATGTTTAATAAAAAAAATGGACGAAAAAACTATTGTTTCTAAAGGTAAAAGGCCAAGAATGTCGACGTTAAACCTCAAGAAGCCGTTAGAAGCATTTGTCTTCTAAGTACATTCAAACCTTTGATGTTCTGAACTTTTGAACCGTCAGTGCAACAATCAAGACCGGTCGTCAGTTGCTAACTTTCGAAGTTCGCAACTGATGACCTGTCTTGATTATTACACTGACGGTTCAAAAGTTCAGAACATCAAAGCTTTGAATGTACCGAAAAGAGGATTGTCTTCGTTGTTTACTTGAGGTAGGTCAACTGACATGAACTTCATTTTTAACGACTTCAAAGAGAGGGAGGGATAATCTAGGTACGATTAATCGATTATTATCGATTATTTGCGCTTGTTTACTGTGGTAAACCAGTTCCGCTTTACTAGTAAAATAGGACCCAGTCACCAATGCTTGGGGTGAAAGTCCTCTAAAATGGGCAACCTGTAGATCAACGATTGACTAAACTTGACTTCATCTACATGTTGTGTCACAATTAGCCATGGTGCATAAATATGTGACGTTAACCACCAACAAACATCGATTATTTGCTACAATTAATCGATTCCTAAATTAAAAAATCGTGACAGCCCTAATTGCCATGTCTTTCTTTGCATTTCTGTGTTCATATTATGAGGGAAGTTATTCTCAAATGTAGAAGAGGCACAGAGAATTTATATATTTTTCTTGATGTCTTCACACCTTCTCTAATTTGAGCACACATGTAAACTGTGTGAAATTGGGGTAATCTGAAGGCCTGGATGGTAGTTATTAACGTAAAATTAATCTGAGTACTTAAAAGACGTAACCCAGTACAATGTTTGTGTATCCTTTTAAATCAGTAAGGCAATTTTTTCTTTTCTTGCAGATGAGCAAGTGACAGAATCAACAGTTGCAGTATATGGAATGGCAGTTATACCTATTAATTTTCCTTTACTGAATCCTGATGGTTGTAAAAACTCAGGATTGAAATGTCCCTTGAAACCTGGTGTGCAAGTCAAATATGAATCTCTCCTCCAAGTGGAAGAGGATTACCCTGATGTAAGTATGAATAAATGAATTGAATTATTTTCAAATGAGATAAGATGTATTTATTATACGCTAAACGATAGATTATCGAAGAAATTGTGGAAAGCTAGAAAGCGTATCCCCCACTGTGAAGATATAGACATTTTCACTTCCACTGCATCAATCAAAATGGCGGCTTTCAAAGCATCACTTCAAGGTGAATCCAAGTCAAATTATCACTGGAAATGATCAATTTGTTCTAAAAACATGTTGAAAAGAAACTCTAGTGTTTTTGAGGAGATACCGATCATTTCCAGCAATTATTCAACTCGTATTCACCTTGAATTGATGCATGAAACCTGCTGTTCCAAACATGGCCTGAAAGTCCGTAATATAAGTTTTTGGTTTGATATGTCCTTTTTACGGACTTTCGGGCCATGTTTGGACTCGAAACCCACCAACTGAATCCGATTGCAAGACGTTATCTGTTCCGAGTATCAATCAAATCACTTAAATGCGTCAATGATTCAGTGCACAGTTTACTTTCATGCATCTATTCAAGGTTGAAATGAGTGGAATTATCAGATTCTTATAAACAGCATACAATAAAAAGAAAATCTAGTGTTTTTAGTGCATACTGAAAATTATCTAACTTGTGACCGAGACAAATGGTTATTTTTGCTCGCGCAAGTTCTTGCGAAAAATAAACATTTGTCTCTGTCACTCATGAGATAATTTTCAAAAACAAAAGATATCCTGTGTCTACTAAGAGACAGGATTACTCACCCTTCCAAACTATTCACAAGGAGAGCAACTAACCACATGCCTATGTTTTATAATAGCAAAGTAAATTATTATAATATCAGGGATCCAGTGACTTGAGGGAAAAGGCTTTTGGTTGCTCGGACCTCATTGTGAGGTTCGGTGGATATATAGTCCAGATCTCTGCCCATCTGTCCGTCCTATCCAAACAAACATTTTGTATTAAACCTCTGGCATCATTTGTCAGGTTTTGATGTCCTTTGGTATGATGACAGACCAGAATGGTGGACATGATATCCACATATCTCAGATTTTGTCCGTACATTCTGACCAGAGCTACGGGCCACGAAGGACTTAGAAAAATAACAAAAACTTTTTCCATCATTAATAGTGTTGAAATGACTACAGAATTTTAAAGTCGACAAATCGAGGACCAAAAGTTGAGTCGAAGTCTGCTAATCACGTCCCAGTACTGCAATAGGAATGAATCTCCATACTGAAAGGCCATAGTCGTACACCAAATTACAGTATCTCTATGCCAAGATCAGACCTGTAAACCACCTGGAATGTCTGGGATGATCATGGAATTTATTCACTTATTTATTAGTGTTTAAGGTCACATACTTATGCACAACGGCTAATCATGACGGTGACAGTTTTACGGGTGGAGGAAGCTGGAGTACCTGGAGAGAACCACCGAGCAACAACGAGCAGCTGCCAGCTCCCCAACATCGTAACTCTGCACTGCAGCACAGACAGGGTTAGATTGGTTGAAGACATGCGCACCATCGACGTGCAATATGCCTCAGTACATTATGCCCCCATGTGGACAATCGGGGTAAAGTGCCTTGCCCCAGGACACAACGCGGGAGACCGAATCGATCACGCAGACTGTCACCCATCTGAGGACTAACCAGGCTCGACGTTGCTTAACTTCGGTGATGTGACGAGAACCGGTTACCGCAATGCCACTGCACCCCCTAATCATGGAATCACTCCCGGAATTAGACCAGTTTCAGTTTAAATACCAGGAAATAAAAAAGTTTTTTTGTGGTTTAGTGTCTAATTATAAGTGCCATGTGTCACCAGTGCCAGACATTCAGAGTGAAAATAGATGACTTACTCTCATACTATTTTAAATTCCATCTCCATTTAAATTAAGTTTCATAATGAAATTGAATAAAATATACAAAAGAGCAATTAAATAACATATATTCATTTAATTGATTTAATTACTGATTTATGTTCTGATTTGAATTTTCGATTCAGAACCCACGTGGATGTACAGGCCAAAAGTAGGTCCTGTTTTATATGCAGTCATTCAGATTGCTTTAATTGCGGATGGAACTGAACGACTGAAAATACATCGAGGCGAGGGACTATATTGTAAAACACCCATGCACATTCGCGCACTCGTGTTTATACAACGTCCCTCACCTCTCATGAATTATTTCATGCAACCAGTCCAGTCAAGCAGTTACTCTGTTTATTACTTTTCATTATTAACGATAATTTTAACCCTTTACCTAATGTAACGGTCAAAACCGGCCAGTGCTATTCTAAAACATCGCCATTTAATTTTCATTATTTTTTCATTTTTTGTCTCTAAAACATAGGTTATGACCCCTCATTGGAACGAGCTCGTTGAGCTCGTTCCAATGAGGGTTCATAACCAATGTTTTTGAGACAAAAATTGAAAATAGTTATTTAAGAATTTGTTTTTACCTGCGTCGCCAGCGGCAGAGCAGGTCTAGTAACCGCTCGACTCCGTCCGTCCGTCAGTCCGTCATTCCGGCAGTCCGTCAGTCCGTCCGTCCGAAACACTTCTTCCGTCAAAGTTTTCTTGGCTTCTATGAAAGGGAATGATTTTATATTTGGTCGGCTGCTTCATAATGATGAGTTGTATCGTGTAAGCAATTTTCAGATCTGCCGTGCAGCCACTTCCTGTTTGCCGATACTTTGAAATGTTACTGTACACACTGAACATTGACATTTTCCGTCAAGGTTGTCTCGGCTTCTGTGCAAGGGATTGATTTTATATTTGGTCTGCTGCTTCATAATGATGAGTTGTATCGTGTAAGCAATTTTCGGATCTGCCGTGCAGCCACTTTCTGTTTGCCGATACTTAGAAATTTTACTGTACCCACTGAACATTGAAATTTTTCGTCAAGGTTTTCTCGGCTTCTGTGCAACGGACTGATTTTATATTTGGTCTGCTGCTTCATAATGATGAGTTGTATCGTGTAAGCAATTTTCAGATCTGCCGTGCGTCTTCTTCCTGTTTGCCGATACTTTGAAATTTTACTGTACCCACTGAACATTGAAATTTTCCGTCAAGGTTTTCTCGGCTTCTATGCAAGGGATTGATTTTATATTTCATCTGGAGTCTGATAATGATCAGTTGTATCGTCTATGCAATTTTCACATCTGCCGTGCAGCCACTTCCTGTTTGCCGATTCAATTACATGCAGCGACGCAGGTCCAGACCCGGTATTGGTCTTGTTTGCAAGTGTCGTCTGTTTTTCATGTTCAAATCTCTATTACACCCATGGCAAAGCATCTTCATTTGTGTAACGAAATTGACCCACCCCGCCTTGCTCTCCCCCTGCGTCGATGCTCTCGGCCCGAACTCACTCACATGAAATGAGTTCTGGCCGACAGCCTCGTCACAAAAATCAACCAAGGTCTAGCCATGACACAGATTTGTTGTCGAGGGGTTAGATACAAGTTCGTCTTTCTAAACCGGGATTGATTACCTTAATTAATTACCCAGGACCTGTGTAAAATTGTCCAACGCCGCCTTGGCACTCCTCTCGCGCCGATGCTCTCGGCCCGAACTCACTTACATGAAATGAGTTCCCCCCGAGAGCCTCGCCGCAAAAGTCAACCAAGGACTAGTCATGCACATCTGTAATCTTAAGGGACAAGATTCAATTCCACTTTGAACCGCGTTTATTGGCCTCATAGATCAGAGCAGGGTTTCATAGAAAGGGCTATATCCTAGAAAGGAATAACAACAAGTGGCGAATTTGAATGTCTGTATATATTGTCCATTTATAAATTTACAAACTCTCCCAGATTGTATAAAAGGAGTCGGGGATATTTTCATTAACATTTCCACAAGAATCTCACAAATATCTATTTCCCAACAGCGGCTACTTTGCACCTTCTATACCCATATAAAAAAGAATAAATTACACTTCTACCTCGCCATAGATTGCACTTTCACCAAAAAAAAAAAAAAAAATCTAGGCAATCTTCCTAACAGGCCGGACTTATCAATTCAATCATCCGACTCCTCTTCCCCGGCGGAAGAGTTTACATACCAAATATATCTATAAATATTCACAATTGCTGCTACCCTTGGCTAAAGAAGGGGAGCACATCACAGGCTGGAATCTAAAGTTCCAACAACCCAACACTCTTCCCCGGCGGAAGGGTTAGGCTACCAATCATAAATATCCACACCTTTTCACACTAAAGGTGAATCAGCCTAAATCCCTCGCACCCAGAATTACTATCAACACACCGAAAATATGCCGTTGCACCGTAACAGCCTATCTGTCAACTATCATTTTTCTACCCCCTTAAATCAAAAGTATTTTTCCAGGGGTAGAGCCATAGCAATGAAATGAGATGAGATTATTGTTAATCACTGAGGTTGCCAATTGGGGGGGGGGGGGGGGGGGGGAAGGGGGGTTCCAAATCTGTCGGCGCACCGAAACTCGCCCTGTACCGATGTTCATCGATTAGGCCGAGGCATCTTATAGCAAAATAAGATGTCTCGGGATAATCGTGAATAAATTTTAAACGCTTAATTAATAAAGCTTCAACAAATGAATGTTTCGGCCCACGGCGAGGATCGGAAGACCGTATAATCTAGTATAATCTAGTGACCGGTCCTGGGGGGGGGGGGGGGGGGGATTTTGGATGTTAGTACATCCGAAAACCCGGAGAAGACAAAATCAAAACGTCTTACCTCGTTGAAAGTCCAAATATTCTCACGAAATTGGAATACAAACCAATACACAATATCTTCTCGGTCACAGAAAACCCGTGCGCGCTTACCAATAATGAACCGCATGAGTTATTTCACTCCGATAAACACCAAGTGTGTCGACCAGCCGAAGTGATTAACCCATTTTTCTTTCTCTTGCCAATATAGAAATTTAAGGCCACTAGCAAAGTGACTTAATGTATTTAACATTGAAGCGATCAATCCGCCTTCATACATTCAGATATATACACACACACATACACTCATATATATAGGCATGTGTGCACATATCATATGTATGGTAATTTCTTTTAGTATATATTTTTTTCTTACATTACCCCCACCCCAAAATTCAACGTCCCCGTTGAAAAAACAAAAAGGGAGAGTTATTTACAGCCCTCCGAAGAAGAAAGGGAAAAAAAACATATTTTAGAGAAAAAAACAAAAACAGCAGAAATAAAAAAAAAACATCTAGTATTGAGTTTTAGTCAATGTTGGTTGGTTCCCCGTGGGACAACTACAATTTTAAATACTTTCACATTAGATAATTCTCTATTACGATAGGGTTCCTTTCAGAACCAAAAGTTATAGCATTAGGCCGAAATAGGTCCCCGATCAGTACTAAGTACTGCCAGAAGCCGACTAAGTCATGCCGCAGGAGATGGAAATCGTCAGAATGGACCTATTCAAGCATAATCGACAACCTTTTTTTTTTAAATTTTATGGTCCTATCCAGAACCCCAGCATAAAACATTGATCAACATTGATACAAATAACGTGTATAAATATTTGAAGGGACGCTATGTATTCATAAGAATTAAGTTTTTTCAGAACTTATGAACTATTACGTGATCGTTATTCTATCAATTAGGAAACCACGTTCTTTTAGAACTTATCTACTATTATAGGCGTTATGCCTTTAACTACAACATCAAGCTCCCATAGATCTCATATGTTTATTTAAAGCGTCATGCTTTTAACTGTATAATTAATTACTCAATGTGAACCTAGTTCCTCCAAAACTGAGGCAAGATGTCTTGCGTAAAGATGCTGACCTACATTATTCAAATGTACTCCATCTTCTCAGCTCATATAAGGTGATAGACACCTTAGGTTTCAAACGGGGAAACAGTCCCAATAAAACAATAAAGTTAACCCCAAATCGTTTAAGGGAGTATAAAAGTCCCTCTACTTCTCTTTTAAAAACTTCTAAATTGAAAGTGTCACAATCAATGTTATATTCGCCGATTTGAATCACGACAGTCTCTATATCAACAACCCGAATCCCCTCAAAATGATGCACTTTGGCTCCAGGTATTCCATGGAATATTGTTGAACGTAGTCGTGCCGGAATTCTTCCTTTCCAACTTCCAATTCTTTTGACAAACGAGTGTCCCATAACCATTTCCATTATGCTAGAAGAAGAACAATGACACAGAGAACAGTATCTGATTTTCATAAACAACATTCTCTCCACAAAAAGATTATACATATCTTTACATGTAAATTTAATGGGGAACCAACACACAAAAACAAAAACAAAAAATCTCCATCTTCATAAATTTCCGTGAGATAGTTCTTTCGACCAAGCTGACCTGTTTATTAATTTAGATTGCTACCACGGACACATCGCTTACGAAAATCCAATTATACTTAGACGGTACCGTCTTTAACTTACATAACTCTAATATTCTGAAGGATAGTCTATCATATAACTCGCACCACCCTCGTCAAACACGCGCACAAAAAAACCCATACAACGAATCCCAACCCTCTCGTGCACCGAATCACAAAAATGAACCGGTCAGCGGGCTCAAGAACGATCTTGACGGGTGAGAAAAAGGAGACAACCACACTTGTATTTGTCATTTCTCGCAACCGATCTAAAACAAAAACAAAAAAAAACAAAAAAAAACAAAAAAACAGTTTCCCGGAACCACATATCAAAAGCGGCAATCCCCAACACCAGGGAAGTGACACAATTTAAAATAATGCATTACAAGCCAAACACAGCTCATATAATACTGACGAGCCAATGACTCATCTGACCAAATATCTGCAAAACATGAAATTTTGGTTCTACATTAAATACCTATCGGAGGCAGTTCTATATCGAAGGCCGGTTTGTAAGCGCTAAATCAAAATTCAAATCTATACAATAGCTGTCGCGCTTAACGCAAAATATACACCCCAGGTCTACGCGAACTGCCACCCTAATCCCCAAATATCAAGTGGGTTGTCAAAAAAAAAGAAACAGAAAAGAGAAAAAAAGAAAAAAAAAAGAACATAATTAAAAAAAAAAAAATTCCTGAGAATCTAGTCGGCACGGTCGCCGGAGGGTCCGACCACGCCTAATAGTTGGACCTTCATCGAGGAACACCTCCTCCTCCCCAGGACTCCCCACCGATGACCGGTCTACCATATTTTCACTAGGACCATCAGGAGTGGGACACATGGGGGCACCCAAATCTGAATTAACCACTTCTGACATACGTGTGTAACATTTCTTCAGTCTGTTGAAATGTACCACTTGTGGTTTACGACCCCCGACGCGAACCACGAGGTAATTTGCGTCCGAGAGTTTGCTTTTTATTATGTAGGGACCAACCCAAAATTTCGCAAATTTTGAGGTTTGGCCTTTATTTACTCTAGGTAAGTAAAGCCAAACCTTATCCCCAACAATCAAAGGTTTGCCGAAAACTCGTTTATCATAGATTTTCTTCCTTCTCTTAATTTCTGAATCACCTTTCCGCAAAACTAATTGGAAAATGTGGGCCAGACGACCCTCTAAATCACTTACATACTGAGAGGGAGGACAATCTCTATCAGGAATCTTATCAGCAATTAACTCTGTAGGTAAAGTAATTTCTCTACCAAACATGATACTAAAGGGGGTGAACCCAGTAGTCTCATGTTTGGCGCTTCTATAAGCCATCATGGCGAATGGTAGATAATACTCCCAGTCACCATGATTATCTTCTACAAAGCAGGCTAACATAGCCGCTAAGGTTCTATTAAACCTCTCAACCTGGCCGTCACTTTGAGGCATATATGGAGAGGTACGAGTCTTCTTAATCTCAAAATAGCAATAGACTTCTTGAAATAGATTCGACTCAAAATTCGATCCCTGATCTGAATGTATAAATTTCGGCATACCATACTGACTAATCCACTCTCGAATCACAACATCGGCTACTGTACTTGCCCTTTGATTCGGAATAGCAAAAGCCTCCGTCCATTTGGAAAAATAATCTGATATGACCAATATATAAATATTACCATGAACGGACTCGGGTAATGGCCCTAAAATGTCTAAAGCAATTCGTTCCATAGGCTCTGATACTCTATCTGTTACCAAAGGAGCTCGACTGGCCTTGCCAGGCGGTTAGCGACGCTGACAACTCTGACAATACTGTACCCACAGTTCTATGTCACGACGCATGCCTACCCAGAAAAACCGTTCTCGAATTTTCGAATATGTTTTATGGACGCCCAAATGTGCACCCACTAAAGAGTCATGATGCTTCTTACACACCTGACTTCTTAAGTCTTTTGGGACCACCCACAAAAATTTACTGGGGGCCCCTATTTGTGTCCATTCTCGAAAAAGAATGCCATCTTCCACAGAAAATTGTTCTCACTGACTCACATACCCTTGAAGTTCCGAGGGCTCTCCTTTTAACTTTTCAAGACTAGGTTTTTCT
Organism: Pictodentalium vernedei; assembly: GCA_031216915.1. Taxonomy (NCBI): domain Eukaryota; kingdom Metazoa; phylum Mollusca; class Scaphopoda; order Dentaliida; family Dentaliidae; genus Pictodentalium; species Pictodentalium vernedei. The sequence goes on from CM062292.1 coordinate 98,587,107, forward strand.
CCTTTTAACTTAATTTCCAGAAATTTTTTTATAACAGGATCAACCCGCTGATTTCCCTTAGTCAATTTAATTCCAGATTCAAACTCTACAGTGTTAATATCGTTTTTATTACAGGATGGAATCCTACTCAGGGCGTCTGCATTTTTATGCTGTTCACCACGACGATGAACCGTCGTGAAATCGAACCCACTGAGGTATTCTAGCCAACGCGCCACCTGCCCAACAGGTTCCTTAAAATTGAACAACCACTGCAAGGGCCCATGGTCGGTTCGCAGTGTAAAATGCTTACCAATAAGAAAATGTCTAAAATGTTTAACACTCTTAATTACGGCTAATAATTCTTTCTGGGTAACCACTATAATTTTTTTCCTCCTGGGAATGGGCTTTACTAAAATAAGCTATTACTCGCTCCTTGCCCTCTATAATTTGAGACAAAACTGAGCCAGAGGCGAAATCACTTTGAATCCGTGTCTAAAATAAATTCATGCTCAAAATTCGGGTAAGCCAAAATTGAGCTTTGACACAATTTGCCTTTTAACACATCAAAAGCTTCTTGTTGGGTCTCGCCCCAGACAAACTTCTCGTTCTTACGAGTTAACTTGGTTGAAGGGCAAGCCAAAGTGGAAAAATGGGGTACAAACTTCCGATAATGTGCAGATAACCCGACAAAACTCCGTAGATCTTTCAGACAAGTCGGAACAGGCCAATCTTTTACACGCGCAATTTTCTCCGGGCCAGTTGACACGCCCGACGCGGAAACAAGGTGACCTAAATATGAAACCTGACGTCTGAACAACGCACACTTAGAGGGTTTCAATTTTAACCCTGCGGACCTTATTCTGCTAAAAACCTCTTGCAATCGTTCAATATGCTCCTGGAATGACCGCGCATATATGACATCATCAAGATATATGAGACATGTTTTCCAGTGTAACCCTCTTAGCACGAGCTCCATGTGCCTCTCGAAAGACCCGAGCGCGCGCAAAGACCAAAGGGGAGCACCGTAAACTGGTAAAGCCCAACTACAGTAGTAAAGGCCGTTTTCTCCTGGGCATCAAGAGTGAGGCCCATTTGCCAGTACCCCGATGCCAAATCCAACGTGGAAAACCACTGAGCCCCCGCCATACACTCTAGACTCTCCTCAATACGGGGTAAGGGGTATGCATCTTTTTTTGTAATGGCGTTTAATTTCCGGTAGTCCACGCAAAAGCGAAGACTACCATCTTTCTTTTTAACTAAAACTATGGGAGCCGCTCACGGACTAGAAGAGGGCTGAATTACCCCCTGCTTGAGCATAGAATCTATCTGCTGTTCTACCCCACGCCTTTTATGAAAGGGGAGCCGATACGCCCGGTGTTTAATGGGAGGGTGGTCGCCCGTACATATATCATGCTGGATGATATCCGTACGGCCCAAATCACCTTCAAACTTGATAAATACATCACGGTTCTTTTCTAATAACTCATTGGCCTGTTCCACTTGAGCTCTAGACAACAGTTCTGGGTCAAAAGTTTGTGACAATGCGTACTTCCCATCCTTTGAAGGGGAGGTCTCATTAGGATGTTCATCTAAAATTTCAATATTCTCTAGAACCTCCACAGGCTCACCACCTTTTAACTTTTGAGGGAATGAGAAACATTTATTAATCTAACAGGAACTTCCGGTTGACTAACATCAACAATACTTTGCCCCAGCATTAATCTATGATGGTTTTTCATAAACCCTGAGTCGGGTTCACACAAACTCTGCCCAATTGGTGGGCCGTCAACACGACCCTTCACGATGACTTCCGAAAAGGGAGGTACTGTCAATCCCTCAATCAGCAATACATCAATTTTATTATTATTTTCCTTCAAAAACTCAAGGGAAAATTTAACCCCTAAAATCGTAATAGTTTTGTCTGATAAGGAGATCACTGAATTAGTTCTATTCATAAAATCAATTCCCAGGATTGCATCAAATGAAAAATAACTCACAAAAAAAGTTTGTACACATTCACACTTACCAACAGTAACAGGCAAATCAATTATCCCTTTCAAATCAAGGGGCTGCCCATTCGCCCCCAAAACACTACGAGGAGCCTCTCTTATGCGAGACTGCTCGATACCCAAAATCTCATGTAACACTTTGGTACTGATTAAACTCACCGCCGAACCCGTATCCAATAGGAACTTAACATTTTCATTCAGGACTTTAAGAGTCAGATAACTATGACCGATACTCTCAGATGGGGGGGGGGGGGGGGGGGGGGGGGGGGGGGTCCCATCGTAGACTGAGGTTCGACCCCTACCCCAGTCTTTATTCGTTTAAATCCTGTTTATTGTCAAACTCAGACTTGTGCGACCAATCACCTTTACCTCTACCTCTATTCCTACCTCTACCCCCTCTATTTTGTAACCACCTCGGCCACGACAACCTCTATAAAACTTATTGCTGTACTGACCTCGACCCTGCCTGAAAACTTCCTCCCTCAACTTATTCTGTTCAATCTGAATCTCTCTCGACTGTCCTTGTAAGCTTTCCACCGCCTGAGTTAATGTATCAATTCCGCTCGAAACCTCCGATTCCCCAACCACACTAACCGAAGAAGGTACCTCTACCTTCTTATATGATTCTTCATCCAAAGCAGCCCGTACTGCCGCATCAAGGGCCTCAGGCTTAGCCCTCAACACTTGCATCCTAACTTATTGTCCGTCAGCGCCGAAATAAAGCTATCCTTCGCCAAATCGTCCCTAACATCTAGGGGAACCCCTGGATACGCCTTTCTTACTAAGAGCCTAATATTTCCCGCTAACTCAGGCAAAGTCTCCTGCTGTGACCTACGTCTGGATCTTAATTGGGCCCTATATATTGCAGTACCCTTAAATGGATCAAAACGATCTCGCAAACTCTGCATAACTCTATGTGAACTGGCTTTAATTTCCGGGTCCAAATCTTCATAAAACTGTAAGGCGGTGCCCCTCAAGGACACCACTAAAAACCGACGAGCCCGTTCTTCAGACCACTGGTTGATCCCAACACATTTCTCAAAATGGGATAACCAATCAGCTACACTGGTGGTTCCATTAAAGGTATCCGGCGTAACAATTGGCTTACGCGGATAAGCTTGATTACCATCACTATCATCCGACTGCAAAACTCTCGCTCCAAGCTGAGTTCTAGGCAAACTCAATACTTTCTGCTTCTCCCCAAAAATCTTATTATTTTGAACCATCCTGCGCGCTTTCGCCAGATGAACCGCGCGCCCAGCAAAAGCTCGACGTGGAGTGGAATCTGCCGAAACTGCCCCAGACGTATTAATCATTTCAGTGTAATCTCCGGTTTGATTACATAACTCAACAATAGAATTCTGCAATTCATCACTCAACTGTTGACATTTCAAAATAGTCGAATCAGCCTTACTAAGTTTTCTCCCAGGAGTAGGATCAGGAGTAGGGGGAACATTCCGAAATGCCCTAGGCCTAGCACCTCTGGCCGTTATATCAGCGGTCAGAGCTTCCGATGCATACATATAATCATCCAACTCATGACTTATTCCAGTAGCCATCTTTAAGAAATATAGCTTCACCCCAATGTGACAATTTACCACAATGACTCGACTGCAGCATTATAACAACCCTGTCCTCAAGCACCACAGAATCGAAATAAAATAATAAATTTTCTTGTCAATCCACATCGAACGCGTTGATTTAAAATTTGTCTTGTCAATCTAAATCAATCAAGTCAATTCAAATTTAATCCAGTCCAGTCCAACCAATCAATCAAATCGATTTAAAATTTATCCTGTCGGCGACGCCAAAAATCTGTCACGAAATTGACCCACCCCGCCTTGCTCTCCCCCTGCGCCGATGCTCTCGGCCCGAACTCACTCACATGAAATGAGTTCTGGCCGACAGCCTCGCCACAAAAGTCAACCGAGGTCTAGCCATGACACAGATTTGTTGTCGAGGGGTTAGATACAAGTTCGTCTTTCTAAACCGAGATTGATTACCTTAATTAATTACCCAGGACCTGTGTAAAATTGTCCCACGCCGCCTTGGCTCGTGTTTATACAACGCCCCTCACCTCTCATGAATTCTTTCACGCAACCAGTCCAGTCAAGCAGTTACTCTGTTTATTACTTTTCATTATTAACGATAATTATCTTATTTAACCCTTTACCTAATGTAACGGCCAAAACCGGCCAGTACTATTCTAAAAAATCGCCATTTAATTTTCATTATTTTTTCATTTTTTGTCTCTAAAACATAGGTTATGACCCCTCATTGGAACGAGCTCGTTGGGCTCGTTCCAATGAGGGTTCATAACCAACGTTTTTGAGACAAAAATTGAAAATAGTTATTTAAGAATTTGTTTTTACCTGCGTCGCCAGCGGCAGAGCAGGTCTAGTAACCGTTCGACTCCGTCCGTCCGTCAGTCCGTCATTCCGTCAGTCCGTCTGTCCGTCCGTCCGTCCGTCCGTCAGTCCGTCCGAAACACTTCTTCCGTCAAAGTTTTCTTGGCTTCTATGAAAGGGAATGATTTTATATTTGGTCGGCTGCTTCATAATGATGAGTTGTATCGTGTAAGCAATTCTCAGATCTGCCGTGCAGCCACTTCCTGTTTGCCGATACTTAGAAATTTTACTGTACCCACTGAACATTGAAATTTTCCGTCAGGGGTTTCTCGGCTTCTATGCAAGGGATTGGTTTTATATTTGGTCTGCTGCTTCATAATGATGAGTTGTATCGTGTAAGCAATTTTCAGATCTGTCGTGCGTCTTCTTCCTGTTTGCCGATACTTTGAATGAAATTTTACTGTACCCACCGAACATTGAAATTTTTCGTCAAGGTTTTCTCGGCTTCTATGCAAGGGATTGATTTTAAATTTCACCTGGAGCCTGATAATGATCAGTTGTATCGTCTATGCAATTTTCACATCTGCCGTGCAGCCACTTCCTGTTTGCCGATTCATTTACATGCAGCGACGCAGGTCCAGACCCGGTATTGGTCTTGTTTGCAAGTGTCGTCTGCTTTTCATGTTCAAATCCTATTACACCCATGGCAAAGCATCTTCATTTGCATGTACGGATACATGTACATGACACAATTGTTGAGTGCTTAATTCACTTGTGAAGTTATCATTTATAATCAAGCCGGGAAATCCCAGTAAATCACACTTTTTGGAAAGTAATAAAACAATATTATGCCTTATAAATGATAACCAATCCCAGAAGTCTATGCACAAAATGGCCGTACACTATTTTTATACGCCCGTTTAAAAAAAAACGGTTGTATTATGGTATACTGCTGTCTGTATTTCCATCCGTCCACACGTCATACAATAACTCGAAAACGCTACGAGCATTTTTGTGATTTTTTGGTGGATAGTATATGTTGATGGAAGGAAGCCCCCTTTCGATTTGTGTCGCTGTCCAATTTGTCATTCCAGAGTTATGGGACTTTATTTCTTGAAGTTATGATCTCTATAGACGTAAAATATATACATGAAATTCAAATACAGTAAAACCTGTCTTGAGAGACCACTGTCTTGAGAGACCACATCTGCCAGGCTCCGGTTGGTTTTACTCTATAATGGATCTGCTATGGGAGACCACCTGTCTTAAGAGACCACCTGTCTTGAGAGACCACAGTGACCTGGTACCAACTTGTATTTTTATGCCATAATGGACCTGTTCTGAAAGACCGCCCCTTTGAAGACTGAAACCATGACAAAAACTTTTTACCTGTTCTGGAATTGGAAAATCCATTGTGGTATACTAACATAATTAAAGGTATTAAAAGCTCTTAATTGGGTTTCAGTTGCTATTCAGTTACATAACTCATTAAAGATTGAGATGTTTTTATAAGACCCCTGTGAAAAGATTAGGATTATAAGTTGCAGAATATACAATTTCATACATACCTGAAATGTGACAGATAGGATTACTAATAAAAATAAATTTGTGTTGAAAATCTTCAATGAAGATTTTCAACACTAATTTATTTTTATAATTTTTATACCAGTCCATTTCAGTTTGTTACAAAAACTTCATAAAAAAGAACAACTACAAAGTAATTACAAAAATCCATTCTTCTCCATTTCTGAATTTTGTGGTAGGTTATTCACTTACTTGAGAAAACCTGAAACCTGTTATTAGAGACCACCTGTCTTGAGAGACCACTTTTGTGTGGCCCAAAGGGCGGTCTCTCAAGACAGGTTCTACTGTAATTTATTTCCAAATTAATGAACACAGTATGTTGTTGGTTATGATTATTGTACAAGAATATAAAAAAACTGACATGTACACATGTGTACTCATATTGTGTGCTTCCCTCTTGTAATTAATAATGGGCGTATCATGCATGCATGGTGCAGCTGTTTATTAGATTATTTACATTAACATACACAACAGATTGAAGTAATACTCCGACTGTGAAGACAGTCAGCTGGTGAGTGTATTTTATGTTCATTTGTTATTGTCCACGTGTTGTCAGTGATTCGAGAAGAATTGGGTGACTAAATTGTTTACAAATGAAGTGAGTCATTGAGTGATATCAGATGATGAAACATCAATTCATGGTACTGGTGGGGTACAAATGATGTGACTTGTACTGGGATATTATAAATTTTTCTTGCCGACTAATAGCATTAATCGCGTCAATTTCGACTAATCGACAAATCATTTCAGCACTAAATTTGTATAATAATGCTAATGATAAATAAATATATAAATGGTATGAGACAAGTATGGGGGAAAGGATATCCACATATTGTGGATTCTGTCCATACCTACTTACAGGGGCAACGAAACCGTGAGGGCTTCAGCCCCTCCACTTTTTTGCCGGGCCATGTTTTTTTGTATGTATATATTTTAACACAACCAATGACTGGTGAAACAAGAGGCGGATCCAGAGCTCCCCCCATATTTTCGCCAGCTCTGTTTCTCTCATACTTGTTCAGTTTCGATGGATTTCAGATCATTTTTTGCCGTATGTGGCAGCAAACGCTAAAATGTATACAGTCTGTTAATAAATCGGTTAACTGAAATAGATCGTAATCTTACAGACATACAAGTACCAAATCCACCCCCAGACAAGATAATCCACAGACAGTATAATTGATGTAAACGTCTGGTAAAGCATACAGGTGAGGTCTATTTATCAGCTTTGGTCGTTCCGACCAAAGCTAATGAATAGACCTCACCTGAATGCTTTACCGATGTTTTTTAACGGCTCTCAAAGTGTGAAATCTTTCAAATACATCTCCTAAAAAATCGCAAAATATCCATTCAGATGCATGGAAATGGGGGTTTTGGGACTCTGGGATTGAAATTTTTCACACCGACGACTATCCATCTCCCGATCCAGCCCCCCCCCCCCCCCCCCCCCCCCCCCACACACACACACTTTGAAAATTGTTCCGTCGCCCCGGACTTACCTCAGTTGTGTCTCTTGTTAGACTTACAAAAAACTGTCACTATGAACTTTTTGCATTGTTGTTTTTTTTTGTCAATGAGAATATTGTTTTTTTAATAACAGAAAATTGATTAATCTTTATGATGCCTATGTTGAATGCGTATGCAGGGGAGGTTTAACCAAGTTAATCATCTTCCAAGGACGTTGATTAATATTTAGGCTTCCTAGTTTCCATTACTGGAAATTTGGCCATTATTTGTGTGGTAGCATCATAAAACCAGAAAAAAAATCATCTTACTGGACAACCGAGTTACAACTAGTTACATGACAACATTCCTTTGTAGTGCTTACTGGCCATAGTTGCTGCCGCATGCTCGTTTTTTATTAGCTCAACTTGACGTCAAGTATGAGCTATTGGGATGGGTTGCAATCTATCACCCGTCTGTACATCTGTATGTCGTACGTTTCTCTGTCCTTCCACAATTCCTTCAGCATACCCTAAAGGCCACAGCTCTTACCTGATCAGTTGAAAATTTCATACATGGCTTTGGGGCAATGTCTAGATGGGAGCTATCAAATGTTATAGAATTTTGTTGATAAATATGGATGCAAGCAGCCATCATACGTTCGGCTTATATATTATCAACAATTCCATTACCAAATCCTACAGGTCTGCTTCTGAAAAATCCGGTGGTTAATGCGAATTCTTTCTCTACACCCGTCGACTTCTATTTGCGTTGGATGAAGGGTTAATCCGGTGTACGAAGATAGGGAGATCACGGGTTACCATAGTGAGATGATCTATTGCCTTACTTATATATACCACCTGCTTGGGTAACTGATAAACTAGCAAGGGAGACGACTCACATAAGCTTTCCGCTTCCTGTCGAATCCCTTCTTTACATAACAACCTAATTCTTCGTATATCTATGTTATTTTGTGTACTATTGTATTCCGTATTATGCTTTTTTTACTATCCACTGTGTAATGTATACAGATAACAAATTCAAATAAATATTGTTTAAACTATAAATCCTACAGGCCGCATCTCTCACCCGTATCTACCTTTTTATGTGTACCCATACTATGTATGGTACACATAATGCCGGCATCCGGGGTGGCCATCCATTGTTCGTCTACCCTTTGTCCATCCGTCTGTCTGTCTGTCTATCCGTCCGTCCGGCATCTGTATCCATTTCTTTGGTATTCAATAACTTGAAAAATATTGCTTGGATTGTCAAGTTACTTTATATTTGTGTTCAGGTTACTGATGTGCCGAGCTGTATAGTTTTTGGTGTAAATCTGATAATTTGATCCTCAGATATTAACTCTTTATCCTTCAAATTGAGAATTCTTCCAATCCCTTTGGCATGAGGTAACTCAAAAAATATCAATCCAATTGTCAAGTTACTTTATATTTGTGTTCAGGTTACTGATGTTCCGTGCTGTATAGTTTTTGGTGTAAATCTGTTATTTTGATCCTGAGATATTAACCCTTTATCCTTCAAATTTAAAATTCCTCCAATCCCTTTGGTATTCGATAACTTAAAAAATATTGCTTGGATTGTCTAGTTACTTTATATTTATGTTCAGGTTACTGATGTGCCGAGCTGTATAATTTTTGGTGTAAATCTGATGATTTGATCCTGAGATATTAATCGTTCATCCTTCAAATTGAAAATTCCTCCAGTCCCTTTGGCATTCCATAACTTGAAAAATGTTGCTTGGATTGACAAGTTACTTTATATTTGTGTTCAGGTTACTGATGTGCCGAGCTGTATAGTGTTTGGTGTAAATCTGTTATTTGATCCTGAGATATTAACCCTTTATCCTTCAAATTGAAAAAATCCTCCAATCCCTTTGGCATTCCATAACTTGAAAAATATTGCTTGTATTGTCAAGTTACTTTATATTTGTGTTCAGGTTACTGATGTGCCCAGCTGTATAGTTTTTGGTGTAAATCTGATAATTTAATCCTGAGATATTAACCCTTTATCCTTCAAATTGAAAATTCCTCCAATCCCTTTGGCATGAGATAATTCAAAAAATAACAATCCGATTGTCTTGTTACTTCATATATGTGTTCAGTTTACTGATCTTCCGAGCTGTATAGTTTTTAGTGTAAATCTGATACTTTGATCCTGTGATATTAACCCTTTATCCTTCTAATTGAAAATTCCTCCAATCCCTTTGGCATTCGATAACTTGAAAAATATTGCTTGGATTGTCAGGTTACTTTATATTTGTGTTCAGGTTACTGATGTGCCGAGCTGTATACTTTTTGGTGTAAATCTGATAATTTGATTCTGAGATATTAACCCTTTATCCATCAAATTAGGCACTCCTCCAATCCATTTCTATATGTACCCATACCATGTATGGTGTACATAATGTCGGCATCCGGGGTGGCCCTCCGTCATACAGCTTTCTACTAGTTGCGCGTATGGGTACACATCTGACGATTTCATCGGCCTACTTTTCAAATTGCATATGTAGCTTTAGTGTGATGTCTAGATGGGAGCTATCAAATTTTTGGAATTTTGTTGAAAAACATGGCCTCCAGCTGCCATTTTGAATTTGGATGTAAATTGTCCTAACAATTCAATAAGCACACCCTGCAGGCCGCATCTCTCAACTGATTTTTTTCGCATTTCACACATAGCTTTTGTGTGATGTCTAGATGGGAGCTGTCAAATGTTTTGAATTTCTTTGAAAAATATGGTCCCCAGCAGCTATCTTGGATTTGGCATATGAATTGTTAACAGTTCCATGGGGAGCATGATGGCTCAATGGTAGTCTGTTGGTCTTCCAAGTTAGAGGTCCCGAGTTCGATCCCCGTCCAGGACTACCCGTGTTGTATCCTTGGGCAAAGCTCTTTATCCCGGTTGCCTACATGGGGGCACGATGATGCCGTGCACTAAGGCATACTGCACGTCGCTGGTGCACATGTCTTCAACCGCTGTAACACTGCTTGAGCGGAGCTTGAACAGAGTTAGAAGTGTTGAGGAGCTGACAGTTGCTCATTGATGCTTGGTGGTTCTCTCCGGGTACTCTGGCTTCCTCCACCCGTAACACTGTCACCTCACGATTAGCCATTGTGCATAAGTATGTGACCTTAACCACCAATAAATAAATATATGTAGCGCAACTATGCCGATATATGAACTGTTGCATCATAGCCAAGTTCTTGCTGCTATGGGTATTATCCTGATGAATAAAGATGAATCCTTAGGAACAATAATGAGACTGTGTTATAGCAATTCAGATACAAATTAGTTACAATTGTAGCCTAATCCTGGCATGGTCTAGCATTCTGCAGAAGAGTTTGGCATCCATAATCACCATTTGTGGCAAAGACATGAATTATTGCCATTTCCTGATTGTACCTATGCTACATCTTAAGATGATCAACAATTTAAAATGATGAGCATCAACCAATCAGCTTTGGTGTTTGCATCTGCCTGAAGTATAGCTGCTCTGTTGGCCAATATATGGCCAACAGAACACTTATACTTCAGGTATATGCAAACACCTGTGAAGCAAATGGTTGGCTGATGCTCAACATCATTCCACCATTTATTTGCACCAGATTCATTCAGTTTGTTGAAAATTTCATGTCGTTCAGCGACAATTTGACGCAACCCATTTTTCGTTTCTGTATTTCATTTTTGGTTACCTCCACGTGACCCAAACAGATGTTCACCTCAAATTGACAGGCCTGAGATTATTTTTTTCTCCACCAACCCGCAATATCGTGGATCCATGTTTGCTGTTGTGTCCAAAGGCATCACAGATCTATTGTTGCCCGGGTATTACAACCTACAGTACAGCCTATAACAAAGTATACCATTAGGAGATATTCCTTTTGTTAATGACACCATGTAAGCACCTTATTTTGCCGATATTCCTATAGGACTAACGTGATATTTTCAACATGTTGTGGCGAATATCGCAAGATAAACGCATGCATGGCGCGATATTTCATAATCGTTCGTATGTTTTTGGATGAAAAGAAGAGGAGCAAATACTTATAATAATATGGATGATTTGATTCACACGAAGGTTTTTATGTTAAACGAACTGATGTAATTGATGTATTCGTTGATGTCGATGCAATTAAAGCTAGGATTTTCGTTGGCCTACCCGGCTTCATGGGTGTCCTCGAGAGTATGTTTACATAATTGCAGTTTAAACTTTTATAAATATATAGCTCTCAATTTTTAACCCTTTACCTAACGTAACGGCCAAAACCGGCCAGCGCTATTCTCAAAAATCGCCAATTAATTTTCATTATTTTTTTCATTTTTTGTCTCAAAAACATAGGTTATGACCCCTCGTTGGAACGAGCTCGTCGAGCTCGTTCCAACGAGGGGTCATAACCTATGTTTTTGAGACAAAAAATGAAAAAAATTAGTTATTCAAGAATTATTTTTGCAAGTGTCGTCTGCTTTTCAGGTTAGGTAAAGGGTTAAAGTTAAAGGGACAGGGATGGGAGTCTTCGTTTCGCATTCGTTAACAACGAAATTAAGTATGAATTGGTGAAAACAAGGAAATGCCCTTCTTAAATGTGTAAAATGAGCCGATTAGTATTTATTTTAAAAAAGGAACCAAAAATGTCATTCTGTTGAGTATGTTTTTCGCCAGGTCGAGTCATGGCTGCTGTTGAGCAGCCAGGACTGGACTTGGCGAAGGACGTCTCGAATATTAACCCATTGAATCTTTATCAAAGGGTCTGTTTCATTTTAAAGGGGAAAAAGAGCTTATATAAGTGCCCAAATTATGCTTGTACTGGGAATAAGTAATTTGATAATAATGTTGGTTATTCTTCTGAATACTTCTTTCAGCGGGTCGAGTCGTGGCTGCTATTAGGCAGCCACGTCTGGATTTGGTGAAAGCCGTCTCGAAATATTAACCCAATGGATCTTATCATATTATTGGGGGAAAATGAATTTATATAAGCGCCCAAATTATGCGTGTATTAGGAATAAGTGACTTGGTAATTCGGAATACCAGACATCAGCACATTTTCTTGTGAGGGTGTTGTTTTATATAAGCGCCCAAATTATGCTTTTATTAGGAACAAGTAATCTGGTAATAACGTTGGTTATTCTGCTGAGTACCTCTTCCACCGGGTCGAGTCGAGGCTGCTATTAGGCAGCCACGACTGGATTTGGTGAAAGCCGTCTCTAAATATTAACCCAATGGATCTCAATAAAAGGTTTGAATTAAATTAATGGGGGAAAAATGAATTTATATAAGCGCCCAAATTATGCTTGTATTAGGAATAAGGGATTTGGTAATTCGGGATATCAGACATCAGCACACTTTCTTGTGAGAGTGTTGTCTAGCCAGGTCCGACCAGGGCTGCTGTGAAGCAGCCGTGGCTGGATTTGACGAGATAACTCACGAAATGTTAACTTATTGAATTAGCGACCAAATTATTGGTTCATTTAAAAAATAATAGCTACAATGCTTTAATCGAAATGGGAAAAATTAGCTCACGTCTGTAACTTAGTAACTGCTGTCAAGCAGCAATGACTGGATTTTATGCTATAATCGAAATAGGAAAAATTAGTTCACGTCTGTAACTTAGTAACTGCTGTCAAGCAGCAATGACTGGATTTTATGGAAAATTCCCCAAAAATGACAAGTCAGTGAAGCAGTCATGGCTGTGTTCGATGAAAAATATTAACTCAGAGAATTCTTGGAAAAATTGTGGCAATCACTCTCTTTCACACTTTGGGCCCCGGAGGTGTCTTTACTACTAATTCAGTGGATGGAAGAGTCTATATCTATCATTTTGGAGTGGACCAGTCAGTGTTTCCAACGTTCCGCCTTAGGACGGCACGTTGGAGTCACTGATTGGTCTACATAACATACATACAGTATACTTGCCAATCATTTATCAAGGAAATTGGGGATCATCATGGGCGTGGCCGGAAAAGGGGCCATTGGGGTTCGGGTGTCACGGTCAATGAATGTTTTCACGATTAATGTGACGCATCATATATGCCGTTGTCTTGAGAATACACCGCGTAGTTCTCCATATTGTAAATAAGTTTTTCATGACTGTACCTCTCAATATGTATATATGCGTATATGCACTTGAGAATGTTTTGATGTGGTTGTTAATTTTTTTTTAAACTTTCAACTCGTCGACCATTTAGTCCACTGTTTTCCTCTCCGTCCTTGTGATGTTTTCATAACGCAATATTTCAATATCGTTCCTGTGATATCCCAGTTATGATACTTGATCTTACAGGTGTGTAGTGCACCACGTTCCGATTGTAACATGATCGATAAACATATCTGTCACTGATGATTACAAACATGCACGTGTACCAAGGTGATATCACGAATGCCCCCCGCCCCCATCCCACCATCCAATCCGATCAATTAATATCAATATCCAGAAATGCGGTCGCAAAAACGGACAGAAAGTTTCCATCGGATCCTGATTATTTCGGAATGCGGTTGAGATTTTATTTCCGCTCTTAACCTCGTTGGTCTGTAAAATCTCATCTGCTGGTACCCGACAAGCGGCACACGCTAAAGCTTACAATGCTATTTTGCTTCTAGGTCGTAAAATAATATGTTCCGTAGCGTCGACTAGAACCGCACCCACCCTCTAGTAATGAGATTGCTTTGTGGTAATGATACTAAATCCTTGACGAATCCCGGGCAACACCCAATCACCATTTCCTGTACCTATCCCTCGACATATCCAGCCTGTCAGGGTTGGTAACTACGAACTACCATATTATGATATTTTATGTTTCTGCCACCCTGTGCCAACATTGTGTCAATAAACCAGCAAGTAGTCAAGCTATGAAATTCACCGGTGCACTAACCTTTCCGATCATTTGTCCGAGCCACCACCCCGCCCCTACATCAATACACTCTGACTTGTGATCACACGCCTAGGCATTCGCAGTCGTCTATGAAATTCTTCCTGTTTTACAGATTTGACACATGATGTATTAATTTACTGAAAAACTACATCATTTAAGTGCACCAGCTTCTGGGCTCGTCTAAGCAGACACCACCCTAAACTTATTTATAATCACTTCATAATCATCTTGGATATACTTACCTTCACGTATTTAAGTGTCTCATTGATCCTTTATTCCTCTGTCTATCTATCCTATAGTCTTTATTCTACATCGCAACCTTTTCTTCCAAGCCAGTCTGAATACATTTTTTCCCCAAAAAGATAATACTTCTTTTTCTTTTTTTTATTTACGTTAATAAGCTGCAAAACAGTTAATAATGTGTTCCACTGAATCATATCGTGCTCGAATAGGCTCTTTCAACCTCAAAGTATATTGTCATAGCTTGAAGTATTGTTTGCCGAAGAAGAGATCAATGTGTATCCTAATATATCTACTTTTTCGTCTGGGTGGGGTTGGGCTGCATGAAAGCTTTGCTGCTATGTTTGCTTTCTTTTTTAGTCACATGAGCGATTCCATTACCCCCCGCAAATCTACTTGATGAAACTTCATTTCCCTCCAGAGAGGTGGACGTCTCGAATGCTATGCCTGCATTGAAGGTCCTTGTCACCTCACTGTTCTACCTGGTCTTATGTTTATTATTGTCCGGTGACATTGAAACTAACCCTGGCCCAAATTCTTTTAACTCGGATCACAACCAGAATACTTTAAAAAATGTCCATCTTAACATCCAGAGCCTAAAGCCTAAAATAGATATCGTCCAATGTGAATTCGCATATTTTGACGTTGTGACTTTGACTGAGACTTGGCTGAACAGTACCGATCCTACTTCCGATGTACTTCTTCATGGGTTTCATGAACCATTGAGATTCGATCGCTCGACAAGAGGGTGGGGTGGGGTTGCCATTTACATTAAAGAGGGTATCTCATTTCGATCAAGACCGGACCTTCATACGTTGAATACAGAGTGTCTATGGGCTGAAATATTTACAAAACGAGGTAGACCGTTATTGCTAGGGGTATTCTATCGCCCACCCAATAGTCCCCCAGATACATGGGAAGCCATATCGGCATCCATCGAAAAAGCAAGAGACACGTCAACCGTCGACCTAATTAATTGTCACAGGTGATTTCAATGACAACCAAATGGTCTCCTCCAGAAGCAGCTTTTTCTGAAATTCACCATTCTTTTAATCTAAGGCAGGTTGTGAGCGAGCCAACTTGTTTTACTGAGTCCTCGGCTTCATTATTTGATCTCTTTGCTCTCAGTGACACAATCAACTTAAAAACGTGTGAGGTCCTTGAACCGATTATTCCAGACATGATCCGCTACCACTGCCCCATTTCAATTGAGGTTGAATTTTTAAAACCGCAATTTCTCTCATTTAAGAGGAGGATATGGCTTTATTCCCAAGGTAATTATGGAGCACTAAATGAGGCCCTCTCTAACGACGACTGGAGTGCTCTCTCTAATAACCTATGTCTTGATACTATTGTTTCTAACTTCACCGAGAAAATATTCGAAACGGCATCCACCCACATACCCAATAAATTCATTACTGCAAGAACAGACCAGCCGAAATGGATGCATAACGAAATAAGATTACTGATTAGACAGAGGAAACGTTTATATCGCATTGCTAAACGCACTGATCTCCCACATACCTGGGCTATGTACAAACTGAAACGAGATGAAGTTGTATCGGCTGTTAGGAAGGCCAAAGCGCTATATTTGTCTAAAATTCAGTCCACTCTAACGAACAACGAAACACCACCATCACAGTGGTGGAAGACTCTAAAAACATTAATCGGTAGCAGTAACATAGCAGGAATTCCCACCCTCGTCCACTCAAATAAAATATACTCATCAAGTGCTGAAAAGGCGGAAGTGTTTAACGAATATTTTAGTTCGATCTCAACAGTTGACGATTCGAATGCTTCCCTGCCTGACCCACCAGTTCGTGCATCACAAAGTATTGATAGTATCACCATCCATTGTAGCGAAGTATATACTGCAATGAAGTCGATAAAAGTGTCCAAGGCGCCTGGCCCTGATCTGATAAGCCCGCGTCTCCTTAAAGAATGTAAAACCTCTTTATGTGAGCCACTTTCGATCTTATTTAATATACTGATGAATAACTCGTATTTTCCGTCACTGTGGAAAAAGGCAAACGTTTCCCCAATCTTGCAAAAGCAACCCTCCAATTCTGTTGCCAATTATCGCCCAATATCATTGATTAGCTGTGTTGGCAAAATTTTCGAAAAATGTGTATTCAAACGCTTGTGGGCGTTTCTAATTCACAATAATGTTCTCAGTCAATTTCAGTCAGGTTTTCGACCTGGCGACTCAACTGTCCTGCAACTGACTGACATATATGATGAATTCTGTCGCGCACTCGATGAAGGTAAGGAAGTTAGGGTAGTGTTCTGTGACGTAAGTAAGGCCTTTGACAAGGTATGACATGCTGGTCTTATCTACAAGCTGGAGAGCATTGGCGTTTCTGGAGAACTCCTGTTGTTTTTGAGGTCGTATCTTGCAGATAGGTTGCAACGAGTTGTGGTAGCGTCGGAGGCATCTCCATGGAGACCCATCAATGCCGGTGTTCCCCAAGGGTCGATTCTCGGCCCCCTTCTGTTCCTCATCTACATTAATGACATAACCGATGATCTGCTTAGCAGTATACGCCTCTTTGCAGACGATACTTCCTTATATCTAATTATAGAGAACCCTGATCAAGCCTCGACCTTAATCAACCATGATCTGGCCACAATTGAACATTGGGCTAAAACATGGTTGGTTGAGTTCAATCCCAATAAAACAGAGAGTATGCTAATTTCGTGTAAAAGCAGCACCACATCCCACCCACCCTTATTCTTAGGTGATTCTCAGATATCCGAAGTTTCCAACCATAAACATTTAGGAGTCATACTGAATAGTACTTGTGCATGGAACGACCACATCGACCGTATTTGCTCTAAGGCCTGGTGTCGTTTAGAATTGCTGAGGAGGCACAAATTTAATCTAGATCGTAGTGTTCTATAAAAAATATACTTTGCCTTTATTAGGCCCCTTCTTGAATATGCTGATACGGTTTGGGATAACTGCTCTGAAACCAAATCGGCGGAACTGGAAAAAATTCAAATTGCAGCAGCTAGGATTATTACGGGGGCAACCGTCAGTGCCAGTAAGACTTTGCTTTATCGTGAAACGCAATGGGAGCCTCTGCAAGAAAGATGTCGCAAACACAAGCTAATTCAGTTTTTTAAAATGTATCATCGCATGTTACCTCATTACCTCTCCAACAAGCCCACCCCCCCCCCCCCACCCCGCCTGCCTCCTCAACTACTTCGTCACTCAGACTCAGATCAAGTCAAAACCACCGAGTTCCTTTTTGTCGGACCCAGTTGTAGAAGACTTCATTCATCCCTAGTGTAACAGACCATTGGAATAAGTTGCCCCTGCCTATCCGCGAGAACCCGTCACTGATTAACTTCAAGACTTTCCTAAACGAGGTAAACCAACGACCTCCAAGGTTCTACAGTAAGGCCAAATCTCGTTCAGCTCAGATATATCATTGTAGACTAAGGCTACAGTGCAGTAACCTTAATTCCCACCTATATGATAATCATCTATCACAAAACCCCTTATGTCAGTGTAGCGAGCATGAGACTCCCGATCATTTTTTCCTTCATTGCCCAATCTTCTCAGACGCACGCAATTATACGATTAACCTCCTCCCTTTTGAGGCAGACACATCCACACTTCATTTTGGCTCAGAATTTCTTAACAACGATGACAACCGCCTTATCTTTGAAGTGGTACATGACTTTATTTTATCGAGTAAGCGATTCCAATGATTGGCTTGCAAGGCTTGTATCATAACAATGGCCTATTTCATATTCCCTTCCACATACTGTCCTGTCAAATTTCATAGCAGCCCACCGCCACCTTGACTGTTTTCGTAGACTGAAATCGTGGACTGTATTTGACGATTGTTTTTGAAGACTGTATTCATAACTCTTTACTAAATGAATTGATTGAAATGAGCTACTCACTTTAGTATTTCTCGAGTGTATTTAACACACCATGTATTCAAACTGGCCGACACTTCTTCCTTTTCTTCTATCTTTTATTTGTTTTTTTCTATTTTCATTTTTCTATCTTTTCAAATCGTTCGTACTCCATTCACGTTGTAGTTTAAACATTCTTGCATGTCGCTGCCCGGGGGTCTGCTCCCGCCCACCCTTACTGCGGGCAATGATCAGCATGGCCAGTGCTATTAACAAAACTCGTCACTCAAATTGTATTCTGTTTTCAGTTTTGGCCTTGGAGACCTGCCTTATGACCCCCTGTCGGATCGAGTTTGTTCCAATGGGGGTGATGGGCTGTGTCTTAATGTCAGAAAATCGTCTAATGCCCCAAAAATTTCTTTTGTAATTGTCATCTTTTCTTTATCAGCACTGGAAAGGAGACCACGAGGGGCGGGACGGGGACCTTCGGGCGTCGATATGTGAGCTTATCTACTGACTGATACCACCTGCCTGAGTGTAATGACAAATGAGTTAGGGAGACGACTTACATAAGCTGTCAGCTTTTTGTCGAATCCCGTCCTTACATAGTAATCTATCTATTTGCCCACCTTTGTTATTCAGTGTACTGTTGTATCTTGTGTTGTTCCTGTTTTACCATCCAGCATGTAATGTACACAATTAACAAACTTTCCAATAAATATTGTTTAAACTAAAAATGTCCAAGCCCCACTATTAAACTGCCTCTGATCAGTCGGAGAGCTCAGTTTGGATGTGCAAAAGTCCATATTTCCAAATCGCAGGTTAAATAACTCAATGTGATATATTTTGGACACATTTCAAAATATCTATTATAAATTTTAACAAAATATGAACTTAAGTTCCACTGTGAAAAATATCCTTCCTTATTCTTAGTAATATTCGAAAATTATCCAGAATTATATACACATAAGCAAGAATACGTCCACCCAGCACTACAAACCTTATGAACAAGCCAGAAAATAAGCAGACTGTCATCTGCAAAATGGGGGTCCCCAGAGGGTGAATTTAGTTATGCTACCCTGC
The DNA here is from genome assembly GCA_031216915.1 of Pictodentalium vernedei. NCBI lineage: Eukaryota > Metazoa > Mollusca > Scaphopoda > Dentaliida > Dentaliidae > Pictodentalium > Pictodentalium vernedei. Next base: position 98,606,548 of record CM062292.1, read on the forward strand.
ATAGCAGGGTAGCATCATTAAATTTACCCTCTGTGAACATCAGTCTGAAATAGGGTCTCAAAACTAAATAGAAAGAGGTACCCAGAGGATAAATTAGCCCACTGTATGGGATAGCAACATCAAATTCACCCTCTGGGGACCTCATTCTGCAAATGTCAGACAGCTTATTTTCAGGCCTGCTTATGAACTGACTGGAAAATACTATGTTCAATTTCAGGATTGTTTTTTTTAGCTTTGTGCTTATTAAAACATGTCTTTGTGAACTTTTCAGTTTTGCAATTACACTGAAGGATCAAGGACAGGATAGACCTGTTGAAGCTCGGTTATCTTAATTATTTGGTAAATCTCCCCGATGGTGTAAAGCAATGTTCCTGAGAATTTTCAACTCAGATATCAAAACGGGGTGGATGGACCAAGTGAGGGAGCTAGTAGAGAACTACTCATTGGAGATCTCGGACCTGGACGTTGGGGCAAACCAGGGTAAAAAAATCGTCAGAGAAATGGTCGTGGAGGATTGTAACCGTAATTGGCGAGAGGGGGTCAAATCAAAGAGGTCTTTGGGTGGCCTGCGTGATAAAGAGAAGCCAGGTTTTGAAGAGTACCTTGATGGCGCCTTTGGGGGTCACTGTTGTTCAAGCTGAGGTCGCGATCCCTGGAGCTGAGGGGAAAAATTGGGAAAGACGGTGAAAGGGAGTGCCAGATGTGTAACTTGGACATGGTGGAGACCCTGGAACACTTTCTTCTAGAATGCCCAAAGTATCAGCCTAAAAGAATGAGATTCACTGGGAGTATAATGGGGAAGTGGGATGGGAGAATGAAGGACATGTGGTTAGGGGGAGACTCAAAGGAGAGGGTTAGTATGCTAATCGGAGAGATTGGGAAGAATGGGACAAGGGATATCATCAAGCAGTTCGTCTCCGAGTGTTGGGAGGAGAGGAGAAGCGTGGGAATAGGGAGGCAGTTGGGAGTCCGGGGGTAACCACGGCCTTCTCGTCCGAGAACCGCGACAAATCAGCGGCTGGCCAAAGTGTTATTATTATTATTGAAATGATCGTTGTTAACAATTATTGGAGTGTTATTGTTTGTTTATTGTTTAGCATTGATATGATTTCACTAATTCTTTGTTCTTTTTTAACTGAAATGATTACTGTTAACAATTAATCATGTGTTGGTTTTTAATTTTGTATCTTGATGTATCTTGATGTGGTATTGGTGATATAAATAATACTGTAAACAATATAACAAAATAATTAATAATAGCTAATAATTTGTATAGTTTTTTTTTATTTAGTCATCTTAGCGCATTCGACTGGCCAAATTACGACCAACTGACTTGTTGTTATTCCTATTAAAATATTGCGATATTCAGATACGAATGTGATGCAAATATCGCCCAAATAGCACGTTATTAGAGTGATCAGGTTTCCAGTTTACAGTTGAAACGTTATCCGATTAATTGAAGAACCAATGATCAAGGTCTTGATCGATCAAAAAAGTAATTGATCTGTTAACCGTTACTTTTGAATTACTGTATTTTCTGGGTTAACAAAGGAACAAACTTGCTCCAAAACAGGCAAATATTGTCACACTGACTCACATCAATTATATGAGACAGAGTAAAGCATAAAAGTTATGTGCTGACATACTTGTTCACTTGCATTCATTATACTGTATCAGTAGCTGGAACTGGTTATTCTTAAGTTAACCAATACCCAATGCGGATAGCAGACGGCACTTGCAAAAATAGATTCTTGAATTACTAAAAAATTTCATATATTTATACTGTACCAACAGGCCTGAAAATAAGGCGTCCGACATTTGCAAAATGAGGTCCCCAGAGAGTGAATTTGATCTGCTATCCCATACAGTGGGCCAATTTATCCCCTGGGTACCTCGTTCTGTTAAGTTTTGAGACCCTGATTCAGGATGAGGTTCACATAGAGTAAATTTAGTGATGCTACCCTGCTGTGCAGGGTAGCATCACTAAATTCACCCTCTGGGGACCTGATTTTGCAGATGTCAGTCTGCTTATTTTCTGGCTTGTGTAGCAATGACCCAGACTTAGCTGGTTCTAACTCCTTAAATTCTAGGGCCAAACACAAATTTTGCCCCCAATCCCCAAAATTTGCATCAAAATCCGAAATTTCAATGTCCTATGTGGTCCTCCATACTTTTTATCCACTGCGCATGGGCAGTGTCAAGGAGGTCTCGAAATTGGCGCCAAATGTCATTCTTTGTTTGGCCCCCAAAATCAGTAACATCTCACTGATATTTGTGCTTGTAAATCTCAGTTTAAATTGTGAATACGTACATGAAAAGTGTTTGAAATTAACCCTTTCTAAAATGACAGAAAAAGCAACCAAAGTTGGCTAATTTTGACATTTTCAAACGGTACTCTTACCCTCGCCCTCATTGTGCTTGAGGGTTAAATCTGAGATTTACCATTTCGATACAGCATTTCACTAGATTTTATGACATTACATAAGTGTGCCAAATTTGGTCAAAATCGTACAACTTGTTTTTGAGCAGTTCAACAGACAAAATTCAGGGAGGAAAAAAAAACTAAAAAAAAAAAAAAAATAGAGAATTGTAATTTGTTGGACAAATTACGGGCTTTCCCAACTTTTTAATGTGAAAAGGCAAACTGTATTGTACACAAAACTATCGATGAGTTTTGAAAACAGAAAATTTAGTAGAAATCAAAGTTTTTGTGATGCTTCTAGTTTTTATGCAGCCAAAACATATTTCAGATACAGCAGGACACCAAAATATTTAACACAAAATTTGCTCGTCAATAATTACAGAATATTTTCATAGAAAGCAAAACAAGCGATGTCCTTGGTGCTTTGGAAAAAATTAGTACATATGAATTATGGGAGTACGGGCCGGGGTTTCATGAAGGACTGTGCACCAACCCACCCCTGAGTCAGGAAGGAGCCGATTTTTCGGCCAATATGCCAGAAAATGTCGGACAATTTAGTTGCCAGAAATGATCACAAAACATTTTGGTTTTCCACACAAAATGTTGTTTTCCTATCTCATCACTTAGAAGTTGCAAGTAAACTGACCATTATACTGTACAAGTTGATTCAGTGGAACTGTATCTACGTTCATATTATTCATTTATAATCACACAAGTACACATAAAGAGCTCTATTACTGCATATTACGGGAGCACGGTCGCTCAGAAGGTAGAGATGATTGTTGCAATCCAAGAAGTCCTCGGTTCGAATCCCGCCTGTGGCAACCACATTGTGTCCTTGAGCAAGACACTTCATCCGAATTTAATTTTCCACACGGGAGGGGGAGGGGGGGGGGGGCATGATGGCGATGTGTACTAAGGGTACTTTGAGGGTGCACTTGTCTTCAACCAATGCTAACCCTGCTTTTGTGGAGTTAGTATGTTGGGGAGTCTGAGTCGCTTGCCATTGCTCGGTGGTTCTCTCCAGGTACTCAGTGGGGGGCGGGGGGAGACCCCTCCTCTCCCTCACATACCCACATTTGGCATTTCTTCCTGAGATTCAACTTTTTCGGGCTAAAAGGGTTCACTCCCCCCCCCCCCCCCTGAAAAATAGCCCTGTACGCCTATGCAATGAATACCTGGACTTGAATAAATACCTATATTATGGTCATGATATAGCTTAGATGCTGAAAGTGACCATAAATATCAATAATTAAGTTATTCTCTATCATTTTGTCTGTTTGTGAATGTGTAGGATTTGTCAACAAACGAGGGTAAGCTTCCTACTCCATGATTTCACATTTTTTCCAACGTATCTGTTTCAGATACAATGAAATACATGTAATATGAGTTGTTTATTTGATATGGTTTAAACCATCTAGAGAGCTAGTATACACCATGATGCGTACAGTTCAAGCCAAAATGAGTTGATTAAAGGGGTGTTGAACAGCTTGTTAATATTTCTTGCATTACATTACTACTTTGCTATTTATTGACAGAAGGATTTCACAGAGGGTTTCCCTGACGGTATTTATTTATTGGTGTTCACAGTCACATACTTATCCACAATGGATAATCGTGACCGTGACAGTTTTAAGGGTGGGGGAAGTCGGAGGACCCATAGAGAACCACCGAGCATCGACGAGCAACTGTCAGCTCAACATTCTTATTATGTTGAAGCTCCGCTGAAGCAGGGTACCAGCGGTTGAAGACATGTGCACCATTGACATGCAGTACGCCTTAGTACATGGCATCATAGTGCCCCCATGTTGGCAACCGGGGTAAAGTGCCTTGCCCAAGGACATTACATGGGTCGTCCCAGATAGGGATCAAACTCGGGACCTCTATCATAGAAGTCAAATAGTCTACCACTGAGAAAATGTGCTTTCTTTCCTGGCGGTATTCATATTTGTACAGCCAAACTGGTGTTGGATAACACGGAACACCAAAACATATAACACAAAATTTGTTCCCCATTGATTTTTGAAAACAGTTATGAAAAGCTCAAAGAGCTCTTTCCTTTTTGTTTTTGGACAAGTGAGTATTCACTCAGTCATTTTTTGCAGACAGTGCTATTTTTAAGTGGCCAAAGCACATGTTTCATTAAGTCCCAGAACATAACCAAAGCCGGATTTCTTGATTAAACATCTCTGCATATAGCAAAGCAAAGTGTCTCAAATTAACCCATTCCAAAATGATAGTAGAGAGTAACCAAAGTTGGATAATTTGGGTATTTCCAAATGGTACACTTATTCTCACTCTCATTGTGCTTGAGGGTTAAATCTGAGATTGAAAAGGTATACCAATCTTACTCAGGGAAGGTGAGTACAGAAAAGTACGAAATTAATCAGAAAATGAATTTTGTCTGACGGTACTAATATTTGTACGAGCAAAACTGGTACTGGATTTATTTATTTATTTATTTATTTATTAGGTTTTAACGACACATTAACAGCCAAGGTCATATTATGTCGATGACAGTGGTATGGGTGGAGGAAGCCGGAGTACCCAGAGAGAACCACCGAGCAATGACGAGTAGCTGCCAGCTCCTCAACAAAGTGCCTCCGCACTGTAGCACAGGCAGGGTTAGATTGGTTGAAAACATGCGCACCATCGACGTGCAGTATGCCTTAGTACACAGCGTCATGGTGTCCCCATGCGGACAGTCGGGGTGAAGTGATCGGGACATAATTGGAATATATCCGGCAGATACAATGTCGGATATATTCCAATTATGTCCCGATCATGCAAGGCAGCAACTTGAAATTCTCAGAATGTTTCCTACTGTCCCTGCGCGACAGTTTAGTATCTTTATCAAGTGCCGAGACCGCGTGGAAATAGCATGGACCAGGTGGAAACCGAGGGCACGATTCGACCCTACTTTATTCTCAACTCAACGACTTTTCCATTCATTATTTACCTGTCGCCGGCTGAGTTAGCTATTATATTTGTCTATTTGATGAACTTTTCAACCTTAACTATTTGCGGCTTCATGTAGCACCACTGAAAGGCCACTGCACGGTTACCAATATATTCATGGATTAATTTTACGAAAATAACAATTATTCCGACTATACCCACATGGGAACTCCTAAATATGCCAAGGGTTAAACATTTGATAATGACGTATAAAACAGAAGTTGTCATGCTATGCTTGCTGCATGCAGGCATAGAAAACATTCAGCGCTCAATGAATTAGGAATGGAGTAAATTGTCGCTTAAACCTACGAAATTCTGAAAAATGGTTTTTTTTCGACGGCATCTACCATTATGCATCTGAGACAGGGATTGCGTTAAACTTTACAGCAACCTTATAACAGAAAATATTCTTGGAATGGAACTGTGAATCCGAATTTCGAAAGCATTTTCGGATATTCTATTCCAAACTACCACTGCACGCTTATCAATATTCAGTGATTTTATGAAAATTAAAATTATTCCGACGATACCCATATGGGCAGTCTCGAATCTGCCAACGGTTAAACTTTTAATAATGACATATAAAACAAAAATTGCCATACTATGACTGCTGCATACATCCATAGAAAACGTTCAGCGCTCAATCAATTAGGAATGGAGTAAATCGTCACTTAAACTTACCAAATTCTGAAAACGAGAGTTTTTTTGGACTGCACCTATCTTTATGCAAACAGAACGAGCATAGGGTTAAACTTTACAACCAAACTTACAACAGCAAATATGCTCGGTAGGCAATTGTAAATACGAACATGTAAATCATTTTTCGATATTCCTTTCGAAAATGGAAGAAAAGTGAGCTCCAAATTAGCCAGTTTTATGAAGATTTTTCGGGCACTCAAATTCAAGGCCCGAAAACTGGGTGAAGGTTAAAACTTTGAATAAAATATATAACAGCAAAATTGTTCTTGGATGAAGGCCCAATCCTCTCATGGAAAATGTTTTGAGACAATATGGCTCCAGTGCTGAGAAAGTGCATGTAAACGTTGGCGAAAATAACAATTATTCTGAGAGTACCCTTATGAGAAGTCTCAAATCTGCCAAGGGTTAAACTTTTAATAATAACATATACAACAAAATTTGTCATACTTTGACTGCTGCGAGCAGCTGTAGAAAACATTCAGAGCTCAAGCAATTAAAAATGGAGTAAATCGTCACCTAAACTTACCAAATTCTGAAAAAATTGGAAATGTTTTGGACGGTACCTACTTTTATGCAACCAGAATGGGAGAGGGTTAAACTTTACAACCAAACTAACAACAGCAAATATGCTCGATAGTCAATTGTGAATACGTACATGAAAAGTGTTTGAAATTAACCCCTTCCAAAATGATAGAAAAGGCAACCAAAAATGGCTAATTTTGGAATTTTCAAACGGTACTCTTATTCTCGCCCTCATTGTGCTAGAGGGTTAACTCTGAGATTAAGAAGTAAACAGTAACTTTCTTCCACAATCATTGTTGCATCTAGCCATGCCAAAATAATTATTACAACTACCTTGTAATTAGAAAAAGTTGCTCTTGAAGTTGGCGAAAATAACAATTATTCTGACAGTACCCTTATGGGAAGTCTCAAATCTGCCAAGGGTTAAACTTTTAATAATAACATATAGAACAAAATTTGTCATACTTTGACTGCTGCAAGCAGCTATAGAAAACATTCAGAGCTCAAGCAATTAAAGAATGGAGTAAATCGCCACCTAAATTTTTCAAATTCTGAAAAAATTGGAGTTTTTTTGGACGGTACTTACTTTTATGCAACCAGAATGGGATAGGGTTAAACTTTACAACCAAACTTACAACAGCAAATATGCTCGGTAGTCAATTGTGAATACCTACAGGAAAAGTGTTTGAAATTAACCCCTTTCCCAAATGATGGAAAAAGCAACCAAAGTTGGCTAATTTTGGCATTTTCAAACGGTACTCTTATTCTCACCCTCATTGTGCTTGGGGGTTAAATCTGAGATTAAAAAGTAAACAGTAACTTTCTTCTGCAATCATTGTTGCATCTATCCAAACCAAAATAATTGTTACAACAACCTTGTTATTAGAGAAATTTGCCCTTGAAGTTGGTCAATTTTGAAGAAAAATTCTATATTCATGTCATTTTTTGCCAGTGGGGGTTAAAGTTGAAAGATCTGAGTGGTGATTGTGGTGTATCAAATTATGCTCTAAATGTGTGGAAAATTTGAGCTAAATAACTGTAAACAATTTTGAGACATTCGAAAAATGGTGAAATTTTGAAGGTTTTGGTAGAATATTTTGAAAACACGCGTTTTCACAGATATGACGATACCGTATTTCACTAGTTTTTATGGCATTACATAAGTGTGCCAAATTTGGTCAAAATCGTACAACTTGTTTTCGAGCAGTTCAACAGACAAAATTCAGGGAGGAAAAAAAAAAATAGAGAAGAAAAATTTTGAAAAAGAAGAATAACAATAGTCTTTCCAAACTGGGTTTGGGAAAGCCTAAAAAAAAAAAAAAAAAAAGAGAAGAAAAATTTTGAAAAAGAAGAATAACAATAGTCTTTCCCAAACTGGGTTTGGGAAAGCCTAATAAAAAAAAAATAAAATAAAATAAAATAAAATAAAAAAAAAAAAAAAAAATAGAGAAGAAAAATTTTGAAAAAGAAGAATAACAAGAGTCTTTCCCAAACTGGGTTTGGGAAAGCCTAATGATGCCAGGAGGAAATAAAAGGATGAGAGGAAGAAACAGTGGCAGGATGTGTTCAGGGCTGTAACTTATAATTTTTTTACGAAATTATTTCATGTTCCCTAATTTCGGGACATGGGCCTGATGTTGTCATTTTTGCTATGAATTTACCATTGTTTGTTCAGTGTTTCCTCTCTCCCTTTCCTTTATTCCCCCCTTGCTATTCTCCCATGCTTTTGGCATAATTTTTAGCTCAACTTTGGCGAAGCCAAATTTGAGCTAATGCCATGGCCAGGCGTCCGTCGTCCGTCTGTCCGTCAACAATTCAATACGGCTCGGGCTAGAGGCCGTGTTTATGAACCGATCTTTACGAAACTTCTTGGATACCTTTATTATGACCGTGAGACGAGAACGAGTGTTTTTGAGTTCGGTCCGAAATTCAAGGTGGCAACCAGCCACCATTTTGTACCGATGACGGAGAAATCTGTTTTTTGCACAGAACTTCCATATGAAAGCGCTGATTTGAATAATGTTTTGTATGAATGTTTAGTACCATGGGATACATCACATATAATACGGGTTTTTTTCTCGTACGTAAATTATGCAAATTAGACTAACTTTGATGTATTTAGTGTTACTTTCAGCACTGTAAGTGCAAATGCCAATACGGCTCGAGCTAGAGGCCGCATTTATGAACCGATCTTTACGAAACTTCTTGAGTACCTTTGGTATCACCGTGGGACGAGAACGAGTGTTTTTGGGTGCGGACCGAAATTCAAGATGGCCGCAGGCAGCCATTTTGTTCAAAATTAGAGGCAATCAGTTTTTTGCGCAGAACTTCCACATGAAAGCTCTGATTTGAATAATTTTTTGTGTGAATGTTTAGTACCATGGGATACATCACATATAGTACGGTTTTTTTTCTCGTGCAGAAATTATGCAATTTAGATGAACTTTGATTTTTTCAGTGCTACTTACACACAGTAAGTACACATGTCAATACGGCTCGGGCTGGAGGCTGTATTTATGAACCGATCTTCACGAAACGTCTTGGGCACCTCTGCTATCACCTTGGGACGAGAACGAGTGTTTCTGAGTGCGGTCCGAAATTCAAGATGGCTGCCAGTGGCCATTTTATACCGAAATTAGGTCTAATCAGTTTTTTGTACACAACTTCTTTTCGGCTCAAGCTGGAGGCCGTATTTATGAACCGATCTTTACGAAACGTCTTGGGTACCTTTGTTATCACCGTGGGGGTGAGAACGGGTGTTTTTGGGTGTGGTCCGAAATTCAAAATGGCCACCAGCAGCCATTTTGTACCAAAATTAGTGCAATCAGTCTTTTGTACAGAACTTCTGTATGAAAGTTCTGATTTGAATAATTTTTTGAATGAATGTTTAGTAAAATGGAATACATCACTTACAGTACGGGTTTTTTTCTCGTGCAGAAATTATGCAAATTAGATGAATTTTGATTTATTTAGTGCTACTTATACACTGTAAGTGCACATGTCAATACGGCTCGGGGTTAGAGGCTGTATTTATCAACTGATCTTCACGAAACTTCTTGGGTACCTTTGTTATCACTTTGGGACGAGAACGAGTGTTTCTGAGTGCGGTCCAAAATTCAAGATGGCTGCCAGTGGCCATTTTGTACCGAAATTAGGTCCAATCAGTTTTTTGTCACAACTTCTATACAGCTCGTATTTATGAACTGATCTTCACGAAACTTCTTGGGTACCTTTGTTTTCACCTTGGGACAGGAATGAGTGTGTTTTGGGGTGCCTTTGTTATCACTGTGCTATGAGAACAAATATTTTGGGGTTCAGTCAGACCCACTCTGGGACTCAAAGATTTCTTTTCTAGTTTAGCATCTGACTGTCACCCACCTTTACAATACTTTACCTATACATTTGTTACAGGCTACGGTCAGTATTTATGTACATGCCGTTACAATACTTTATCTGTACCTTTGTTATCAGGTCATTACCTAGATGTTTGTCATTGCTGTGTCACATACTATACATGTGCATGTCTTGACAAGTTGAGCTACAGTGTCATTGACACTTTCATTGTAATTTTTTTTTTACTAAAATTTCTTGGGAGTTTTGGCTTGGTAACAGAATAATTATTCTGTTTTTCCCCATGCTTATGTCCTCACCCTTGGGTTGTTAGGCGTTTTGGTCTGCATCTACCATCCGATGTACTGCAGTTTCTTCTCTGGAAGTCTCTGTTTTACATCGAATAGTGTTTAAATTGGTAAATGATTTTGGTCCATGTTTCCGGTTTTTGTACACTTTTGTTTACGTTGCCAACGGTTACTTCTGATAGTGATTACTTGTCTTGTGTTTAGTTCTGTTCATAGCCAGATACCTTAATATTGTCCGTAAGTGTTACATTAATTTTTAAATATGTTTTAAAATTTTTGTCCACACTTAGGCTTTTTTGGGATCCATTTGGGCTCATTGTTCCTATTGTGAACTTGGGCTCTCCTGAAATTTTTTCGAAAATTTTGTTTCTTTTGAATTATTTTTTCGAAATGTTATAATGGATTATATTATATTATGTATCTTTGTTTTCAAGGGTTAGTGCGAGTACTATGACTGTTTATATTTTTTCATGATGAAAGAATATTGTTCAAATTGTAATGCGATGAAGTCTTCCTCTGATTCTCATGTTCATTGTGTTTCTTGTAGTCAATGTACTTGCACAAATTCTTGGTCAGTGTGTGTCAATTGGGATGACAAACGTTGAGGACGTGTGTCACGGTATATTGTTAGCGGTGAGAGGTCCATGCCAGCCCTCTCTCCGCAGGGTCACTCTAATTTTTCAGTCTCTTACTCAGAGGAACAAGGACAGGGTGATGTTTCCGTGATGTCTTCAAGAAGTGTGCCTCCGTCGTCGCAGTCTAACAAAGAGCTAACGGGTAAAGTGCTCATGGAAATACGACAATTGCCTAAGGGGTCCCAAGTAGGATCAACGGCGTTGTCGTCCGCTAGCTCGCCCGGTGAAACAACCATTCATGGAAAGGCTTGGCAGCCGGGTTCGTCCGTTGCGGTCCAGGGAAGGAGTTCGGGTGATGCGAGCCCTATAAACATTGAACGTGCACACCCAGCGACGACGGATCCAAGGATAGTACGGAGGAAGCCTGTCAGTCCGGTAGCTAGCTCATCCAGGTCTACCCGGACCGCGAGCGAGAGAGGCCCCTCTCTCTTACAGCAACATCTGGGCCCAGATGTTTTTGTACGTAACGTTCGTCAGTCGGAGCATACGTCCAGTCCACCTGCTCGGGACGCTCCGTTGCATAGACAGTCCGGAGAGACTAGTCTATCGGCTTCCCCATCCTCACGACAGCACACATGACCGCACCTTGGCTACGTGACCGCTGATATCCAGCCAGCTTCGCCGACCAGGGATTCCACGTCGACCAGGTCACGCCATCCGGTAGCCAGGGATACGAGGCCTTTACAGTCGGGACGTTCGCATAAAAGAAGTGTGCAGGATTCAACGGCCCAGGAGCCTCCAGTGGCTAAATCACATAAGACCGCGGCTCCACAGGCCTCCGTAACGGACTTGCTATCGCAGATAGCTCATCTCATCGCAGCATCCCAGCAGCCGTCAGAAACTTTTTCGGATCAGGAATTGTCTGAGGAAGCTGTGTCGGTTCGTTCCACTGCAGAGTCAGGAAGGGACGACCGAGATTATTAAGTGGTCTAGCCGGATGGTGAAAGGGATTCAGCGGAGCTGGAATTTTCCTTTTCGGAGCAACATAAGGTAGCCGTAGATTTCATCCGGCAGTACCTTCCTGATGTTGTTCCTCCGGACCAGAATACTGCGTTACCGGATAAGAGACTCATAGCATCACTGGACACAGATTTCTTCGGTCGGATTAAGGACATGGCGCCTGAGTTTCCGACCCAGTCCAGAAATGTCGCACGGACATTTGAACTTTTGAATGACGCTATATTCAAACTTGCCTCCAAGACGGGCAAGTCCGGTTTCTTGGCGACCAATGCTCTACAGCTACCTTTCATCAATTCAAGGAATAAATTTGAAATGGCAGGACAGGGCATTCCGAGAGTTCCTCTGTGTCTGGACGACCAGGCTGAATAGCTAGAATTGTCTTTGCCGTCGTCTATGTCTATTCCAGCCACTACGTTGGAAATGACAATCTCATCTAACAGGATCAGCTTAGACGCATTATTGTTCGCAGATCACCTTACCAGAGTGTTATCATTAGTCTCGAAGGAAAAGAATTCCAGGATGTACAGACTTCCATAAGAGTTCTTTCGAGGGCTATAGCATACTCTACGTATAACTCTGCCCTTTCAGTGGCAAATCTGGAGTTAGTTAGACGTGATGCTGCCCTGGCTGCATCCACTCGGGTGGATCATAAGGTGAAAAACTCTCTTCGAGTCGCTCCGGTCTCCGGAGAGCTTCTCTTCGACGGCAAGCTTTCCATAATCTATGATCAGATTACTAAGAAAGCTTCCGACTCTCTGCTTTTCAAGTCCGCTTCTAAAAAGTCGGATTCAGCGGAGAAGAATAAGGCAAGCACTTCTGGGGCCAGTACGTCCAAGGGAAGTTCCTATAGAGATTCTTATAAGTCCTCTAGGTCTTACTCCAGAAACCGCCAAGGTAGCGACTCAGGTAGGGGTCGTAATACTGGCCGAGACTCCCGGTCTGATGCCCCTAGGTCGATGGGGCAAGGTGCGGGTCGTGGAGGACGTGGTTTCTCCTCCCGCAAGCCTTGCAGATCCAGGAGGTGATGGGGCAAACCTCTATCGTGTTCCAGTGGGTGGAAGGCTATCGAGTTTCTTAACCAATTGGTTGTCGATTGCGGACGACCCTTGGGTTCGAGGGGTGATTTCAGAAGGGCTAAAACTGTCCTTCAAAAGAAAACCCCTGTTAACTCGAAGTCCAAGATTTACTCAGCTTCCGTCAAATCCTCAGAAGAGAGGTTCGCTTCTATCAGAAGTCCAATCTCTTCTGGAGAAGAACGCGATAGAGGTCGTAGAAAACCAGGAATCTGCGGTAACGTCGGCCTACCTGGATGACATTCTTCAGAGGTATGGCAACGAGTTAACGCTTCAAAACGATGTTCAGAATCTGCTTCAACTGCTCCGACGTCTCGGTTTTATAGTAAACGAGAAGAAGTCGGATCAGGTCCCGTCCAAGTCATTCACCCACCTGGGAATAAGTTTCGAGACGTACAACAATCTCATTCGTCTGCCGTTAACCAGAGCGAAATTAATCAGTTGTTACGCTCGCTTTTGTCTTCACTCCGACATAGTTACAGCGAGAAACTTCATGCGACTGATAGGTTTGTGCGGAGCCGCCGCGGATCTTATTCTGATGGGGCGGCTACGTACACGGCCACTCCAAATCTTTCTGACTCAGAATTTGAGTGTGAAGATTCATTCGCTCGATACGAACATCGTCTTGTCAAATCAAGTGAAACAAGAGATTCAGACTTGGGCAGATATTCAGTGGTTAACTCAGGGAGTTCCACTGCAATTGCCGATCCGAGTTTTACGATTATGACGGATGCCAGTCAAACAGGTTGGGGCGCAACATTGAGCCCAACAGATTCGAAGTGCCAGGGTCTTTGGGATCCGCAGTTCCTAAACAAGCACATAAACATCAAAGAGATGATGTCAATTTGGCTTGCGCTACGTCATTGGAAGAACATTATTCAGAATTCACATGTGCAAATTCTGTCCGACAATTCGACGGTAGTTGCGTATATTCGGAACCAGGGAGGCAATCATTCCATTCTGTTATTCAACTTAACGGAAAGAATCCTTCTGTGTGTCCTAGAGCATCAAGTTCTCCTATCGGTCCGTCATATTCCGGGACGTCTGAACGTTTTGGCAGACTCCCTTTCTCGGAGGGGTCGCATGTTGCCGTCAGAATGGACTCTCAACAAACGAGTATTCAATCAGATTTTCTACCAATGGGAGCGTCCGATGATAGACTTATTTGCGACGCATCTCAACAATCAGTTGCAGACGTATGTGTCGCCGTGTCCAGATCCTCGAGCGTTTGCAGTAGACGCTCTCTCCATCTCTTGGGACGGAATGATAGGATACGCGTATCCTCCAGCACCATTGATTCAGCAGATATTGCCCAAGATAAAGCAATCTCACTGCAAATTCTGTTGGTAGCATCTCTGTCACCCCAGAGACCATGGATAAATCTACTCAGGTGTCTGTTGTGGGACATGCCGCGGAAGCTTCCTCCACGGGAGGATCTTCTTTCACAGGAGAAATCGCGCACTCTGCATCACAACCCGCAAGGTCTCAACCTTCACGTATTTCCGTTGTGCGGTCCTTCTTGCACAGCAAGCATTTTACAGGACGAGCTGTGGGCGGAATTTCTAACTGTAGGAGGACCTCCTCTTCGCTAAATTATGCTGCTAAGTGGAAGGTTTTCTCACGGTGGTGTAGGGATCATTCTGTTGATATTTATGATCCATCCATTCCAGACATTGCTAATTTTCTTGTCTACCTGTTTGATGAGATCAAACTGCAACCTGTTACCATGAAGGGTTATAGGTCTATGCTATCTGATACATATGCACATCATGATAGTTTACAGATTGGATCTAATGTCTCTTTATCTAAGTTAGTGAAAAACTTTTCGATAAATAGACCTAAACCCTTAGATTAATTCCTAAGTGGAATTTAGCTTGGGTTCTTCTTAAGCTAAAAGAAGCGCCATTTGACCCTCTTAATACAGTGGACTTCAAATTCTTATCTTAAAAGACAGCTTTTCTCTTAGCCTTCTCTTCTGCTGGAAGAGTTAGTGAGCTTCATGCACTATCTGTTGATGATTCTCACTATCGTAGTGTCGGTAATACCATTACCTTGACTACTATACTAATGTTGGATTTTTGGCTAAGAATCAGGCTCCTAATAAGTATCCGGAACCTATTTTTATCAAGGCTCTTCCGTCTTCAGACGGTCATAGGCCTTTAATCTGTCCTGTTAGAGCTATACGTATTTACAAACGTAGATCTGAGTTTATCAGAAAGGGACGTAAACGTTTCTTTCTGTCTCTGCTGCCAAATAGAAGGGACATTACGGTCAATTCTATTGCTAGGTGGATTCAATTAACTATCCGTACTGCACTACTGCTATGAAAAATTATCTTCAACTCAGCAGTCTGTGCTTAAGATTTTGGCGTATGAAGAGCGCTGTCTACATCTTGGGCTTATGCTAATAGTGTTGCTATTACATATTTGATGAAGGCTGCATATTGGTCTCAGCCTTCCACATTCACAATTTTTTATCTTAGAAATATTGAGTCCATTTCTGGAGACCTGCATTGTTTAGGGCCGTTATCTGTTGCTCAGAATGTCGTCCACTAAACAGTTGCAACTATAGTTATGCAGGCTTTCTGTTCCGGCAGTGACTCTGTCCTGCTGCCCTCTTCGCTCTGGGGTATTTGACCCAGGGCAAGGGGAAGGGGGGTGGTGTTCCCTTAGGTCACCTGCTTTATAGTGAAAAGCAAGGGAATACCTCCTCTGGAATCAGTAATTCCGAGTTGGTGCCAGGATGGTTTTAAAGTGTAAAGCTAATGTTTAACTCATTCATGTAATATTTTTAAAGTGTAGCTCGGTGTGAAGCATTTGTATATGTCAGGTGTCATACGAGCGTTAATATACAATCCTCGGACACTTTTAATAAGTATAAAGAGTCTCATTCTCTGGACTTTCTTTATTTATTGGCTTTCGTTTAAAAAATTAGTATAACGGATATACTGGATGTTAATAGAGATCATTGATGTTATTGTGCTCAATTACAGAATGGTATTGTGTCTTTCTTTTTTGATACAAATAAGAAAGATACATGTAAAGCCTGTTTCTCCTTTTCTCCTTGAGGGGATAATTCTGTTTACTTGTAATTGAGTCTATTGGATTTTCCTTTATGTCGTAGGCCCTCCAGCCTTTTTTCTATTCAGCTAAGTCTGGGTCATTGGTATAGTATAAAAATGTTAAAAAAATTATAGTAATTTGTAAATTTTTTATATTTACCAATGACCCAGACGGGGATGGCCCTCCCATGAGTTGGGAACTCATACCTCCCCGCTGATTACATAACGCTTACCAGGCACTCGTTGTAAGAATGACATTTGACGCCAATTTTGAGACCTCCTTGACACTGCGCATGCGCAGTAGATAAAAAGTATGGAGGAGCACATAGGACATTGAAATTTTGGATTTTGATGCAAATTTGGGGGATTGGGGGACAAAATTTGTTTTTGGCCCTAGAATTTAAGGAGTTAGCACCAGCTAAGTCTGGGTCATTGGTAAGTATAAAAAATATATAAATTACTATAATTTTTTTTACTTTTTGCTTCCAAAACATAGCTTATGATCCCTCATTGGAACGAGCTCAACAAGCTTGTTCCAATGAGGGATCATAAGCTATGTTTTTGAAACAAAAATTAAAAACATAATAAAATCCGAATGGAGATTTTTGTATATAGAGCTGGCCGATTTTGTCCTTTACGTTGGATAAAGGGTTAATGCTAAAAATCATCAACAGTATGGCAATTATTCAGCTATCTATAAGGGCAAGTGATTAATTGGTTAACCAAGGTTTATCCATGTGATTATTTATTTATTAGCTCACCTGACTGAAAGTCAGGGTGAGCTATTCTGATCACTTTTCGCCCGTCGTCCGGCGTCCGTCGTCCGTCGTCCGTCGTGAAGGTGGTGTTTGGGCCTTTTTCTCCCAAACCACTGGCCGCATATTAATGAAATTTCATGTGAGTAGGGGTTATATAAGGGCATTTTGATTTTTTGTCAAATTAGGTTTCGGCTCACATTGAGCAGAGGGATTGGGCAAAAATGCTCCAATTCTTAAAAAAATCTTCTTCTCAAGAACCAGCAATAGCAGAGACTTGATATTTGGTATGCAGCTTCCTTTTGAGGAGTAGACTCAAGTTTGTTCAAGAAAAGTTGGAGGGGCTATATTTGACGATGTTAAAGGAGGGGCAAAAATTTTGGCCCCGCCCCAAATTTCTATTTTCCAAACCGCGAGGCCGATTTGAATCAAATTTTACGTGAGTGCTTATTGGGTCATAAGTACCTAATTTATGCAGAAACTTCTTTCCCCGTAGCCCCGTGGGAACCACGGGAGCTAAAAATAGAAAAAAATTAAAACGCCCATATCTCCAAAACTACACGGCACTGAGAATTCTTATTTGTTGTGAAGCTTCCTTAGGACCACACGTTTTTTTTCCCAGAAAATTTGGGGTCCGGGTGGGACTTAGAAAATTTTTGACCAAAATCCGAAATTTTGTTGTTGTTGTTTTTTTATGGCTTTCTGTCAATTTTAAGACAAAAAAAATTTTTTTTTTTTTTCCCCTGAAAATTTGGGGTGTGGGTGGGACTTACAAAATTTTTGACCAAAATCCGAAATTTTGTTTTTTTGTTTTTTCTGCGTGTTTGTCAATTTTAAGAGAAAAATTTTTTTATTTTTTTTCCCCTGAAAATTTTGGGTCTGGGTGGGACTTAAAATTTTGGACCAAAATCCGAAATTTTTGTTTTTTTTTGGTTTTTTATGCCTTTCTGTCAATTTTAAGACAAAAATTTTTTTTTGTTTCCCCTGAAAATTTGGGGTCCGGGTGGGACTTAAAATTTTGGACCAAAATCCGAATTTTTTTTTTGTTTTTTCTGCGTTTTGGTCAATTTTAAGACAAAAAAAAAAATTTTTTTTTTCCCCTCAAAATTTGGGGTGCGGGTGGGACTTACAAAATTTTGGACCAAAATCCGAAAAAAAATTTTTTTTGTTTTTTCTGCTTTTCGGTCAATTTTAAGACAAAAAAAAAAAAAAATTTTTTCCCCCTGAAAATTTTGGGTCCGGGTGGGACTTAGAAAATTTTGGACCAAAATCCCAATTTTTTTTTTTTTTTTTCTGCGTTTCGGTCAATTTTAAGAGAGAAAAAAAAAAAAATTTTTCCCCTGAAAATTTGGGGTCCGGGTGGGACTTAGAAAATTTTTGGACCAAAATCCGAATTTTTTTTTTTTTTTTTTTTTCTGCGTTTCGGTCAATTTTAAGACAAAAAAAAAAAAAAAAAAAAAATTTTCCCCCTGAAAATTTGGGGTCCGGGTGGGACCAAAATCCGAAAAAATTTTTTTTTGCTTTTTTATGCCCTTTTGTCAATTTTAAGACAAAAACATTTTTTTTTTTTCCCAGAAAATTTAAGGTCCGGGTGGGACTTAGAAAATTTTGGACCAAAATCTGAAAAAAAATTTTTTTTGTTTTTTTATGCCTTTCTGTCAATTTTAAGACAAAAAAAAAATTTTTTTTTTCCCAGAAAATTTGGGGTCCGGGTGGGACTTAGAAAATTTTGGACCAAAATCTGAAAAATTTTTTTTTTTGTCTTTTTATGCCTTTCTGTCAATTTTAAGACAAAAAATTTTTTTTTTTTTTCCAGAAAATTTGGGGTCCGGGTGGGACCAAAATCCGAAATTTTGTTTTTTCTGCGTTTCTGTCAATTTTAAGAGAAAAAAAATGTTGTTTTTTTTCCCTGAAAATTTGGGGTCCGGGTGGGACTTAGAAAATTTTGGACCAAAATCCTGAAATTTTTTTTTGTGTTTTTTATGCGTTTCTGTCAATTTTAAGACAAAAAAAAAAATTTTTTTTTTCCCTGAAAATTTGGGGTCCAGGTGGGGCTTAGAAAATTTTGGACCAAAATCCTGAAAACTTTTTTTTGTTTTTTATGCCTTTCTGTCAATTTTAAGACAAAAAAAAAAATTTTTCCTCCCGAAAATTTGGGGTCCGGGTGGGACTTAGAAAATTTTGGACCTTATTTTGCAGCTTATTCAAGTCAAGTCCCTGGTTTGATATTTAGACTACCATGTCAGGTGAGCGCCCTCAGGCTCCCTGGGGCCTCTTGTTTATTTATTTATTTATTTATTTATTTATTATTTATTTATTCATTGGTGTGTAAGGTCACATACTTATGCACAATGGCTAATCATGACCGTGACAGTTTTATGGGTGGAGGAAGCCGGAGTACCCGGAGAGAACCACTGAGCAACGACGAGCAGCCGCCAGCTCCCCAACATCGTAACTCCACGCTGCAGCACAGGCAGGGTTAGATTGGTTGAAAACATGCGCACCATCGACGTGCAGTACGCCGTAGTACACGCAGTCATCATGCCCCATGTGGACAATCAGGGTTAAGTGCCTTGCCCAAGGACACAACGTGAGAGTCCAAATCGATCGCTCAGACGCTCACCCATCCAAGGACTAACCGGGCGCGACGTTGCTCAACTTCGGTGACCTGAGGAGAACCGGTTACCGCAACGCAATGACTCATTATCACAACCAATATTCTGCATAATGCTCAAGTTCTATAACCCATTCTTCTTAAAGTGTAAGCAAAAAAATCGACAGCTGTGAAGATGGAATTCATTGAACCCTTTTCCCAACATAACAGCTCAAACTGGGCTGTGCTATTTGCA
Source organism: Pictodentalium vernedei (assembly GCA_031216915.1). Taxonomy (NCBI): domain Eukaryota; kingdom Metazoa; phylum Mollusca; class Scaphopoda; order Dentaliida; family Dentaliidae; genus Pictodentalium; species Pictodentalium vernedei. The sequence goes on from CM062292.1 coordinate 98,626,120, forward strand.
AAAAATCACCATTCGATTTTATTATGCCCCTGCCATAAATTGGCCAGGGCCATACAGCATTTCCCTTGTTTGTCCATCATTTCCATCATTCAGTCATTCCAAAATAAGTTTTCAGACTCTTTTGTCACTATACATAGAGATAATTGGCTGATTTCTGGTAGGGGGATGGGGGTATGCATGTTGTACTGACAATTCTAGCTTGCTTTTTTTCTCCAAAAATAGCTTATCTCCCCCTTTTGGAATGAGCTGATTGAGCTTGTTCCAGTGAGGGGGCAGAAGCTATGTTTTTAATGTAAACAATGAAAAAATTGAGTCATTCAAGAATTTTGTTAGTGTCGTCTTCCGTTTCTATTGGGTAAATGGTTGGGAGCACTGTGGCTCAGTTGTTATATTGAACATTGAACTGATAGGTCCATTGTTCGATCCCTGCCAGGGTTAACTACACTGTGTCTTTGGTCGAGGCACTTCATCCCGATTACCCTCATGTTGGCATGCTGGGTCATTGGCACTGTGTAGTAAGGCGTACTGCACATCAGTGGTACACTTGTCTTCAACCAATGATAACCCTGCTTGTCTGAAGTTACTATGTTGGGGAGTCTGGCAGTTTCTCGCCATTGCTCAGTGGTTCTCTTCAGGTACTCTGGCTTCCTTCCTAAAAGTGTCCAACACAATAAAATAAATAAATGAATAGGTAAAGGGTTAACAGATTCACCTCATAACTCATGCATACATAATTCAGATATAATTTGGAGATTTCAGTCTTGGCTTCCGAAGATATGGCCTGTGTTTGTTGTTTGAAGGGACTACCCTGGGCAAAAAGAAAAAAAATAACCTAACCGAATACCAAACAAAGGAAATATGCAGCCTTCTTCACAGCATAGTGGAATTCACATTCTCACACAGTAGCTTCTTTTAACCGGGAATATGCATACATTATCAACTAAGCATTCATGTTTTATACTATATATACATACATATATATTTATATTCTGTTCTATTGACAAAGTGATTATGTATGTGAAATAAAAATTTATAAAAAAAAGATATAATTTGGAATACTTTTTTTTCAGATAGTACTTTTTGTCAAATGGGTCATGATTGATCAGAATAAGGAACAGCTATGGTGTTTTATTATTCCAGCATTAATTGAGTAGTGATAAAGAGGAGAATACAGATGAAAACAGATCTCTTTTTCATGTTTAGGCCTGTTTCTCAGGCCCTTCTACATGGTCATTTTGGCTGCCTCATGCTATCTTTTTATAACCAATGCAAACTTTAAAAAATAAGAACTAAATGGTTTATGTTTGATATTTTTCCCAAGTTAATAAAATTGATAAATTTGTCCCTTGAGTTCAAGATGGGTTTGCAGTGCTTTAGCATTGCAGAACCTTCTTGTGCACAAGGGATGAAATACACCAGCCCCATGCTATTGTGTAGATTATGAGGCCTAAAACAAACTAAGAACATGAACTTTTGATGGCAAAGAAATAATTTCAGAAATAAAATATAAAATTAAAAAATGCCCGCCTGCTTGCAATTGTACAAAAAATGGCCTGAAAAACATATCTACTTTGTGTTGCCTTAACCTTACTTTTCGGTAGTTCTATGTTCATTCTTTTTGACTCTTGCTAATCTCCTAGACTCCACTAATAAATAACCCCAAATGTGGTCATAGGGCCATACCAGATCTCTCCCTATGGCGATGTATAACTATGAATCCTCAGGATTCCAAGTTCTGTGCTTAAAAGTTCAAGGTTGTTACCAAAAATGGAATCTGCAGTGCTTCATTGCTGTGAAAATATGGCAAGTAAAAAATAATGCCCCAAAATTTATCAAGCTTGCTAATATTATCACTGCAAACATTACACCGAATCACAGGTGTATGTGCCTTCGGAGATCAAGCAGGCGTATCCTCTCAATCCACTGAACCCTGGCTTTGTGGATGACAAGGTTTTCCGTGTACCATGACAAGATCTGGCCATAAGAGTTTCAGCTCTGTGATAACAGATGCAGTGAATTCACCGCCTCTTGGATGTCAGTGGATGTAACATCACAGGTTTCAAAGCTCACTTGGATTGACCATGGTTTGCCTCAAACAACTGGAAAAAAAACATTGAAAGACATTTCATTCAATCTGTAGAATAAATGAGTCGATATTTCAGGAACTCTATAGAATGACTGATTTTTAAAGGAAATCTGTAGATTGACTGAGTGAATTAGTGAATTAGTGAATCTACAGACTGATTGAAAATTTCAGTCATTCTACATATTGACTGATTTTAGACATTGACTGTAACATATACAGCTAAAACGGTTAAAGTTTTTTTTGATCGATTAATCACATGGATTAACCCAGGTTAACCGATTAACTGGTAGAGTGCTAAATTATTTTCAGTCATCCAAATTTGTCCACGTCTCTTTGTCTTGTTACAGTTTATGAGAGAGTGCCTAGTGGCACTCTCTCATAAATTGTAACAGGGCAAATCCTCACAGACTAAATAATTTCAATTAAAAAATTATATGACGCACATCCATAGACTATGAAGCCATTACGTTGCAGCACCTGCACTTCAGAATAAAGCCCAAATATGGGCTTCCAGCACTCTACCAGTTAATTAGTTGTCCCGATAGATCATTGAATAGCTGCCGTGCTGTTGATGATTTACAGTGTTAATAATATTCCATTTTTTGGCTGTTGATACAGTTCAATGTTCACACGAGTCAACAAGTTCATCAGCACGCAATTTGCATGCTGTATTCTATTCCGTATCACACGGGAATCTTAATAATGTGAAAGAGAACCATCATTCAAGGCCTAAGATTTACCCATGTGACATGTGCAGAAACAAAAGAGCAGTTAATGTGCATAATCCCAGGTTAGTATATTGCAACAGACCTTCGCTTTTTAGGAGCGCACAATTGTCCTTGCAGCCTTGCACCTGCACCTGCACCGGTCCCCAGGAAACATGCGCAGTGTGATGCGCTCTGGAAACTGGAAAGGCTGAGGTTAAAAAAGACTTTGTGTCTGCACTGCCTTCCAGTTCCAGACTGCTTGCAGCTTTGAAGTTTTGTTCATGTGGGGGTGTGTACGAATAACGATGACTCGCTTGCAGTTCGCGTGTCATATCTCGCTCAGTGAGTCTGCACACGAAATTAGTTTCGGTGGCATCGTTTGATCTTTTCCAGCACAGTTGCAGACTTGCATCTACTTTGAGAACGTCATGGCGACCATATTATATATCTGTCAATCTTATAGTGTATCCACCCCATTCATATGATGTCACTCTCGTATTTGTTAATGGAATTACTGGGACAAAGGATTCTTAACATTCAAATACCGATGATTATATGCTGTGCTGACAATGCCAATATTGAGTTTTACTTTAGAAAATGTGCCTACAAAATGTAATCAAACGAAAGCCCAGTGTATGGTGCCCTGAAAGTGAGTATGGGATTGAGTATGGGAGGTGACATCTACTGAAATCTCACACTCAATGTCACGACTGAGGGAGAGAATTGCATGAACATATGGAACCCCCCCCCCCCCCCCCTCCCATGCATGGCTGCCACTCTCCTGATCAGTCATCAAACATTCATTGCATGCCGATTACCTCAAAACAATCACTCTCGCCATAGTATCGCATTTCATACACACTGCCCACACAATCTAATGACATCAAAGTGAATGTTACAGGAAAGTGACAACGTTATCAGGATAAAACACATGCCAACTTCACTGATGTTTTGACAACGTCATAGCGAGTACTACATGCATTTGAAACTGACAATTTGCCAATGAGTGAGTGTGGCAATGTCTATGTGAGTCGGTGGTGTGTTTGTTAGTGTTAACACCCATAATGCGGTAGTTCAAAGGTAACGATTAATCGATCAAGAACTTTTTAATCGATTTACCGGTTAACCGTTTCAGCTCTAGTAACATATCCAAGAAGTTACAATTGATTGATGGGAACAAATTGTTGGATAGCAGGGGATGTGGGGGTTGTCATCCACCTTCAGATTTTCATAGATTTCCAATTGCACATCCCTCCACCATCATTGATAGACAAAATTCTAACTACAACTTTATAATTTGCAAATATATTCTCGAGTCAAAATTTTCCAACTACAGGTTTTAAAATGCAGAATTCCATTTGTACACTCACCTTGGCTGTAATAAATTATCCAATTTCGACTTTCGTAGTCACAAATTGCAGCCTCAAATCAATATTGGGATTTTTAGCTCAACTTTGGCGAAGCCAAATTTGAGCTTATGCCATGGCCAGTCGTCCGTCGTCCGTCTGGCCGTCTGGCCGTCTGGCCGTCAACAATTCAATACGGCTCGGGCAAGAGGCCGTATTTATGAACCGATCTTTACGAAACTTCTTGGGTACCTTTGTTATGACCGTGGGACGAGAACGAGTCTTTTTGGGTCCGGTCAGAAATTCAAGATGGCTGCCAGCCGCCAATTTGTACCGACGATGCAGAAATCTGTTTTTGCACAGAACTTCCATATGAAAGCGCTGAATTGAATAATTTTTTGTATGAATGTTTAGTACCATGGGACACATCACATATAATACAGGTTTTTTTCTCGTACGTAAATTATGCAAATTAAACTAACTTTGATGTATTTAGTGTTACTTTCAGCACTGTCAGGGCAAATGCCAATACGGCTCGGCCTAGAGGCCGCATTTATGAACCGATCTTTATGAAACTTCTTGGGTACCTTTGGTATCACCGTGGGACGAGAGCGAGTGTTTTGGGGTGCGGTCTGAAATTCAAGATGGCCACTGGCAGCCATTTTGTTCAAAATTAGGGGCAATCAGATTTTTGCGCAGAACTTCCACACGAAAGCTCTAATTTTAATAATTTTTTGTGTGAATGTTTAGTACCATGGGATACATCACATATAAAACGGGTTTTTTTCTCGTGCAGAAATTATACAAATTAGATGAACTTTGAATTTTTCAGTGCTACTTACACACAGTAAGTGCACATGTCAATACGGCTCGGGCTAGAGGCTGTATTTATCAACCGATCTTCATGAAACTTCTTGGGTACCTCTGCTATCACCTTGGGACGAGAACGAGTGTTTCTGAGTGCGGTCCGAAATTCAGGATGGCTGCCTGTGGCCATTTTGTACCGAAATTAGGTCCAATCAGTTTTTTGTCACAACTTCTATACAGCTCGTATTTATGAACTGATCTTCACGAAACTTCTTGGGTACCTTTGTTTTCACCTTGGGACAGGAATGAGTGTGTTTTGGGGTGCCTTTGTTATCACTGTGCTATGAGAACATTTTGTACCGAAATTAGGTCTAGTCAGTTTTTTGTACACAACTTCTATACGTCTCAGGCTAGAGGCCGTATTTATGAACCGATCTTTACGAAACGTCTTGAGTACCTTTGTTATCACCGTGGGATGAGAACGGGTGTTTTGGGGTGTGGTCCGAAATTTAACATAGCCACCAGCAGCCATTTTATACCAAAATTAGTGCAATCAGTCTTTTGTACAGAACTTCTGTATGAAAGTTCTGATTTGAATAAATTTTTGTACGAATGTTTAGCAAAATGGAATACATCACACACAGTACAGGTTTTTTTCTCGTGCACAAATTATGCAAATTAGATGAATTTTGATTTATTTAGTGCTACTTATACACTGTAAGTGCACATGTCAATACGGCTCGGGCTAGAGGCTGTATTTATCAACCGATCTTCACGAAACTTCTTGGGTATCTTTGTTATCACCTTGGGACGAGAACGATTGTTTCTGGGTGCGGTCCAAAATTCAAGATGGCTGCCAGTGGCCATTTTGTACCGAAATTAGGTCCAATATCTTTGTTTTCACCTTGGGATGGGAACGAGTGTGTTTTGGGGTGCCTTTGTTATCACTCTGCTATGAGAACAAATATTTTGGGGCTCAGTCAGACCCACTCTGGGACTCAAAGATTTCTTTTCTAGTTTAGCATCTGACTGTCACCCACCTTTACAATACTTTACATATACATTTGTTACAGGCTACGGTCAGTATTTATGTACAGACCGTTACAATAGTTTATATGTACCTTTGTTATCAGGTCATTACCTAGATGTTTGTCATTGCTGTGTCACATAGTATACATGTACACGTCTTAACAAGTTGCGCTACAGTATCATTGACACTTTCATTTTTCATGTCAAATGAAATTATTGTGTGAAATTCTTTGTATTATTGGCGTAATCTCTTGTGAAAGTTTTTATATTTTGTTGCTCGGGTGTTCGAACCCAAGAAAAAAAATAAGCATACACACTACTTCCTCTGAGAGTACTGAACCTTTTGGTTGATTTTTCAGTTATAACTTTACTTTCAGTGCCTTTTCAAATATTTGACACTCATTTCTTTTGTTTTTTTTTAGGTTTTTAATTATTTTGTTTCTGTGCCATGTTTGCGCTTTAGCATTCGAATCTTTATTTGATGTGTTTGAAATGAATACATCCAATAATAAGAATGAGAGAGACTTGTTGCTATAGTGCTGTACTCTTTTCTTGATTGTTCATAAATTGACTATTTTTTTGTTTTTATTATTTAGTATATTATCATTTAACCCTCTTCATACAGATGTCAAAAGCAAAACATCGAAACTGTAACTTTTTCCCATGATACAACTAGGTATATAACCAATTCAATCTTGGTTGACAGAGCTCGTTGAGCTCTGTCAAACAAGATTGAATTGGTTAAATTCCTAGTTAATCACTCAGTTAACCTCCTGCCGACTGATGTGGGAATATAAAAAAAAAATTTAAGATGCAAATTTTTCTATAATGCAACTAGGATTTTAACTAATTCAGCTCTGTCAAACAAGACTGAATTGGTTAAATTGGCAGGATTGAAATTTTGAAATTCCTACATCATTTTATGAGAGGTTAAATGGGAGTTTGGGTTGTTTTTGGTGAAGAAGGGAAAAACAAACTTTTTGTGATTAATTCATTTTTTGGTGGAGTTGTGTTAAGGGGTCGTCCAACCTAACTTTGGTCAATTTTTTGACATTTTTCCCAATGCCTCAGAAACAGATAAGAGAAGTAAGGAAAGGCAAATTATATATCAAAATAATGAGTAAAGTGCATAGAAAAGGTACATATATTTTTTTTCAGGAAAAAAAGTGAATTTTATGATTTTGAAGAAGATTAATTTGCAAATGGCATAAGTAACGAACCGGTAAAACCACAAAATAATCGGTAATTCGAAAGCCTTGTCCTCAATATAATGATAACATACTACAGACTCGGAGAAAGCATTTTTTGACACACACTCTGGTGGGTTTTGACGTTTGAATGTAATAACATCAACACAAATTTTTGATGTTCCGGATGTGGCCATGTTTCAACGATGTTTTTCCGGTCATGTGATTACGATGTGGTTCTTGCAGAAATACTCAATTTGGGCAATCGTAAGAATGCAAGGACGTGATCACGCCCTTTATTTGTTCGAGACAATGTATGGGCGTATTTGCAAACAGGTGACAGCAAGTACTTGAGCTGTTAATGTCATAACTGCAAAATATGGTTCGAAATTCCCTCTCGTGTTTACAGGCCGTCTGAACTTTTTTGTTGACAAAAAATCTGAATTATTGCGCACTAGAAAGACAACATGAACCACTTGTAAAAAAAATAACCGAGTGTATAAAATCGGGACGATACACATAAAATAAGGCAATATTCATAACAAAGTAAGCAGAATGCTTCAGAAATCACTTTTTCACGAAGTATATTCCAAGTGACCTGGAACTATATTGAGTGTGTTAATTTCCCCCTGTCGCTGCGAAGTTATTTACGTCCTAGTAACCATGGAATTTGAAGACGGGTATGTTTGATGTCTGCAAAGGACCGATTGAAGATGGGTTGAAAATGATGCATTCGTGCTTTTAAATAAGGTGCGCTTGGATGATGCTGAGAATTTAGTTTTTTCTTCCAACCAACCATAGTAATACAAGCGTCGATCAGTGGTTTTTTTTATCGTTTTACACTGACAAATGTGACAAATCTCCTTCACCGGAAACCATCCCCCAATTTGCATATCACAATAAACATAACCGCTGTCACGGAGTGTCAGCGTGGCCGTGTGGTCAAAACCGAAACGAATTATCGAATGCACGGTCAATATTAGCTGCAATTGGCTTTTAAATAAATGAAATACACGAAATATTCGCAATTTCTTCATTATTCATGCCGAGTTACTTTTTAATCAAACCACATGCGTTCAGTTTCGTTTGTCGGCATCAAACTGATATTGTTTGTGGTAATTAAATAGTACGAGAAGGCGAAGGAAGCCAAATATTTTTACATCATCTATTATTTAATTCAAATTGATAATTTCTTTTATTTAACTGAAATTATGAACTGATAAGTTGGGTGTGTTGCGATTATTATGCCCCAGACCTGGAACTTAGTGGAAGTTGGAAAATCAAAGGTGCATCTAGGGTCGTGCAGTGGTGACCCCCAGTCCTCTTAATCTTAGTCTTACCCATTCATCATTGCATGTACCAACATTCCCCCTTGTATCTCAACCATTGCTACTCCAATTTGAAGGATATTTGGTTTTGTGATCGAGCATCATGGAGAAACAATGCCTGTGTAGCTGCTGTAGCATGTGTTACTTCCCACATTTTTTCAGAGTTGTGGTACTTTTTCACTCTTTTGAGTTAGAAAATTTTGTTTATAACTAGTTGATTTGTTACAATTTGTTGCAGAGTGCCTGCTAATACCCTCAATTGTATTGCTGCAGAATTTTCTTGTGAAGATTTTGTTCCTATTACTTATCAAGCAACAACCTAATGAATATTCTGTATAAAGCCACCAATCTGATGTTTGACACTTTTATTGGAGCTGTTTTGAAGGCTTATGGAACTCAAAATGTTGATTATGGCAGGACTTTTCTATTCACCCATGAATCAATAAATTAAGTGTTATAGTTGGAAGTAAGAAGCATGAAAGGTCCAGAACTAAAACTCTAAAAAGAATGTTTTGCAATGTAACATGATTTTTGCAGATACACTTATTTGGAGGTTTACCTGTCTGATAGTGTTTGGAACATGTGTGGCCAGGATCTTCAAAAAGAAAAAAGAGTTAAACTTTGAGAAAAAAGGCATATGCCTTGAGTGCCGGAGGTAGAGTCATACAAGGAAGAGAGCCCCCCAAAAAAAATTTTCTGTGTCAAATGGAGCTCACTTGTCATCTTTGGGGGATTGCTTTGTGTACTGCGTTCTTGAAAAAAATATGTGAGACCCTCTGGATGTGCCCTTCTGATCTCAATATGTCAGTAAGCCTCCTTGGGGAAAGTACATGCAATAATGGTTATGTAAGGTTGATTTGATGTGTTTTGAATAACAATGTACTTTTAAGTACATTAGATGGTTTATTGCAGTGACAGGTTACAGTTACCCTTATTTCTTCTCCAACAGATATCATGAGTGTATTGGTGTCCAAGAGTTTATTGATAAACCAGACAAATTTAACAATTTAATCACTATCAAATTGATGCATGGGATAAAAGGGGTTACAGTGCAAGGGGTTTGTAAATATATTTATTCAACTACAATGTATGACTTTGCAGTGCATTCTACATAGGAGAATATCATATTTTCTTTCCAAACCATTACAGTAACACATACATCTTGATATTGGGAGACACTCTTTTGTCCTTCCATACTTCTTCTGCTGGACTCCTTCAAGTTGACCTTTGTTGAACTCCCCAAATCAAAACATAAACAAAAGAAAATGTCTGCCTTCAATCAGTGAGCACTCCACTTATAACATTTGGTCTCAATCTTCATTACTTTCATGAATTAGGAAAAGATTTCTTCGAGTATGTACTTAAATGTTTATAGAATACAGCTGTTATTTTATTTTGAGGTATTTTATTGTAAAAATTTTGTTCTCTTACTTATGCCATAGCAGACTTTCAGGTGGTGCTATTTACACATGGCAGCAGTTCCATGGCAAATTTCAGTTTCCACATGTTCTATGTTTCATTCCAAGCATTTTGGTATATAATTTATTGGGGTTATTCATTTTGGGCCTTTTTTAGACTTGAAAGAAAATTACATGAAATTTGACCAAAGTTAGGTTGGACGTCCCCTTAACATCTGAGACCTATGGTTTGGTGTCGGTCGGTATGTGTCCGAGCGGGCGAATGAGTGTCTGGGCATCCTCACACTGTAATCGCAATAACTTGGACAAATGTTCTCCGATTTGACTTAATATTTGCCATACATATCTTTTGCAATAATATCTCAAGCGAGTTCCAAAACTGGCCTGACCCGATTTTTGTTAGAGTTATGGGCCCTAATTAGTCAATTTTTACGAACTCTGAACAAAAGTTCCAGATTTGAAAACTGGAATATGATTGATAACTGGGTTGCGGACATGAAGCACTCTCAGATTGCCTCCACAACTCAGAGCCTGCATTTCCGATGTGCACGTCCTGTTTTCTCTTTATTTATACAGTACTTGCAAGTTTTTTTATTTTCCAAAGAAATAAGTTAATGAAGAACTCCTAAAGTGAAATAACTTCCAGGCTGATTTTAAGAGAATTTTGTTGAGCTTGAAAGCATTAGCAATTTGTGATTGACAACTATTGTAATTTCAATTTGCCCTTTTCGAATCGCAGTATGTGTATCAATGTAAAATTCTCCACATTTATTAAACCCTCAAAACTGAATTTTTTTCACCAGTTAATCATGTGAAACTCAAGACAATTCTGATGGAGGAATGTTGAATCTGTTCTATGCAAAATTTTAAAGAAGTTAGTGCTTTCAAATTGAAAGAAATCACCAAGCCAGAGAACAGAGGAGACGGCTTATACAAGCTAAAAGCTTACTGCTGAATCCTTTAAACAAATCTCGTCCTTGACTCACTACTTTAATGCATACCATTGTATTGTGCACTCTGTATGACAATCATCTTGTAGTTTATTATATGTATGCATCATGCTTTCTCCTGAATAAATATTGTTTAAATTAGAGAACAATGTCTGTGTTTTTTTTCAGTTTCAAACAATCCATTGGCATTGTCACAAATAGAAAGTTCTACTTTACTGGTAAATAGTGTTCAATTGAATACCAAAAATGGTCGCTGACCGATTACCAGTTATTTGAGCTCACAAAGGGCCAAATCTGATGTCAATTCCTATTTTAATACACTGCACTACTAGACAAGTCGAGACTCGAACAAACTACATTACACTGAACATTTTTCACAGTGTTAAACTTCGTTGACTGGCGTTGCAGTAAAATTACCAATCACGCACACTTGAGCGGTAAGCATTGCTCTGCATGCGACTGGTAACTTTACTGCGACCTGAGTCAATGGAGCTTTATGGCCTGGAACCAAGCAGGCTGTCAAATAGGACTGTTAAATTCACTAATCTGGAATATTTCAGTTGGTTGGAACCTATGGTTTGCTTTTCCAACCGATTTTTTTCACACAATTAAATCTGAAAAATTTCAAAATTTATTCTCTGTAAAGCTGAAAATGTTGCTCAATTGAGACTTGATTTGCTTGATATTTGATGACATTACAATGAGAAATGAATATGAATACTCACTGCAGCTGTTATGTTATGATTATGCCGGGTTGTTCCACAAATTATCTTAATATCTTGATGTCTTCAAGGGGAATTAAATACTTACTTATTGGAATATCTATACTTGTTACTGTGGCAAGTAAGAAATAGAGGATATGGAATGACTGTTTTTCTCATATAATATTTCTGAAACAAGTCTAAGAATTTTCCGTTTTGGCGAGCCCAATTGGAAAATTCGGACGAGTTTCATAAATATTATATGAGAAAAACACTCATTTCATATTCTATTTATCATATGACACACACACACGCACAAATTAGCCTCTTAGTATGACTTTTTAACCCATCACCTAACTTGAGTTGTAGATGGCACTTGGAAAAAACATCCTCGTATAACTAAAATTTTTTAATTTTTTGCTTCCAAAACATAGGTTATGACCCTTCATTGGAACGAGCTTATCGAGCTCGTTCCAATGAGGGGTCATAACCTACGTTTTGGAAGCAAAAAGTGAAAACATAAAAAAAAAAATGACGACCTGAGTCAATGGAGTGCAATCTTTACTTTTCCGGTATGAACTGACGGATTACCGCAAGTACGCTCAATTGTAAACTTTACATGTCGTTTAACTTGTATATCCCGCAAAGGGGTGTCTAGAGAGATTAAGAATACACATTGTGGTTCTTTTCTTTAACATTTTTGAATGGTATCATTGACATCATTTTACATTAACAATTGAAGAATTGCAAAAGATATTAAAATGCGGTTAATGAATCATCACAAAATGCTTGGCAACAATCGCTTGAACCGATGTTCCAGGAGCCGTTGCCTTTGTCATCTGATTGCCCATAATCGGCCGATTGTGGTGGTTGGTTCCGAACATCGGTTAAACACTACTGTAATATTGGACCTGATAATCAACACCTAGGTGGAATTCTTTAAAGTGGGCAGCTTAAGTATAAATGATTGGCAAAACTTGAATTCATACTTTAGTTTTGGTCAGGATATAGCCATAGATGCTGAAAGTGTCCTTTAACGCAAATAAATTATGGAACATTGATAAAGACACAAGTTCAATTCGATGTCGTTTGCTGCTACATAGTTTCTTTGGCAGCTTTGTATCAAAGAATTCTGAATTTATTTCCTTCCTCAACCTCTCAGGCCATGTCTCCGAGTCTGGATGATTCATAGAAACTTTTCCATAGTTCCAAATGAAATAGTGTGAATACTGCTCAGCATTTCCCACTGTTTTGATCCCATTTTCAGTGGAATAATGATCCTGAAAAGCCTCTTATTTGGCAAGCTATCAGGGCACCAATCTAATTCTGTAAGAAATTTGACTGTTAGTCCTAAAAAAAAATAAAAATCTGTTTCTCATGCCCTCTTGCATGGTCTTTTTGGCTGCCACTTGCTCTTTTTATAACCAATGCAAACTTAAAAAACACAAAAAAATTAAATGGTTTACGTCTGATATTTTACCCATGTTAATAAAACTGATAAATTTGTCTCTTGAGTGCAACAAGGCTTTGCAATGCTTTAGCATTGCAAAGCCTCCTTACACTCAAGGGATGAAATCCACCACCACCCATGCCACTACACCACCACACATGCTATTCTGTAGATTATGAGGCCTAAAACCAAAAACAAACCAAGAACATGAACTTTTGATGGCAAAGAAATAATTACAAAAATAAAAAAATGTGCATGCAATTTTACAAAAAATGGCCTGAGAATCAGATCTACTTTGTGGTGGTCGGTGGAGCTTTAAAGCTGTCAAATAGGACTGTTAAATTCACTAATCTGGAATATTTCAGTTGGTTGGAACCTATGGTTTGCTTTTCCAACCGATTTTTTCCACACAATTAAATCTGAAAAAATTCAAAATTTATTCTCTGAAAAGCAAGAAACGTTGCTCAATTGAGATTTCATTTGCTTGATATTTGATAACATTACAATCAGAAATGAATAAATACTCACTACAGCTGTAATGTTATGATAACGCCGGGTTGTTCCACAAATTATGTTAATATCTTGATGTCTTCAAGGGGAATTCAATACTTACTTATTATGTCTCCCCTTCCCAGAAGGGAGACATATTGTTTTAGTGCATATTCTTCTTCTTCTTCTTCTTCTTCTTCTTCTTCTTCTCATACAAACTTTGTCCAGGGCATAACTTTCTTGTCTTTTGACCTAGACCTTAGATATTTGGCATGTGGATGTATCACCATGAGCTGGTGTGTCGCGTACCATAGTGACCTTCATGTGACCTTGACCTTTGACCTGAAGGTCAGATTTATGTGCTTTTTAAGGGAAACTTTGTCCGGGGCTTAACCTTTTTGTCTTTTGACCTAGACCTTAGATATTTGGCATGTGGATGTATCACCATGAGCTGGTGTGTCGCGTACTATAGTGACCTTCATGTGACCTTCACCTTTGACCTGAAGGTAAGATTTATGTGCTTTTTAAGGGAAACTTTGTCCAGGGCACAACCTTTTTGTCTTTTGACCTAGACCTTAGATATTTGGCATGATTGTCAATATTATTCATGTATATATAATTTGCAGTGCATTAAATAGAAAGGAAGGGGAGACATATGTTTTAGTGTGGTAAAACAGTTTCTAGTTGGAATATCTATACTTGTTACTGTGGCAAGTAAGAAAATCTCTATATGTTTGTAGGTAAAGGCACATTAAATCATAACAAATGTTAGCCTGCAAATTTTCACAAAGTAGTTAAATGGCCCATAACGGCATCGATTTCCTAACAAAATTAGGCTGGTGGCCGTAGTTTTTTATTTGGTTGCAGCCTGCGGTAAGCTGGTTATAAAAATAAGTCAACCATTTTGGCACTGAAGTTGGGAGTGTTTTCCAACCGCATATATCACAACTTTTCACCTAACGACTGGATAACCACTGATATACCCAAAAAGTGTTGTTTCCACCCAGACATTGACTGTTAGTCCATAATGAGAAACACAAGCAAGATTTAAGCCAAGTAGCCATTGTTAAAGCTACAGATCCATTGACTGAAACATGGCTGTGTGCTTCTCCATGATTTTTCATGACATCTGAGAGTTATTGTATGGGTGAGGGGGTGGGGGGGGGGTGGGTGCAGTGGCTCAGTAGGTAGAGGTGCAGACTGCAAGCTGAGAGGTCCTTGATTCGAACCCCACCTGCAGCTGCCGTGTTGTGTCCTTGGGCAAGACACTTCACCCCCATTGCCCACTTGGGAGCACGGAGGAGTTGTGTACTAAGGCGTACTGCGCGTCGATGGGGCACCTGTCTTCAACCAATGCTAACCCTGCTTGTGTGGAGTTAGTATGTTGGTGAGTCGACAGTTGCTCGCCGTTGCTTGTTGGTTCTCTCTGGGTACGCCAGCTTCCTCCACCTGTAAAAGTTGTGGTCATGATTAGCCGTTGTGCAGAAATATGTGACCTTAAACATCAATAAATAAATAAATGTATGGGTGAGAACTCGACTATAGGACTGTTTTACAGTACGTGGAAAGTGTATTATCACTAAATCACCCGCACAGTGGAGATTCCACCCACGCAATATTTGCAAATTTGTTGCAAAGCATAACAAGCACAGGCAAAGTTTCAACCAATGGACCCCGGGTTAAAACCGGAGATCCATTGGCTGAAACATTGCTTGTGTTTTTGTCCATATATACAAAATTTGGAAGTTATAGTTTGGGTGATAACTCCACTCCGCGGGTGATTTAGTTACAATCCACTCTCCACGTACTGTATATAAGTAATCAAATCGCCATCCCTCTTTGCACCAGGCTTTTTCATCATTCCAGAATATTGTCATTCAGCTACTCAAGGGAATTACCGGTGATACGTGTGGAGCTGAATATGATTATCTGGTAGAGTGCTAAATTATTTTTTGGTCATCAAAAGTAGTCGACCTGTCTTTGCCTTGTTACAATTTATGGGAGAGTGCCCATAGGCACTCTCCCATAAATTGTAACAAGGTAAATCTTAAGACAAAATAATTTGACTTAAAAGACAATATGAAGTAGAGCAACTGAATTTGAAGTTTTTTAAGTTGTGTTACCTGCACATCAGATTAAAGCTTTAACATGTGTTTCCAGCATTCTACCAGTTGAAGATTTGGGCTGTTTATATTAATATTCTCCTTCAAATAGATCTGTTATATATTTATTTGAATCACTGGTTTTTGAAATTTATTTTTGTATATCTTTGCATTCACTCACAATGTTTTTGCAATAAAATGTCTTGCCTAAAATTTTCTTATTAGTGCACATACCTCCCATGATAACCATGCCATCACTGTACTTATCCCTATAAGAATGAGAGATTTATAAAAATATTTTTCTAACACTTCAACACAGTCTTCATCTGTGGCTTTGCAAATTTTCCAGACAAGCCCTAAATGCCTATATAGACAGTCAAGACTTTCGTTTAATCCTTGACCCAACATGGATGATATCAAAATTTTATTTTAAATATTTATTTTTCCTAAAATTTCAACAAAACCACATGTAATCCCTCGTTGGAATGAACTCAATTATTCGAATCAGCGCTTTCATATGGAAGTTCTGCGCAAAAATCTGATTGCACCTAATTTTGTACAAAATGGCTGCCAGCGGCCATCTTGAATTTCAGACCGCACTCAGAAACATTCGTTCTCGTCCCAAGGTGATAACAGAGGTACCCAAGAAGTTTCGTGAAGATCGGTTGATAAATACAGCCTCTAGCCCGAGCCGTATTGACATGTGTACTTACTGTGTGTAAGTAGCACTGAAAAAATCAAAGTTCATCTAATTTGCATAATTTACGCACGAGAAAAAACACCCCGTATTATATGTGATGTATCCCATGGTACTAAACATTCATACAAAAAATAATTGAAATCAGAGCTTTCATATGGAAGGTCTGCGCAAAAATCTGATTGCACCTAATTTTGTACAAAATGGCTGCCAGCGGCCGTCTTGAATTTCGGACCGGACCCCAAAACACTCGTTCTCGTCGCACGGTGATAACAAAGGAACCCAAGAAGTTTCGTAAAGATCGGTTCATAAATACGGCCTCTAGCCCGAGCCGTGCGTACGGCGCGACGGACGGACAGACGGGCCATGACAATACCTCAAATTTGGCTTCGCCAAAGTTGAGCTAAAAATCATCCCCAGAACCATCAATTAGAATATTAGATATTTGGTATACAACATCTTGTCAGATTCAAGTTTATTCAAATTGAGTCCCTGGGTTGATATGTTGTACTCCCTATGGGAACCCAAATTTTAACTTAGTGCAATATGAATATGAGGAAATTTCTTTAAAAATCAGATCGGCCACAAATAATCCTTTCATATTTGGTATATCCCCAGGTACGTCAGATTCAAGTTTGTGCAAATCGTGTACCTGGGTTCATGTTTGGGATCTCTATTGAAGCCCAAAGTTTAACTTGGTGCAATATGAGGAAATTTCTTTAAAAATCTTCTTCAGATCCTCCATTCAAAATGCTTTCATAGTTGGTATACATCTCGGGGTGAGGGTGTCAGATTCAAGTTTGTTCAAATTGAGTCCCTGGGTTGATATTTTGGGAACCTAAATTTTAACTTAGTGGAATATGAGGAAATTAAAAAAAAAAATCTATTTCAGTTCAATCAGTCAGAATTCTTTCACGCTTGGGGGGGGGGGGGGGGGGGGGCAGATTCAAGTTCGTTCAATTCGGGTCCCTGGTTTAGTATTTAGTTTAAACAATATTTTGTTTCCGATCCAAAATATTCATCGCAATTACAACAAAGTAGATGGTACAAAAAGGTATGGGAAAGGGATCCAGCAGCAAGCTAAAGCTTTTGTAAGCTGTCTCCATGTGATTTACAAACATTTGTCTGTATCAACACAGCGAGATTACTTAATAAATAACAATAACAATAAGAACAAGGTAGACTTTATGATTCTGGAGAATCATGGTTTTTCCAGGTGAGATTCCATGATTTTTCATGACCCCCAGAATGTCCGATGAATTGTTTTAAACTGTCTCACCGAAGTTCCTTTATTGGTGTTATCACAAAGGTGGGTATAGTAGTCTCAAATGACTCAGTTTGATAAAAAAAATGTTCAGGCTAAGACCATCATTAATGGTGGAGAGGGTTAATATCAATATCGTCGTCCGACAAGTTAATGACCGTCAAAAGGAGTTATGTTTGTTTGACACATACCCACTGAGTGCTGTGGCTATTTGAAAATGATCCATTTTATCTCAAATGTATCAAAATATTCATGTCTGGCAGTTTGTAGAAAGTTAACAAGTGCTGACAGGAATATTTTTTATGCAACTTGTAATGTCACACCAAGAACTGCGACTGGCCATTTTTCTTAGAAATCTACAAGATGTTTTCAGAGAAATCCAGGGAGAACATGAATTTTAAGCTTTTGATGGGTATCATTGTTTATCCAACCAAAAACGGGTTAAGGGTTGTTTTTTGAATACCCTTATTACTTACAAAAATAATTCTCAGTGAATTCTACTTCCACAGAGTTGATCTCTCCTCTTAACTTCGGGTTTTGTAGGTATACAAACACAGCCCATTTTATCAAAATTTTTGTTTGAGAACCTGCATAGGATTAACAAATGCTTACTGGAATATTTTGTACATGCAACTTGTAATGTCACTCACATCTGAGAATTGCCAATTTTTAGCTTTACTTGACAAAGTCAAGATAAGCTATTGCCATCACTCGTGCGGAAGTCTGTTATTCTGTGAGTCTGTGAGAGTCTGTTCACATTTTCCTTTAGCACGGGCTGCACCCCTAAGTTCTTGTCTGATCGTCACGAAATTTCATATGCAGGTTTGGGGTCATGTCTAGATGAGAACGCCCCCTTCTGGTCGCGATCGGTCAACCGGTAAGGCTGCCCGAGTGCAAAAACCCGAAAACCATTGGCACAGTCATCAGGTCGTATTTATGAAGGGATTTCATTGTAACTTGGTGGGATGCCTCTGTATAATGCCTAGATGAGAACGTCCCCTTTTGGGCATGATCTGTCAACCGTGATGGCTGCCCATGATCTGTCAACCGTGATGGCTGCCCAAGCCCGAAACCCACAGTCTACAGGTCATATTTATGGAGGAATTTCATTGTAACTTGGTGGGTTGACTTCATATAATGTCTAGATGAGAAAGTCCTCTTTTGGACGTGATTGGGCAACTGTGACGGCTACAGGGGGCCGAAGCCCGAAAACCTTTAGCACAGTCTGCAGGTCATATTTATGAAGGGATTTCATTGTAACTTGGTAGGATGACTCCAAATAATGCCTAGATGAGAACGTCCCATTTTGATCGCGATCGTTCAGCCTTGATGTGTGCACGAGCCCAAAAACCTTTAGCATAGACAAAAGGTCATATTTATGGAAGGATTTCATTGTAATCTGTTAGGTTGACTCCATATAATGCCTAGATGATGACATCCTCTTTTGGTCGTGACTGGTGAACTGTGATGGCTACAGGTGCCCGAAGCCCGAAAACCTTGAGCACAGTCAACAGGTCATATTTATGAAGGGATTTCATTGTAACTTCGTAGGATCACTCCAGATGATGCCCAGATGAGATTGTCCCCTTTGGTTGCGAGCATTCAACAATGATGGCTGCCCGAGCCCGAAGCCCGAAAACCTTTAGCACAGTCTACAGGTCATATTTATGAAGGGATTTCATTGTAACTTGGTAGGTTGACTTCATATAATGTCTAGATGAGAACGTCCCCTTTTGCGCACGATTGGGCAACTGTGACGGCTACAGAGGCCCGAAAACCTTTAGCACATTCTACAGGTCATAATTATGAAGGGATTTCATTGTAGCTTGGCAGAATGACTCCAAATAATGTCTAGATGAGAACGCCCTCTTTTGGTCGCGCTCATTCAGCCTTTATGGCTGCCCGAGCCAAAGACATTTAGCATAGTCTATAGGTCGTATTTATGGAAGGATTTCTTTGTAACTTGTTAGGTTGACTCCATATAATGCCTAGATGATGACATCCCCTTTTGGTCGTGATTGGTCAACTGTGATGGCTACAGGTGCCCGAATCCCGAAAATCTTGAGCACATTCTACAGGTCATATTTATGAAGGGATTTCATTGTAACTTCGTAGGATCACTCCAGATGATGCCCAGATGAGAATGTCCCCTTTTGGGTGCGATCATTAAACCATTATGGCTGCCCGAGCCCAAAGCCCGAATACATTTAGCACAGTCTACAGGTGATATTTATGAAGAGATTTCATTGTAACTTGGTAGGTTTGTCTTCATATAATGTGTAGATGAGAACGTCCCCTTTTGGACACGATTGGGCAACTGTGACAGCTACAGGGGCCCGAAGCCCGAAAACCTTTAGAACAGTCTACTGGTCATAATTATGAAGGGATTTCATTGTAACTTGGTAGGATGACTCCAAATAATGTCTAGATGAGAACGCCCCCTTTTGGTCGCGATCATTCAGTCTTGGTGGCTGCCCGAGCCCAAAAACCTTCAGCATAGTCTATAGGTCGTATTTATGGAAAGATTTCATTGTAACTTGTTAGGTTGACTCCATATAATGCCTAGGTAATGACATCCCCTTTTGGTCGTGATTGGTCAACTGTCATGGCTACAGGTGCCGAAGCCCGAAAATCTTGAGCACAGTCTACAAGTCATATTTATGAAGGGATTTCATTGTAACTTCGTAGGATCACTCCAGATGATGCTCAGATCAGAATGTCCCCTTTTGGTTGCGATCATTCAACCGTAATGGCTGCCCGAGTCCAAAGCTCGAAAACCTTTAGCACAGTCCTCAGTTCATATTTATGAAGGGACTTCATTGTAACTTAGTAGTTTGACTTCATATAATGTCTAGATGAGAACAGCCCCTTTTGGACACCATTAGGCAACTGTGACGGCTACAGGGGCATGAAGTCCAAAAACCTTTAGCATAGTCTACAGGTGATATTTATGAAGGAATTTCATTGTACCTTGGTAGGATGACTCCAAATAATGTCTAGATGAGAACGTCCCCTTTTGGTCGCGATCATTCAGCCTTGATAGCTACCCGGGCCCAAAACCTTTAGCATAGTCTATAGGTCATATTTATGGAAGAATTTCATTGTAACCTGATAGTTTGACTCCACATAATGCCTAGATGATGACATCCCCTTTTGGTCGTGATTGGTCAACTGTGAGGGCTTCAGGGGCCCGAAGCCCGAAAACCTTGAGCACAGTCTATAGGTCATAATTATGAAAGAATTTCATTGTAACTTCGTAGGATCACTGCAGATGATGCCCAGATGAGAATGTCCCCGTTTGGTTGCGATCATTCAACCATGATGGCTGCCCGAGCCCAAAGCCCAAAAACCTTTAGCACAGTCCACAGGGCATATTTATGAAGGAATTTCATTGTAACTTGGTAGGTTGACTTCATATTATGTCTAGATGAGAACGTCCCCGTTGGACTCAGTTGGGAAACTGACGGCTACAGGGGCTCGAAGCCCGAAAACCTTTAGCACAGTCTACAGGTCATATTTGTGAAGGGATTTCAATGTAACTTGAAAGGATGACTCACTTTGGAATAATTTCACTGTAACTTGGTAAGTTTCGTTGATATACGTTAACTGTGAGGGCCACATACATTAACTGTGAGATCAATGAAGTCATATTTACCCACTCCTCAGCTCTAGTACAGTGTACACCTCATATTATTTTTATCAAAAACATAGCATACAGGGAACAGAAATGAACATATTCCCAATTATCACAATTCTTGTCTTATTTCATGATCCTTTCATAAACATAGAACATTATCCTTTTCATCAAACACAGCACACAGACAAGTTAAACTACAGTGTCATTGACACTTTCATTTTAATACCCTTATTGGTTACAAAAAGGATCCACGGTGAATCCCACTTCCAATAAATGAAGTTATGTTTGTCTTTCACGTATCGTTTGGGTGCTATTGGAGCCCGAAAACAGCCCATTTCATCAAAATGTCGATGTTTGGCAGTCTGTGGAGGGCTAACATATGCATTGTCTAATATCTCTTGTATATGAATGGTCGTGTCACAGACAGGTCTAAAAATGATGAACGTTCAAAAAAAAATCTACAAGACGCGTTTCGAGAAAGTGCCTATAAACCCAAATTTTGACAGTTTTTTGCCAATTCTGGCGAAATAAGGGTCAAATCGAAAATTTTGCTTCGGTACACTTTTAGATTTTGTGACCCTCCATGCGTGTGCAAGATTGTGTGATAATCGGTTCGAAAATGGCTTCTGAATCGTACGGACAAAATGTGTCGGACCCCCCCCCCCTCCCCCCCCCCCCCCAAAAAAAATAAATAAATAAAAAAAAAATAAAAAAATATAATCCGTAGAAAAGCAATAGTCTTTTCCAGAGGGAAAACCCTAAATATCTGAACATGTATTTGGAAGGGAAATATACTGTTTCTTATGTAGGCTAGCAGTTGTAGAGAAGTCTACATTCAGTAATGGTGCAGTGCCATATGGGCTTGGAAGAAATATTTATTTGGCGTCTGTTTTGTCTCAAGATTGGATGCAGTGGTAGGTACTTTCCCTGAGTGATTGTTAACTTGGAACCACACAGTGTGCGGTTCCGAACACTCCAGAAATCGGTCACAGGGTATTCGAGATGTCAAAACGGTTATTTGTAGCATTTGAAGATGTTGGTGGGTGATAATTATTGCAGACCATATAGGTTAGTGTTTGGGCTTCCTATTGGAGCCCAAATTTTAATTTGGTGCTACAATAGGAATTGTTTTTAAAAATCTTCTGATCCACCAGTCAGAATGCTTTCATATTTGTAATATAACATCTCTAGGGAGGCCATATTCAAGTTTGTTCAAATCGGGTCCCTAGGTTAATATACTGAGTCAAAAAAGAAAGTATAATAGAAACAAATGTGAAAAAAAATAGCATAAAGGATGGAATATAATAGTTCTAATGTTGCATGTTTGTGGACAAGATGTCGTGCAAAGAGTTTAATGACATGTTGTTGGCCACCCAACCGTATACAATTTTGCTGGGGATTTAAAAATAGCACGTGCTACCCGAGAATGCCAAATTGAATGGGTGACCGACGATTTTCTTTGTGTTATGTTGTACTAGAGAGCCTGGGTTATTGAGAAAACACGCTAGTTTTTGTCTTCTGACATTTTAAAAAATGCCAAGGTTAACTGAAAATCAGAGGTTGCGTGCCATTGGTATGCATGAGTCTGGGATACCTCCAGATGAGCTCGCTTCTGAGTTCGGAGTCACCGAGGCCACTATTTACCGTCTCATTGGAAGGTATAGATCTACTGCCGACCGACCGCGTTCAGGTCGACAAGAGTTACAAACCCTGCACAAGGCCGACACATAAGGACGTCTCACTTGCGGATCGCTTCTTTCCGGCGACGAAGACCGCAGCAATTACTCCTGGTAGAATTAACAATAGAATCAGTGCACAAACTGTCCACAACAGTCTCGCTAAACACGACATCCGAAGTAGGCGTCCATACCACGGACCAATCCTTACCCAACGTCATCGTACCGTCAGAATGGAATGGGTGTGTCAGCGTGTTCGTTGGACTCCGCAGCGTTGGAGCACAGTTCTTTTTAGTGATGAATCACGATTTTGTCTTCGGCGCGCTGATGGTAGAGCAAGAGTGTATCGCCACCTAGGAAAACGGCGGGGGTAGTGTAATGGTTTGGGCAGGAATTTCCTTGCACTATCGAACGCAATTGATCTTCATCGATGGTAATCTGAATGGACAATGATAGAGGGACGAAATTCTTAACGCTGTTGTTGTCCCGTTGTTCAACGCTAACGTCGGGTTGCAGTTATTCCAGCAAGACCATGCACGGTGGCGCGTATCTGTCGTGACTTTCTCGAGGAGCAGACCATCGAACTTCTTCCTTGGTCCCCACTTTCGCCAGATTTGTCGCCAATCGAGCATCTTTGGGGTCCATTGGACCGTCGGATACGACTTCATAATCTTCAGACGTTAGGCGACTTACGTAATGTTCTAAGGCAGGAGTGGAACTCAATACCACAGGGTCACATCCAGAGGCTTATCAGGGCCATGAGCCGTCGATGTCTTGCCCCCCAAGAGACAAACGGTGGACATATACGCTATTGACTGCATGTGTGAATTTTTCATTTCACCCCATGTCTGAATTGCGATGTCCTGACGTGACGCTGACAACTGTAAGAACATGAAATTATGCAAATTCATACAGCTAGACTCGAAATATGAATTTACAATAATTTGTTTGGGATTGAAGTCTATAATACTAAATACTAAAAAAAATTGCTCCTCGAAGTTTATTATACTTTCTTTTTTGACTCAGTATATTTGTGCTGGTGGGGGAGGGGTTGCAGTGACATAACAACCCTTGGAAGTTGGGCAGTGCTTGTCTACAGCTAATAGAATTGGTAACAGTCAGGAAGACCTATGATAATTATCATCTGACAGGGACACTAGAGCTATGAATAATTTCATGACTTCATTCCTCTGTAGTGTTGATGAACCATGACTAACTGAATATGACCCAAAATACTTTGAACTACTTTGTCAGTTGAGTGATTAACTGGTTGAGGGCCACATTTGTTTGGTGGTCGGAATTTGTTCATCAAAATTTGTTTTATTACAAATTACTGAAGAGTGCCCTTAGGCACTCTTCAA
This sequence comes from Pictodentalium vernedei, assembly GCA_031216915.1. Lineage (NCBI taxonomy): Eukaryota > Metazoa > Mollusca > Scaphopoda > Dentaliida > Dentaliidae > Pictodentalium > Pictodentalium vernedei. The sequence goes on from CM062292.1 coordinate 98,650,355, forward strand.
TAATTTGTGATAAAAGAAATTTATAAAAATAAAAATATTATTTGTGTTTGACTAAATATGAAAAAATTAGCAAGAAAAATGTGGGCTTTTCCTCTGGTACCCTCAATTGTTTGATAGCCATGATAGTGGCTCCTAGCACTCAATCAGTTAAGGCCCCTTGAGGCCTCTTGTTATATTATGTGGGTGGATGCGGCTGATTTGTTAGGCAAAGGGTTAAAAAATATTTATTTCTAAATTCACAATTGAACATCAAGTAACAAAACCTAACATAATGGGGATTTGGCAGTCATCTGGTAGCATTTGTAAGGCAGTTTCCACAGCTGAAACAAAGATTTTAAGAAACTGGGAGGAATGGATGTAACTGTAGAACATTGTATTTCACAGAGGTGTTTTCCTGTTAAATATATCTAGCAAACAGTGAAAATAATAAATAACAGCCAAAGCTTGCCTAGAAACAATTGCCAAGATACTTAGAATATAACTGCAAAGTTTACCCAAGACTACTTGTTGGGGCACCTGTTGAAAACAAAATCCGGTATTAAGCCTTTAATGGTTAACAATGGAACACGTGCTCAGGTTTGAGGTAAACTATATCTTGCTGTCTTAGGAGAGGGTCCTCCATAGGCTTTGTGTACCTTTGAGGCAGGGCCCTGCGAAGCTTCAAAATTCGATATGACTTGAAATGGTCACAATAATTCAATTTGACTTCAATCCCACTGATTTATAAACCTTCTCAACATCCTACAATGTGTCTCCTCTTGAACCCTTCTTCTATCATCAGGTTTCCTGTACAGGAGGTGTGTGTGGGGGGGGGGGGGGGGGGACCTGTACAGGAGACCTGATGACAGAAGAAGAGTTCAAGTAGGTTCTCCTTCCGAAATTATATTGATTCCATTCTGGAATATTCCACTTTTTAGCTTGATTTGCATGAGTCACCATTGCACACAACACTTGAGCGGAGACTGATAATATACTATTCAAAGTTTGCTAAGCACCAAGTACATCCAACTACCTGTTTTATGTTTTGGCTGAAATATTGTAATGAAAAGTGTATATATTTTTTATTTAATTATATCTTTAATGGTTTAAGTACAGAAATTTAGATTTTATTTGTGTTTGACATTATTTTTGGCTTTTGAATACGATAACCAAGGAAAATAGATGTTATTGGTAAAAGAGGAAATTTTTCAATATGCCAAAAAGTTGACGGAGTGAACTGGTACGGGTTCAATATCGAGTATGAGACCCATTACTGTTAATTACAGCTTGACACCGCAATCTCATGCTCCCAATCAGGTTCCTGGTGGTCCTTTGTGGGATGTTGTTCCATTCTTGGACCAGCATGGCACCAAGCTCCTGGACACTTCTTGGCTGGACAGGACGGGCTAAAATTGCAAGCTGCAACTCACTCCAGACATGTTCGATTGGAGTGAGGTCAGAGGATCTTGCTGGCCAGACCATGATTGACCCTCCACCATAGCGGTAATGCTCAGCAATGTTGGCTGCATGGAATCGCTCTCCTGGTCTTCTCCATACCCTAGAACGCCTATCTGTGTGGTCCATGCAGTAGCTTGACTCATCTGTAAAAAGGGCAGGTCGCCAATCTTCTCAGGTCCATCCAACGTGGTCCATGGCCCATTCATATCGTGCCTGGCGGTGGTTCTGGGACAGCGGAATGCGAATACGTGGTCTTCTCGATCGGAGACCACCTTCGTGCAACCTTGCCCGGATAGTCTGCGTCGAAACATTTACCCCGGATGCATTCTGAAGGTCACTGCGAAGCTGGGTTGTTGTGGCAAAGCGGTTCCTACGGGCCTGGATGATAAAAAAAACCCCAGTCTTCAGCTGCAGATGTTGCCCTGTTTCTGCCACCACTATGCCGTCTTACTGGTGTGCCATATTGCTGAAATCTTGCCTGGGCTCTGGTGATCACCGTATGGTGAACACCAAGCGCTTCACCAACCTGACGATGGGTAGCCCCTTGCTCCACCACCCATACAGCCCGCCACATTTCTGCTTCAGACAAATGTCTTCTTACATTTGCATTTGCCATATTCAATCATTAAATCACAAGGGTTTGTGTTGAAAAGAAGTCTGAATACCCTACACATGTACATGTACACAGTACACGAAAACATGAAAATCAAGGGGTACATGCTTTCCATGACTGTCACGAAAAGTCTGCCTGTCAAGAGAGCTAATGTAAACACTGGGGACCATCTCAATACACTCCTCAATCATATCCACCAAAAACATCGCAAATATGTCACAAGCAAATTTCACAATGATGTGTCAAATATTTGGTGCTTTGCAAACTTTGAGTAGTATATTTACGGTTTTAAGAAGGTGCAATATCCACAACTTGAAAATCGATGATATTCGATTAGAGATTCGATTTTGATTCGAAATCAGGTGCCCGATTCGATTTGATATATTCGTAAAACTGAAATAGCCGTCATTCATAAATAAAAAAGAACATGCTGTTGCATGAAATTCACACGGTAAAGATACAGCGATTATATGTTAACCATTTTAACCTCCTATATGCTGCTGGCGGATATTCCTGCCAAGGACAGGATTTCTCTTGCCAGTGAAATAAGTATCATTTGGGTACTTTTATCCAGATGTTCCCCCTGTAAACTGAATGGACTGTTCCTTCAAATATCTTGAAATTTAAATTTAGATGAAATTTTTAATCAAATCGTGTCCTGGCTGCTGTGAAGCAGCCAAGACACGATTTGATGAAAAATATCTTGAAAATACTCAGCGGATTAAAAGTTAATATTACTTAATGAGCTTTGTTCTCTGAAATGGTAAATATTTGCTGGGTGGAAAATTCCACACCTTTCACCGGCATGGTTAGTGGTGATCTACTCTTCATCAACTGTACCTGTACTCTTACTAGCTGGACCACTATAAAACTTGAGGACACGTACTGTTGCAGTTATTAAATTATTGTGGTTTCGACAGTCAATGTACCTCATGTCAAACAGTTTTACAGTTGGAGAAAGCCAGAGAGGACCACTGAGCAGTGGCGAGCAAATGCCAAACTCCCCAAAAGGCTAACTCCACACAAGCAGGATTAGCATTGGTTGAAGACAAGTGCACCATCGACGTAGAGTATGCCTTAGTACAAAGCGTCACCATGCGCCCATGTAGGCATTCGGGATTAAGTTCCCTTTGCAAGGACACAACGCAGTTACCACTGGTGGGATCGAACCGTTGATCTTTCGGTTTGAAATCTAATGCCGACACCACTGTGCCACCGCGCTCTCTACTACTGCAGTTCATTGATCACCTGGTTGACTGGACCCAAATATGAACCCAGGGGCCGATTTGAACACACTTGAATCAGATCCACCCTACAATGTTGCATACCAAATATCAAAAGATTCTGCCTGTTGGATCTGGAGAAGAAGATTTTTTAATCTTTTTCCCATTGCCTACAGTGTTAAAAAGTGCTGACTCAGCACTTTTTCAAAGTCCTGAAAAAAGTACCTTGTGATCAAACCGATAGGGATTTTTTTTAACCATTCCATTCTACTCGAAAAAGTAAGCTTTATGCAAAATAAGAATTCTCTGTGCCGTGTAGTTTTGGAGATATGGCAGTTTTAAGGTTTTTCCTATTTTTAGCTCCCGAGGTTCCCACGGGGCAATAAGAAAAAAATTTTTGGCATCAATCAACTACTTATGACCCATTATCATCTCGTATCAAATTTGGTTCAAATCGACCTCACGGTTCTGAAAATAGAAATTTTAGGCGTGGCCAAAATTTTTGCCCTTCCCATAATGAAGGCAAATAATGCCCGACAAACTTCTCTTGAACAAACTTGATTCTAAACCTTAAAAGGACTCTGTATACCACATATCAAGTCTCTGCTACTGGTGGTTCAGTAGAAGATTTTCAAAAAATTTGGCCATTTTTCCCCACACCTCTGCTCAATATGGGCCGAAACCTAATTTGGATAAAAATCAAAATGCCCCTATATAACCACTACTTACATGAAATTTCATTAAAATGTGGCCAGTGGTTTAGGGGAAAGAGGCTCAAACACCACCTTCACGCAGGACGACAGACGACGGACGGACGACGGACGAAGAGTGATAAGAAAAGCTCACCCTGACTTTCAGTCAGGTGAGCTAAAAATGCAGGCGTGTGAACGGTTTGAAAATCCAACTCGCAGTTTCCATTTTAAATTCTTTACTTTATTTCGGATTTCCCCAATGTTAACTGTAATCGGAAATTAATAAATAGGATGTAATTTTATAATTTTCCCTGTCGTTTATTCAAAGCTCACGGGTATGACTTAAAACACGGCGTGATATTGTTCAAAATGTATGGTACATTGAAAAACAAAAGACCTCGAAAACTGTTCCATATGAAAATGAGTTCTGGTCAATGCGCTGCAGTTTGCATGGATTCCCAAGTGATAAACTTGAAAGTGGAACTTTTTTTTCACTGAATCGATAAGAGGTTATGAAAGGAGCACCGTTTAGGAATATTGTGCTTGTTGGAGAAAAAAATCACCATCGAAATAAGTTCCGGAAAGCACACTGCGTTATTCAGAGAGTGACCGAAGTTCAATGACAAGCGGACCTTTTTGTTATGTCAGTGAATGATAACAGGGCACCGTTTTTTGTGGATGTGCTGATATTGTTTGGGAAAGTAATTCGGCCAAAACTGATTTCATAATAAGCCGAGTGTAACCAATAATAATATAAGTTGTTGGTTTTTTTAAACAAATTTTATAGTTTTAATCGCCCGCGCAAATTGACATTAGGCGCGCAAAATATGCCCGCCTTATTCTGAATCCAGGCGGGCGGAGGCGGGCGGGAGCGATCGCCCGCCGCAAATGGCCAGGCCTACCTTACTCCCGCCACGAAACGAACACGCATGTTCAGAAATAAAAAAAAAGCCGATGGCCATTTCGAGATCTCAGAAACGTTTTAATACTTCAGTATATTTTTTTATCAAAGACATGCGGAATGTTGCCCCGTTCCTTATTTTTTTTTATATACGTGACACCTGTCGCTCCATTTCACCAGTGACTCGAATTTATGTGCCCCATTTGGAATTTACGCATTCATTTTCCACGCTTTTAATAATCTGCCATTTGAAATCCAGACTTAATTTTAGTGGGTTACATATATTTTCACCGTCAAAATTTCCATCCGTGTTCAGTTCTATTTATACATTCCGATTCGTTTCGAAGGACACTTGTCATTCAATATTATAGTTCAATATGAAGAAATTGAAAAGGCAATACAGTGAATGTTTCGACGTTTAAACGGTGGCCCACGGGGGGAAGGATTGGTTTTAAAACTGACTCACCCGACGAGACGAAAGTCCCTTCAGTATGGTGCAAAATATGCGCAGAGCATGGGAATAAAATATTATCAGACAGGAGAATACGGGGTCAAGCTCGTAAAGATTCCAAAACATATATAACTGGGAGAAACTTTGTAACAAAATGGAGCACCATGCGCCACTTTTCCAGCAAGGCCCAGACCACCAGTCTCGAACTGAACGGGGGTGGTAAAAACCCAACAGACATTGATGCTACACCAAGTAGTAGAACTAGTGGTACAGCTGCAAGTGCAACTGCCCAAATCATATCTCACGGTGTAGTGCAAGCAAAAATAGATGATGTACTGCAAAACCAGTCCCAGGATGCTTATGGAAAGCTTATCAAGACAGCCTACATTCTGGCTATCGATGGTCAGCCTCTTTCTTCCTTTAAAACTTTGATGAGGGTCAAAAGGCTAATGGTGTTTCATAGCAAGGGAATTGATTCATTGCATTGCCGATAGTATCCGTGAAAAACTCTCTGAAATAGTCAATGCAGCCAATGTTTATTCAGTTCTTTGTGACGGGTCGCAAACCAGGAAAACTGGGCATGAGAAAGAACTTGTTTTTGTTCGTTTATTGGGGGGGGGGGGGGGGAGGGGGGGGGGCTGTTTACTATCTGGCTAGTCTTGAAGATATGGAATTTTATGGGGACTCAACAGCAGAAAATCTGAAAAAATTGATTGATAATGTGTTTAATAATAAACTTGGCTTTCAGTGTGAGCACTACTTAAACTCTCATGTGCCCGTGACTGCAGATGGTGCAGCTGTGAATACAGGTGTCAGGAAGGGCCTTTTAACACTACTGAAAAGGGAACGACCCTGGATTGTTTCAATTCACTGCATTCAACACAGAATAGAACTGGCAATTAAAGACACCATCATGAAATCTGATAAGTTTGTCAAAGTTTTATGAGAAATTTGTATTATTTTTTCAAGCAAAGTGGCAAATTTAAAAGACATTTTCATGAGACTGCAGATGCCTACAAATGCCAGGTTTATGTATTCACCAAAGAGCATAGGACGCGGTTTGTGTCACATCATAAAAAAGGCATTGAAAATTTGTTGCATAACTGGATTGCTTTGCTGCTAGACCTTGAAAACGCTGTATCTAACTCATTTTTTCAAATGTGAATGCCAAACTATTGGGCTTTTTAAAGCAACTGAGAAATATTAAATTTTAGTGACCTGTGTTCTTTATAGAAAACTTGTAAAAGCCATTTCAAACCTGCCATTAACATTTGAAGGAGAGAACACTTATGCTTTTGATATTCTGCCAAAAATGAATAAATTTGAAATTGAGCTGGAAATAATTTCTGACACTGGCATTTTTGTTGATAAGCTGCTTATTTCCGAGAGAGAAAAAAAATGAATATTTTATTTATTATGACTCGACAAGTAATGACATTTCTTGTAAGCTTCCACAAATTTCTCACATGAAACGAAAAATACAAAACAGAGAGTATGTAACTCTTAAATATGACAACCTGACAGACACAGATGTTGTCAGCATCTACAGTTCACTGAATAATTTGAAAAATTTGGGTACAGCAAATATCAAAAATTGTGTAAATGAACGCTTGGCTTCTCTCAGAGATGGTATCTTCACCGAGATGCTGTGGCTGAGTCCAGCAAAATGGTCTGAGGACATAGACAGTGAATTGCTATCCCTAAAGGCTCTTATTGAACATTTTGAAACACCTCTCAAATTTCATAATTTCAACTTTAACCAATCAGTAATAAAAACTGAATGGAAACAGTTAAAAAAAACAGTGAACCACTACTACAAGCGTGCAAAGCCCTCTCAGTTATGGTGCCAAATATTTACTTACCGGAGAAACGAGTTCCCAAATATTTCTTTGTTAGCTGAAATACTCATGTGCCTGAGTGCCAGCAATAGCACTGTAAAAAGGGGTTTCAGTTACCTGACTGCTATGTTGTCCGATAGACGATTGAACTTGTCACATGTGACCATGGAAGATTTGATATTGATCAAGGGGAACAATAATGCATGGTCAGATGAAGAGCGTGTAGAAATGCTTAACACTGCACAAACTAAATTTATGCTTAAACGCAGAAGGAAGAAAAGTGACGTTCAAAGTGACACAGATGTTTTGGGAGCCAGGAAAAGAAGGCTTCTTGCATCTGACCAGTGTGATGATGGGTCTGAGTCTCAAGATTCCCAAGAGGTTACTAGTTCCAGTTCTGACTCTGAAACTGATTTGGATGATTCTTCATTCCATGCATCTGGCAGCAAAACTTAAATACGATTTTGAACTTTTCAGCATGACTGAGACTGAATATTGACAGACTGAACACGTGAAGTACAAAGCAGATTTTTAGGATAGAAAATCATATGTGTTCATTAAGCTCTATGCTGTAATATATATTGCTTCACTCCACATTCCGTGTTTTGGTACTGTACAATTATGTATTCCGAGTTTTTAGGTTGGCCTGTTTGTAGCGCGTATAACACGCATGACCTAAAATGGTGAACATGGAAATGAATAAATATCAAGATGGACAGTTGTTCAATATCATGTTGAATCTGTGTCTTTATATGTACTCTGGACTAACAAAAGATATTATATGGTGGCAGAGGTGAAAGACGTTTCATGAGAGTGGAATATTTACAAAGAACATTTGGTTGGTTAATGATATTTTTGTGTTTTGCAATTGGCAACATGGACAAATTGAAACCGCCCGAGAGGCTGAATTTTGATGCGAGCAATTTATCGCACACTTGGAAGAAATGGAAAGAGGAACTTTCTCTTTATATGGATCTTGCACTGCAAGGAAAGGAAGAAATATATCGGGTCAAGATGTTTTTATATTTGATCGGTTCTCGGGGTCGGGAAGTATATGAAACTTTAAAATTTGAATCTCCACCCGAAGAACGAACATTGTCCATGCTTGTAGATAAATTCGAGGATTATTGTAATCCACAGAAAAATGAAACTGTAGAACGGTATAAATTTAATACACGCAATCAAGAGATTGGTGAATCCATTTCCAATTATATAACGGAACTAAAACTTCTTGTTCGATATTGTGGGTTTGGTGATTTACAAGATTCGTTGCTTAGAGACCGAATTGTTTGTGGTATTTCGGATGAACATTTAAGGGAACGATTACTCCGAGAAACCAAATTGACTTTCAAACTGTGTACAGATATATGTCAAGCTTCGGAATTATCGAAAGAACGAATGAAAGAAATTAATAATCCTGTGACAGCAACAGTTCATTCAGTCAGAGAAAAGAATTATAGTTCCAACACGGCGACAAATCAGTCTGTGAGGAAGAAAGACCCAAAACATACATTTCGTGAAGCAAAGACTTTCAACTCAAATATGTGCAATAATTGCAAATATTGTGGAAGAAAACATGAATTTCAAAGGGACAAATGTCCTGCGTTTGGGCAACTGTGCCATAAATGTAAAAACAAAGATCATTTTGCAGTAGTATGTGGTAAATTTCAACCATTAAGATCACGCTCCAGTGCATCTCGACCCAGTGCTCATGCATGTAGAACAGTGCATTATGTTGACAATGGAGAATCAGACTCTGATGAATATTATGAGACAATCAAGACAGTCACATCTTGTAGATACTCTTCTAAACACCTGTATGCAACAATGAGTGTAAACGATAGACAAATAAAATTTCGACTTGATAGTGGTGCGTCATGTAATGTATTACCGGTCAGAAAACTGTATGGTTTCAAATTCAAACTTGGAAAGGCTACAGAAACTCTTATAACTTTTAATAAGTCCAAAATAGTGCCTTTAGGGAAATGTGAGTTTAAAGTTGTAAATCCAAAGAACAACAAACATTACATTATTGAATTTATGATTGTTGAACAAGAAACTACTCCCATTCTTGCATGGGCGCAGATCGTGGGGGGACGGGGGGGGGGGGGACGTGTCCCCCCCAGATCTCATCAAGGGGGGGACATGGTATGCCATGTCCCCCCCCCCACCACTGGGGGGACATGGTATGACATGTCCCCCACTATGCTCCCCCACTGCTGCACCCTCTCATCAATTTTAATGCGAGATTCACTTCTGATACACGTTCAACTAGTCCAAACTTGGACCCACAGTTCGTAATATAATTTTGGGGTTGGTACGGCCTGTACTGTAGCCGTATCAACCACAAAAATTATATTACGGACTATGTCTGTGAGTCCATGTTTGGACTGACGTAACGTTCAACGAACAGTTGTTCAACACTGCGCCTTCAAATAAGTTGTTACTCAGCCAGACACAGCTGTGGGTTGCACGAATGCATAAGCAGCATAACTATTTGATATCGGAATATCATTGTTGCAGACAGAATTCTTATGCAGAGAGAGTAATAGGCCGGTAATGAGCTCGTGAAAATGTGCAAGACAGTATCGTCTGCTTTGTTTACATTTTGAAAACGAAATTTATCGATCGAATTCATTCAATTCACGCGACTTGTTGATGACGTATGTGGCGGGCTGTTATTGGATCTGTTAATCCATTAACGGGCCCGACACATACGTCGTCGCTCCATCTGTTGGGCCCTTATGCTAATCCACCGCACAGTCGAATTGTGTTAATCTAATAGGGAACGCTCGGTAAAGCGGGAACAATTATGGTTAAGCATTTTGACAAAATTACAACAGGCTGTTGAAAAACATATTTTTTTCTACTAAATAATTAAGAGAAATTATACCCCAGAGGCCACCAGAATGCACCATTTGAAAGCGCAATTTAAAAAATTTCTTGGGGGGAGAACCCCCCCAAACCCCCCTCTGCCGGCTCGTGCCTGCGACACTCGCTGCAGATGTCTTCGGCATCTGCCCGTTCCCCCCCCCCCCCCCCCCCACTTTTGGGAAGAGATCTGCGCCCATGCATTCTTGTTAGTCAGGCAGTTCAGGATATGAATCTGTTGACAGTCAACTTTAACAATATATGTTCTCTTGATGTATCAAAAGAACCTTTGACGGAATCGGTAGTTCTTAATGAGTTTAAGGATGATTTTGAAGGAACAGGGTGTTTGTCAGATGACTATCACATAGCAGTAGATCCTGAGGTAAAACCTGTTGTACAACCTCCAAGGAAGATTCCGAATGCTCTTCGAGATAAGTTGAAAACTGAATTGAAACGTTTAACCGAAAGTGGAATTATTGAACCGGTAACTGAATCAACAGCATGGGTGTCAAATCTAGTTATAGTAGAGAAACCAAATAAATTAAGAATATGCATCGATCCGAAAGACTTAAACAAGGCGGTACAACGCAGTCATTACCCAATGCCAACGATAGAGCAGTTATTACCAGATTTGAAGAAAGCAAAAATTTTCTCAGTTCTGGATGCTAAAAATGGTTTCTGGCATGTGAAACTAGATGAAGAGAGTTCATTATTGACAACTTTTAACACTCCACATGGTCGCTATAAATGGCTTCGACTCCCGTTCGGAATAAAATCGGCGCCAGAAGAGTTCCAGCGGAGGCAACATGAGACGATTGAAGGTCTTAATGGAGTTCACTGCATTCATGATGATATATTAGTGATAGGTGAAGGCGACACCGAAGAGGAAGCAATTGTAAATCATGATAAAAATTTCATTAGTTTAATGCATCGCTGCAGGCAAAGGAATCTCAAAATTAATCGGGAAAAATTGAAATTCAAACGGAAGGAAGTTCGGTTTGTAGGTCATCTTCTTACGGCAGATGGAGTGTGTGTTGACCCCGATAAAGTAAAGGCAGCGTTAGATATGCCTATTCCCTCAGATGTTTCAGCAGTGAGAAGATTCATCGGGTTTGTCAATTATTTGTGCAAATTTCTACCTAGGCTCAGTGATCTGTGTGAGCCAATACGTAAGTTAATTGTGAAAGATAAGGTATGGTGTTGGCTTGATATTCATACTCAAGCAGTCAATGAAATTAAACGGCTTGTGTGTCAAAGCCCAGTATTGTCTTATTATGATTCTGAAAAGGAGCTTACTCTACAGTGTGATGCATCGTTAACAGGTTTAGGTGTATCATTGCTTCAAAATGAGCAACCAATAGCTTTCGCTAGTAGAGCTTTGAGTGATTCAGAAACGCGTTATGCGCAGATTGAGAAAGAAATGTTAGCTGTAGTTTTCGGTTTGGAACGTTTCCATCAATACACCTATGGTAGACTAGTACACGTTGACAGCGATCACAAACCACTTGAGTCGATTGTAAAGAAATCTCTTCATACAGCTCCAAGACGTCTTCAAAGAATGCTTCTACGTCTTCAACAATATGATTATGACATTAGATACAAACCTGGTAACACTATGTATATTGCCGATACATTAAGTCGAGCATATCTCAATGAATCAGAGATGTCTACCTGTACGTCTGATTTTGAGAAGGAATTAGAATGTGTGAATATGGTACAATATTTGCCAATGACTGAACCTAGACTGAGAGACATTCAACATCATACAGCAAATGATGAAAGTTAGAAATTGTTAAAGCAAACTATAATTGTAGGTTGGCCGAACAAACGTGAAGAAACTCTTAATTTGGTAAAACCGTATTTTGACATTCGCGATGAGCTCAGTGTGCAAGACGGTATTATCTTTCGTGGTGAACGTGCAGTTATCCCAAAATCTCTTCGATCAGATATGCTGTCGCGAATTCACTCTTCACACATTGGTATTGAAGGTAGTTTACGCAGAGCCAAAGAATACCTCTATTGGCCAGGTATGCATGCCGAGATCAGACATTTTATTGAGAGTTGTGAAACATGTCAAACTTATGATACAAAACAACAAAAAGAGACTTTAGTTCCGCATGAAATTCCAGACCGACCTTGGGCTAAGATTGGGGTGGACTTATGCTATTTTAACAATAACAATTATGTAGTGACAGTAGATTACTATTCAAACTTTTGGGAAGTTGATTACCTTGAGAATACTAAACCCACAACTTTAATTCGCAAACTTCGAGGACATTTTTCTAGATATGGGATTCCTGATACCGTTGTTTCGGACAATGGGCCTCAATTTAATTGTGGAGAATTTAGTAAATTTGCAGCTGATTGGGACTTTGAACATATTACATCATCCCCCACATATGCCCAAAGTAATGGTAAAGTAGAACAAGCAGTGAAAACTGTTAAAAGACTTATGAAACGCTCATTGAAGTCTAAATCTGACATTTATCTAGCCATTCTAGATTTTCGCAATACTCCTACCAAGGGTATGTCCAGTAGTCCGACACAAAGGTTGATGAACCGACGAACAAAGACTCTATTACCAACTAAGAATTCTCTTTTGAAACCCAAAGTACCAGAGTCGATCTCATTGGAAATTAAGAGAAATAAAGACAGACAAGCTATGTATTATAATCAAGGTTCAAAAGATTTGAGTGAACTTCGAATGGGTACATATGTCAGAATAGCTCCGAAACCTGGTGACATACATAAAACTTGGGTAAAAGGAAGAATAATAAGTAAAGTAAACATAAGGTCGTACATTGTCAAGTTAGAAAGTGGAATAACTGTTCGCAGAAATCGTCGTGATATCCGTATAGCCAAGGGTGTTCATAGTCAAGCTGATACATACATGTATGACCATTTTAACATTAGTGATGATAATGTTGGTAGTAACCAAACTTGTAACTTTGACAGTCAGTCAAGTGGTAGTAACAGTACTGAAAATAATAATAACCACAGTACCGGTGATTCGTACGAATATAGTAACAATGAGTCAGGACCATCAGACAATAATGGCGGATCAGTAGATGCAGGTACCAAAACCCGATCAGGCAGACAGGTCAGAAGACCTCAAAGGCTAAAAGATTTTGTTGAGTAATTTGACCTAGTAATTTCAAAAAAAAAAAAATTTTGTTGAAATTATTATTGACCATTTTGTCAGTCTGTGGTTTACAGAATAAAAAAATAAACTGTTGACAGTCAAATTGGTTGGTACAATGTATTTGTTTATCTGAAGAAAAAGGGATGTAATATATATTGCTTCACTCCACATTCCGTGTTTTGGTACTGTACAATTATGTATTCCGAGTTTTTAGGTTGGCCCGTTTGTAGCGCGTATAACACGCATGACCTAAAATGGTGAACATGGAAATGAATAAATATCAAGATGGACAGTTGTTCAATATCATGTTGAATCTGTGTCTTTATATGTACTCTGGACTAACAAAAGATATTATATATGCCAGCCAAGAAGGCTAATTTTATTTGCTGGAAAATTCTCCTTGTGTTTGTAAACTGTCAAAGATGACAATAAATATAAAGTTATATATCATTAGTTGTAATTCCTCCTTCCGTAATTTTACACAAAGAAAATTACTTTGCAAATAAACAAAAAAAACCCCTAGATTTCAAGCTTGCAATTTTATTCTGAACCATAAGCAAACAATAACATTAACTTAAGTATATGAATTATTTAGAAAAATACACTTTGAATCAATGTACAATTCAACGATATTAAAAATATGAAGTTAAACATTGAAATCAACACTCTCAATCGAAATCACCCTCCTCACATTTTCCACTCTCGCAAACTTTATTTGAGGTGAGCGATTTTCCACTCGCCTCCTTTTGCTCCCATTCTTCACTGCAATGGCATGTAAACGTTTGTCACGTGTCAGTCTACGCATACCTCAAAAGTTACGTTTCGACTAGAAACTATTGATGAACGAGTTCATATCAAGAAAAGAACGATGAGACCTCTGAAATTGCCTTCCAGTACCAACGAAAATTCCAAAATGTACCCCACAGATATGAACGTGGCGCTTGTGCAAAAACCAGCATGCCGTTTTTTGAGCCGTGACATTCATGATCCACATTAAACTTGGTAACATATTGATGTGTCCAATCATGTGTATCCAAAACCATTTTCCGAAAATATCAACAGCAGTTTGGATATCCCTTATTTTTTTTTAGTATATGAAGTCATTTTACCAAGTTGCAATGAAATCCCTTCATAAATACGAAAACCTGTAGACTGACCTAAAGGTTTTCGAGTATCGGGCTTTCGCAGCCATCACAGTTGACCGATCACGAGCTAAATGGGACGTTCTCATCTTGACATTATACAGAGTCATCCTACCAAGTTACAATGAAATCCCTTCATAAATTTAACCTATAGGCTGTGCTAAAGGTTTTGGGCTCTCACAGCCATCACGGTTGGCTGATCTCGACCAAAAGGGGACTTTTTCATCTAGACATGACCTTGAACCTGCATATGAAATTTTGTGATGATCGGACAAGAACTGCAGGGTGTAGCCAGTGCCAAAGAATTGTGAACAGACTAACAAGACTTCGGCATGATGGCAATAGCTTATCTTGACTTTGTCAAGTTAAGCAGGCCTGTCATTCTGAGGTAGGCGATTGCCCACCTGGTTTTCTGTCGAGGCATGCGTTTGCTCGCTCGCCTTACTGTACTGCATCGAGCCATCAGTTGGCCCACTTTAACACCTCCGTGGTTAAGCCAAGCCTCCAACTTTTATGAAAAACATATTTAATTGGAAAACATCCCAAAATAAGCCTACCACAGATTTTCCAACATTATTTTACCAGTGCATGTAAAGTACCAGTAATTACACCATCAAAGGGTAATTCCCAAGTTTCCAAGTAAAATAAAATGTTACTTGTTTTGTTGATGTATTCATTTTATTCATTGCCATTATAACGTCACATTATTTTGATGTGTTGCTTTTTCATATCACTTTATTCTTTCATTACAACTGAATTAAAAATTAGAAAACATCTTTTGTGTTGCTAATGTTGTCTCTCCGGTGTGCTAAGCCTTTATATTTAGAAATGAATGGGAAATATATTTAGAAATGAACGGGATATTCCCAGTTCATAAAGAATTATTCCAGGCAGCACAGCAACCCCAGGTATCGGTTTTTATAAGATGGAAAACAAGTTGTTTGATTATCAAAGTAGTCGTATTGAAAAGGCACTTCAAAAAAGAAATATAACTTAATACCTTCATTTTAATATCCACTTTGTCAAATATGACATGAAAAGCTGTTTGAAAACAACACACATGTGAAGCCATTTTGGTATTGACATTGAGGAGTCTCTTTGCACACCACAACGGTCCGGTTAAATATAGCTTGTTTTTTATGAGCATGCCCATGTGGTTTTATTTACGTTTCATGTCGCACGTGTGTTTGTTCAACAGTGCGACTTGAAATGGAGATCAGTAATGTTTGTGGTCTTTGATACTGTCCACAAAAGAGACGGCTTTGTAAGGTGAGCATTTTTCTTAACTCAGGCATCACAATTCACACTTGACACAATGGGAGCGATGTGCTAAAGTGGTGATCGACAAGTAAAATTGCAGTGACTTTCAAATTTAGTGGTCTTATTGTTGATTAAACCTTTGTTGCATCATACGCATCGTGTCACTGCACCCGGTATTTGTTATATTGATATAGCCTATGACTTCAACCCCCCCCCCCCCCCCTCCCAAATGTTTATTATACACGGTGATGTATTGTAGCGAATATTATTTCTAGTGTAAACTTGTGCTGTAAGAGCCTTTTCTTGGTTTAGCCTACAACTTCAAATCAAACACTGCCCCTCCCCCCCCCCCCCCCCCCCCCATTGTTTATTATAGTTTTTGGTCGAGGAGAGCTGTGCCCGCCTGGGAAAAAATAAAGGAGAGCTACTGATGGCTCGCCTATTTTTTTTTAAAAAAAGACAGGCCGGAGTTACATTAAAAATGCAGAAGGGCTAAAAATGGCTCCCCTCAGCGAGCAATTAGCTCTCCTCGAGCTTACAAAAGCTTAAAAGCGGCAGTATGAAGTTTTACTATTAATGAATTCTGCCTAGTGGGCTTTGTACATTTTATTTGGTGCTGCTGACAAGGTACATGTAGTCTCTGTGAGATGGCTACACTGCCTCTTCCAGTCCTCAGCGGTGTGGGAGGGGGTAGTGTGGCCATCTTACAGAGACTACTAACAATACAGAGATCTGAAAAGATGTGGGTGTTAGGAAAAGGCGGTTATGGCACGTTATGGTAATCATTATTTTCTGAGGCCAGGAGGACTAGTTTTTGCGTTTCTTAAATTTTTTTAAGGCGAGCAGTAGGTGAGCAACTAAATCGCTCTCCTGAAAATACCAGGTCTGTTTATCAGGTGTACTAATTATCTCTCTGCTTTAAATCAGCTTCAACGTTAACAAAGTTGTTATAGAATATATAGTAAATATGGGAGTAGTTGGTGTCAAAAAATATCTTTGCATCTTCAATCTCGTATTGCTCTGAAAAATAAAAAAAATCAAGAGATCAGATGATTATATAGAACAGAAAGGCTGGAATACATTCAAAACACAGCATATATATATGTAACCTTGTAACATACATTAAGGGGACATGGTCAAAAAACCGCCCTTAGGGGGGCATTGCTTTCTATGCACCTTACTTACAAGCCTGTCAGCATTATTAACCCTTTAAACAAAGCGATGTTTCAATTGTGAAGCAATGTACGATATGACGGAAAAACGAGATATATTACCCATGTCCCCCTAATGGCGACGCCCTAATGTTTTCTTTCCCCGAAACATACATTAGGTAGACTTTTTCTATATTGATATTGTATAAGTCTCCGTAAGGTTGTTTTTGGGAGACCCGTGTCAATATAAACTTCTGTTCTCAAAACAAGAACTTCGCTTCCTGAAAAAAAATTTACATTTCAAAACAATAAATGGGTGAGTGATGGCGAAACCTTCTCCCCTCCACCCCATTTTTTTAGGTTTTGTTCTGGCCGTATTATTATAAATATGTTTATTTGCGATCTCTTTATTTTGTACTCAAATAGAAAGATATTCTTGAACTTGATTTCTGGAAATGCCTAACTATCCCAGAGGGAAATCGCTAGAACATTGGTTTAGGAATATCTCGTGTTTACACTGTAAAAGCACCTTACAATAGGCTGAGTACATCAGCATTTGTTTAGTAAACATTAACTCATGCATCGCATTGAACTTAAAACCGAGAGGTCGACGGTTCGATCCTTTCCCGTGGCATCCCTGCAAACACACAACGTAACTAGAGAAACAGAATTTACTGCATCCAGTAAATTTAAGTCTGTGTGAAAAGGGTTAAATTAAAGTAACAGGAAAACACTATATAGAAAGAGAATTTATGGAGGCTTATTTCCAGGAGTAAGATATTTCTAAACAAATCAGAAATGGATTTTCGTTAACAGTATTTACAGACGTTCATACAGGAATCAGAACAATTTTTCTAAGAAACCAGAAAAGGCACACATGTGCACAGCATTTAAAGGCTTCGACCAAGGAATCAGAAATTGACATAACTGGCTCTGCCATTTATTTGAATGAGGAGATACATGTATAATCTTCAAAATTACATTAGTTGGTGTAAAATGCAATTCCTAATCGGCCTGACAACCAGAAATGTGATTTCCAGCAATTCCGAAAAATGCACTCAATGATCCCTGGGTGACCTCAGTGACCTTGACCTATATTGTAAACCTCCATCGAGTGTCGACTCATTTGGTGTTGGTCCCAGGTCCATGCATCATACCATGCTTGAGATATGAGCGTGACCCACTTTCAAAAATTTTGGCCACGCCCACTTTTTTCGTGTAAAATTCATGTATGGACTTCCGGGAATGCATTATGGTGTCAAAAAACGTGATTTCCAGCTATTTTGAAAAATGCACTCAATGACCCCTGGGTGACATCAGTGACCTTGACCCATATTTTGAATCTCCATTAAGTTTCGATTCACTTGGTGTTGGTCCCAGGTCCATACGTCATACCATGCGTGAGATATGGGCGTGAACCACATTCAAAACACACCTACGGACACCCCTAAAGCCCCAGGAATCTGAAAAACATAGGTGGCGGGAACTTCTGACTGTCTATCAGTGTGCCAAAAATCAGCGAGATAGGATGATTCCTTTTCGAGTTATCGTGCGGACAAGGAAGAACACAGAAGACAGAAGACAGGAGAAGAAGAAGAAGAAGAAGACGAAAAAAGAAAGAAAAAGAAACCGTACAAAAACAATGGTCTGTGTGTTTCACACAGACTAATGATGTAGATACAGGAGGTGAGAAAACGTAACGATTCTGAAGTGGTACTACTCACTCAGGGAGATCTTTTGAATTCGGTTTCTTTTGGTGTAAAAATGCAATAAAACGAGAACCTAAACGTCAGCCTTTGACTAGTTGTTGTAAAGATACGTCGCAACGAAAGCACGCTGCTGTAAAACAAAGTTGTAGGTCACTTTATACAGTTAAAACTAGAAGTCCTGTCACGAATTGCCTGTAAATAGCATGCCACTCTGCGCACTCTGCGCACTCTGCGCATTGATTTGCGTGCTATGTAGTAAAGCTATCAAATTCTGTACATTTGCCCCATACACAGACAATGTTTCAGCCAATAGACCACCGATTGTAACCCGGACGTCAGTTGGCTTAAACACTGCTCGTGTTTGATATCAGCAACCAAGAGAAACTATCGTGCTTTGGATGTTATTCGATGGGGAAATATTGCGCAATTCCTATGCAAAATTATGTCAAGATTATCGCACAATTCGTGACAGGATCTCTAGTGTTAACTGTATATGCCAAGTCGTGGATTTCGTGAGACAGAATAGATTATTCCGTCTCCTAATTGATCAATCGTTGAGCTCGAAATTGGTCGACATACGAATAGAAAGGTGTTCTTTCAACTTCGAAGAAAAATATCAAAATGTTTTTTAAAAAGCATCGTACATGTACTGTTTTTTTAAGCATTAGTCTTAATTTTAATATCAAAACCAACATAGTTTGTGTTTTTTTCCGTTTCCCAACCTTATTCATCATCTTGAAGGCCATTTTCACTGAGTATCTGGAATAGAGCCTGAACTTAAAATCTACCTGGTATTAAATTCTTTATTTAAAGAAATGTACTGAAGATATAAAGATATGAGCAAGATGTTCTGCATTTTTAAGATTTTTATCGCTTTTCTAATTATTTAAATGATGATAAAATATACTTAAACCTAAAGGTTTTAATTGAAAATTGAGATTTGAAGCGTGACATATTTGATATGGATAACAGCACGTAATCTTAGCAACTGCTGCAAAATTAATTATTGCAGTATGTGTTTTTCTGTGGTGGAACAAACTGATAAATATTATGTTATTAACCCTCTACAGGTTTATTTTAAAACGCCGGAATTTTTCAATAGCAAATGTTTCCCGATAATCCAACTAGGAATTTAACCAATCCAATTTTGTTCAACAGAGCTCAGTGAGCTCTGTAAAACAAGTCTGAACTGATTAAATTCCTATAGTTATATCATGAGAGAAAGATTTGTTGCTTACAATATTGAGAGTTCGTCCTCAGTATGCAGTTAAATTAACAGACAACTAGAGAAACGTAATTTACTGCCACCAGTAAATTCAAGTCTGTGTGAAAAGGGTTAAAGTATCAGGAATAGACTATAAAGAAAGAGAATTCATGGAGGCTTATTTTTCGGGAGTAAAATATTTTTGAACAAATCAGAAATGGGTTTTCGTTTGCAGTATTTACAGATATTCATACAGGAATCAGAACATTTTTATAAGAAACCAGAAATGGCATATATGTGACCAGCATTCAAAGGGTTTGATACACGAATCAGAAATGGACATTTTTGGCTCTGCCCACTAATCTGAGTGATGAGATACATTCATAAACTTTAGAAATGCATTAAGGTGTAGTAAAATGCATTTCCCAGTCTTTCTGAATAATGCCCCCATATTAAGATCCTTAGAGGGTTAAAATATTCCCTTTAAATACTCCATTTTAATCCTTTAAATAGGGGCGCAGTGGCTCAGCTGGCTGAGGTGCAGGCTGCAAGGCGTGAGGTACGTAATCTGCCCTTGGGCAAGACACTTCACCCCATAGCCCACGTGGGTGCATGGTGGTGCTGTGTACTAAAGCGTACTGCACATCGATGGTGCACCCATCTTCAACCAAAGCTAACCCTGCTTGTGTGGAGTTAGTATGTGGGGGATCTGACAGTTGCTCGTTGTTGCCCGGTGGTTCTTCCCGGGTACTCCGATTTCCTCCACCTGAAAAACTGCCGAGGTCGTGATTAGCTACTGTGTAGAAATATGTGACATTAAACACCAATGAAAAAATAATCCTCTAAAAATGAGCTCAATCCAATAAAGGGACATAAGCTATGTTTTTCATGCAAAAATGAAAAGGTAATTAAAACTGAATAGACGCTTCTGTGAATAATGTTGACCGGTTTTCGCCGTTATGTTGGCTAAAGGGTTAAGAATCCATTACTTTGGAAGGCACACTGAAAGGGTGTCCCATTCCACATAGAATTAAATATTAAGAAACTAAAGCGAAAAACATTTAGTTTCTCGGCTGACGGTACCTGCTTTTGAACTCTGGGGGATGGAACGGCACAAATCAGAGACATTCTCTTAATGGCACTTTGGCACCAAAAGTTTCTGCACTCTCGGTGAGACCGAGCCGAGCGCAGTGAAAGACTATAGAACTCCTCTAACAAATGAGTTTTAAACAGTCATAGCATTAACACAGTTAACAGTACAGTCGACCATGTCAGTATTGTTACCGACACCCTGACAGTTTTGTGATAGGCTTCAACAATTATTCAGTGCAGTTTTATGGAAAAGGTTAACTTTATTCTGTCTGAAATAAAATATGTGCAATCCACATTGAAGCCTTGAGAGGGTTAAAGGCATTGAACTTAATTAGATAGGTTTCAACAAATTTTACAATTATTCAGTGCAGTTTTATGGAAAGGGTTAACTTTATCCTGCCTGAAATAAAATATGTGCAATCCACATTGAAGTCTTGAGAGGGTTAAAAGCATTGAACTGAATAAGATAGGTTTCAACAAATTTTACAATTATTCAGTACAGTTTTATGGAAAGGGTTAACTTTATCCTGCCTGAAATAAAATATGTGCAATCCACATTGAAGTCTTGAGAGGGTTAAAAGAATTGAACTGAATAAGATAGCTTTCAACAATTTTTACAATTATTCAGTGCAGTTTTATGGAAATCATTAACTTTATTCTGCCTGAAATAAAATATGTGCAATCCACATTGAAGTCTTGAGAGGATTAAAAGCATTGAACTGAATAAGATAGGTTTCAACAAATTTTACAATTATTCAGTGCAGTTTTATGGAAAGGGTTAACTTTATTCTGCCTGAAATAAAATATGTGCAATTCACATTGAAGTCGTGAGAGGGTTAAAAGCATTGAACTGAATAAGATAGGTTTCAACAAATTTTACAATTATTCAGTGCAGTTTGATTGAAAGGGTTAACTTTATTCCGCCTGAAATAAAATATGTGCAATCCACATTGAAGTCTTGAGAAGGTTAACAGCATTGAAGTGAATAAGATAGGTTTCAACAAATTGTACAATTATGCAGTGCAGTTTTATGGAAAGGGTTAACTTTATTCTGCCTGAAATAAAATATGTGCAATCCACATTGGAGTCTTGGGAGGGTTAAAAGCATTGAACTGAATAATTTATAATCTATTTTCTTGCAAGGTAAAGGGTTTCTCTCAACTTAGTTCCAGGAACTTACATCCCATTATCATAACAAGGTTAGTAGATTATATTTCATTTCTTGACAGCTACTCCACTGGTGTTTACATTATCTCCAGTGTGAATAACATAGCATCCTATTGCTTGGGGAGAATTTACTGTATCAGGAAATTGGAGGCTGTGAAAGCCCTGTGGCCGATTAGGCTATACTCAGTGGCTCTAGCGACCTGAAAAACATAGGTGGCCGATAACTTTTGACTGTCCACCAGTATGCTAAAAATCAGCGGGATAGGACGATTCGTTTACGAGTTATTGTGAGGACAAGGAAGTGCATAGACGACAGAAGACAGGAGAATAAGAAGAAGAAGAGAGAAGAACAAGAAGAAGAAGAAAAAAAGAAAGAAAAAGAAACCGTACAAAAACAATAGTCTGTGTGTTTCACACAGACTAACTACAGAAACAGAATTTACTGCATCCAGTAAATTCAAGTCTGTGTGAAAATGGTTGAAGTATCAGGAATAAACTCTACAAAAAGAGAATTTATGGAGGCTTATCTTCTCGTGTAAAATATTTTTTAACAAATCAGAAATGGGTTTTCCTTAACAATATTTACAGATATTCATACAGGAATCAGAACAATTTTTATAAGAAACCAGAAAAGGCATATATGTGAACAGCATTCAAAGGGTTCGATACAAGAATCAGAAATGGACAATTTTGGCTCTGCCCACTAATTTGAGTGATGAAATACATTCATAAACTTTAGAAATACATTAAGGTGTAAATGCATTTCCCAGTGTTTCTGAATAATATGCACTTGATAACCTCATTCAGGTGGACCATATATTGAATCTCCAGCAATTTTTAACTCAGTCGATGTAGTCCTATGTCTACATCTACATTGAAGAATGAGCGCAACCCACTTTGAAATAATGGCTCCACCAACTTCAGATCTGTCATCTGTCATTCAGATCGAACGAGTGAAAAAAACATAGATGAGTGCAAACTGGTTATTGTTAACCAGCATGACAAAATGCATAGAGATAGGACGATCCGTATTTGAGTTGTCACGCTGACAAAGGGTGCATAGACTCTATGTCGGAGATATTGTCATAAAAACCTTAAAAACCACAAACAAGGCATACATAAAACTAGAACTTCTCTAATAAATTAATTTTAAACAGTCATAGCACTAACACAGTTAACAGTACAGTCAACTATGTCAGTATTGCATCTTTTACCGGCATCCTGACAGTACTGTGATAGGTTTCAATAACAAATCTTCAGTGTAGTTTTACAATTGCATGTACACCGGAATTCTTCATGATCAAGTTGTTTGTTTTTATATTGACTTGGTTTGGGAATTAATTCTGTACAATGAGACTAAATAAATAGATCGTGTTATTGTATGTGACAGTCACAGCTTACTCCCTACTGCTTTTTGTGAAATTCTTTATGGAGAAAATATTCACACAGGAATCAGAACAATTTTTCTACGAAACCCAAAAAGGCATATATGTGCACACCATTTATAGGGTTCGATCAAGGAATCAGAGATGGACATTACTGCCGCTGCCACTTATTTGAATGATGAGATACATGTATAATCTTCAGAACTGCATTAATTGGTATAAAATGAAATTCCTAATAGGTCGAAAAAGTATGCATTTAATGACCTCTCTTGACCGCATGGAGGTGGACCACATTTTGAACCTCCAGCAAGTTTCAGCTCATTTGGTGTTGGTACCATTACTATAGGCCGTACCAAGCCTGAAGTATGAGCATAAACTGCTTTATAAATATTGGCTCCACCAACTCCGGATCTGCCATATTTATAGATGATGGCAAATGTTCATATTAGCTTGACAATGATGAAGTGCAAGCGTGGTACCTCTGGAAAATATATTGCAAGTAAAAAGGTTCAGTAATGTTGGAATGTAGACGTTGAAAGGCCTTGAAGACCCCCAAGAACCTATCTGAAGACTTATTGGCATTGTCAAAATACCGAGGTCCCATCTATGTCCATGTGTGTTTAGAACAACATTGTGAGAATGGAAATGGTTTTCATTATTCTCAATGATTTTTTTGAAGAAAGGTGCACCATCGAAGTGCAGTACGCTTTAGTACACAGCGCCACCGTGCCTCCATATTAAGATCTTCAGAGGGTTAAAATACTCCCTTTAAATATTCCATTTTAATCCTTTAACCCTTTACCCAACGAATCGGCCACATCCGCCCGCGTAATATGCAAATTGAGAAGTTGAAAAAATATTAGTTCCAACGAGGGGTCCAATGATATGGTTTTGTTGAAATTGTTTGGAAAATTTGAAAAAATGATATTTGAAATAATAAATTTTGGTATCATCTGCATTGGGTAAAGGGTTAAATGGGAGCGCAGTGGCTGAGTTGGCAGAGGTGCAGGCTGCAAGTCGAGCGGTCCTCACTCGGTTTTTGGGCAAGACACTTCACCCTATTGTCCACGTGGTTGCATGGTGGCGATGTGTACTAAAGTGTACTGCACATCAATGGTGCACCTGTCTTCAACCAATGCTAACCCTGCTTGTGTGGAGTTAGTATGTGGGGGATCTGATAGTTGTTCGCTGTTGCCCGGAGGTTCTCCCCAGGTACTCCGGTTTCCTCCACCCGTAAAACTGTCCTGGTCATGGTAAACCACTGTGAAGAAATATGTGACATTAAACACCAATAAATAAATAATCCTTTAAAAATGAGCTCATTCCAATGAAGGGTCATAAGCTATGTTTTTCAAGCAAAAATGAAAAAGTAATTAAAACTGAATAGGCATTTCTGTGTATAAAGCTGACCGGTTTTTTCCGTTATGTTGGCTAAAGGGTTAAGAATCCCTTAGTTTGGAAAGCACACTGTAAAGGTGTCCCATTCCACATAGAATTAAATGTTGCAGAAAAGAAAGCGAAAAACATTCTGTAGCCATGAGTTATATTAAAGGTATTTTATTACTCACATCGAAGTATTAAGAGGGTTAAAATCTGACCATTCTAATATTCCATTTTATTACTTTGTAACTGTGATAGGTGTTTCGAGAAAGCCACACACCACTCCATCCCGGGGCGCGGTGGCTCAGTTGGTAGAGGTGCAGGCTGCAAGTCGAGAGGTCCTCGGTTCGAATCCCATCTGCGGCAACCGCGTTGTGTCCTTGGGCAAGACACTTCACCTCCATTGCCCACGTGGGGGCACGGTGACGCTGTGTACTAAGGCGTACTGCACGTCGATGGTGCACCTGTCTTCAACCAATGCTAACACTGCTTGTGTGGAGATGGTATGTTGGGGAGCTGACAGTTGCTCGCCGTTGCTCGGTGGTTCTCTCCGAGTACTCCGGCTTCCTCCACCCGTAAAACTGTCACGGTCATGGTTAGCCATTGTGCAGAAATATGTGACCTTAAACACCAATAAATAATAAACACCACTCCATCCCAAAACCTCTCAATTCTGAGTTATGATTGAGAATAAATAGATATTATTTTTTTAAAAAATGCTTTGAAAAGTGAAGGTTTCTCTCTCTCTTCAATGATTGAGACTGAAGTTTTGTAACATGATACAACATAAATATACAGTGCTTTTCAATGTAACAAAGAATTTTATCTCAGCTTTCTCTCTGGAGATTATATTCTGTTTTAGATAATGGTTACTGCTTCAGCTAACTCATTTCCCAGCAAATGTTGTAAAAACATTGAGATAGGATTGATTGTATTTGGGTTATCATGTTGACAAACAGTGCATAGAAGACATTCTATGAATGTTATTAATTTATTGGGGTTTAACGACACTTTTCAACAGCTAGGCTCACCTCGTGTCGGACAGTTTTTATGGATCGAGGAAGCCTGAGAACACAGAGAACCACCAAGCAGCAACAAGCAACTGTCTTGCTCCCCAACATGCTAACTCCACACAAGCAGGGTTAGTGCAAGTGCATCATCGACATGCAGTATGTCTTAGTTCACAACATCACCATGCCCTTATGTGAGCAATGGGGGTGAAGTGTTTTTGCCCGAAGACACAAGGCAGTTGCCGCAGATAGGATTCGAACTAAGAACCTCTCGGCTTGCAGCCTGCACCTCTAACTGCTTAGCCACCGCGCCCCTCTATGAATGTAATGGGAATACTTTAGAGACTTATTTTGAGGGTAAAATAGTTTTAAAGAAACAAGGAAGAGGTTTTCAATGACAGTATTGATAGATATTCATTCAAAAATCAGATAATGTTTTCCAAGAAACAGCAATCAAAGGGACTAATCAAGGGAATGCACGAGGAGGTTCAAAAATATGATTCCCTGCAATTCTGGTAATAGCCCCCGTGACTCCTGTTCGACCTTGGCCCAAATTTTGAACCTCCATCGAGTGTCGACTCGTTTGGTATTGGTCCCAGGTCCATACATCATACCATGCTTGAGATATGTGCATGACCCACTTTCACAAATTTTGGCCACACCAACTTTTTACGTAAAAATGGATGTATGGACTTCAGGAATGCTTTAGAGAGTCAAAAAATGTGATTTCCAGCAATTTTGAAAAAATGCACTCAATGACCCCAGGTAACCTCCGTGACCTTTACCCATATTTTTTAACCTCCATCAAGTGTCAACTTATTTAGTGTTGGCACCAGGTTCATGCATCATACCATGCTTGAGATATGAGCGTGACCCACTTTCAAAAATTTTGGCCACGCCCATTTTTTTCATGAAAAAATGCATGTCTGAATTTTGGGGAAGCATTTGGAGGTCAAAAAATGTGATTTCCAGCAATTATGAAAAATGCACTCATTGACCCCTGGGTGACCTCGGTGACCTTGACCCATATTTTGAACCTCTATCGCGTGTCAACTCATTTGGTGTTAGTCCCAGGTCCATGCATTGTACCATGCTTGAGTTATGAGCGTGACCCACTTTCAAAAATTTTGGCCACGCCCACTTTTTTACGTCAAAATGCATGCATGGACGTCAGGAATGCTTCAGGGGTAAAAAAAAAAGTGATTTCCAGCAGTTATAAAAAAATGCACTTAATGATCCCTAGGTGGCCTCCGTGACCTTGACCCATATTTTGAATCTCCATCGAGTGTCGACTCATTTGGTGTTGTTCCCAGGTCCACACGTGATACCACGCCTGAGATATGGGCGTGACCCACTTTCAAAACACCCCTACGGACACCACTAATGCCCCAGGCATCTGAAAAACATAGGTGGCCGAGAACTTGTGACTGTCTATCAGCATGCCACGTGACCTTGACCCATATTTTGAATCTCCGTCGAGTGTCGACTCATTTGGTGTTGTTCCCAGGTCCACACGTGATACCACGCCTGAGATATGGGCATGACCCACTTTCAAAACACCCCTACGGACACCACTAATGCCCCAGGCATCTGAAAAACATAGGTGGCCGAGAACTTGACTGTCTATCAGCATGCCACGTGACCTTGACCCATATTTTGAATCTCCATCGAGTGTCGACTCATTTGGTGTTGTTCCCAGGTCCACACGTGATACCACGCCTGAGATATGGGCGTGACCCACTTTCAAAACACCCCTACGGACACCACTAATGCCCCAGGCATCTGAAAAACATAGGTGGCCGAGAACTTGACTGTCTATCAGCATGCCACGTGACCTTGACCCATATTTTGAACCTCCATCGAGTGTCGACTCATTTGGTGTTGTTCCCAGGTCCACACATCATACCACGCCTGAGATATGGGCGTGACCCACTTTCAAAACACCCCTACGGACACCACTAATGCCCCAGGCATCTGAAAAACATAGGTGGCCGAGAACTTGACTGTCTATCAGCATGCCACGTGACCTTGACCCATATTTTGAATCTCCATCGAGTGTCGACTCATTTGGTGTTGTTCCCAGGTCCACACATCATACCACGCCTGAGATATGGGCGTGACCCACTTTCAAAACACCCCTACGGACACCACTAATGCCCCAGGCATCTGAAAAACATAGGTGGCCGAGAACTTGTGACTGTCTATCAGCATGCCAAAAATCAGCGAGATAGGCCAATTCGTTTTTGAGTTATCTTGCGGACAAAAAAAGTGACGAGAAGACAGGAGAAGACTTATTCTCGCGAAGCGGGTGGGGGTGCAGGTGGGGGCGCAATTGGCGTAACATAAAATTGTTTATAAATTGCCACAAACATAACAGCCTGAAATATATTTGTTTGTCCGCGTTAAAGGTCAATCGCACCCAGGGATCGGACCCCGGACCCGGTATTGTTACAGAGCGCCCGTCTCCGCCGACCCCACCCCCTCCCCCCCCCCTTCGACGGCCCTGCTTCTCAATCATGTTACCCTGTTTTACCAGTCTTTTTATGGCAATGTACATGGCGCTATCTTGACCTCAAAACTTGAGATGGGAGAGAATATTATGGGCTGCATATTTTCTTACAACCCTGGAAGCGTCGTCATGAATTTGGTTCAATTTTTGATAGAATATGTTTAAAACATCACAACATAAATATGAACAAACATGTACTGGCAATACTGAGTGAAGTACTTGATTGGTCCAACACATATTTTATATTGGGATTTAACAACATATTTAACATCAAGGTCGTGTGATGATGGATAGTTTCGCAGGTGTAGAAAGAGTCACACAATCCGGAAAGAACCACCGAGCACTGACGAGCAACGGCCAAGTTCTCCAAATTACGAACCCGACAGAAGCAGGGTTAGCCGCGGTTGAGGGCATGTGCAGCATTGAAAAACCGTATGCCTAAGTAAACAACGACATCGTACCCCACATGGGCAATCGGGATGAAGTCTTCTACTTGGACTCAACACATGTGACCTCGCCTATGATCAAACGGGCGACCTTTCGATTTCATGTCCAATGCTCTACCCAATGAGCTACCGCACTCCGCGATCCTATACATACGTAGCCCACCTACTTAAAATTGACGACACTCAGTGAGATACTCTGTTGAGGAAAATATTAGGGTATGGAGGAGGAAAATATCTTGGTTTGAATTCAACCATACCACGTATCCCCACCCCCAACTAACCCGGCAATAGCAGGATAAGCTGAGACAGATGCAACGTTCAGAATCGAAGTGCAGTATGCCTTAGTATACAACGACATTGGACCTCCACGTGGGCAATGGGAATTAAGTGTCTTCTGCGTGGACTCATCACAGATGGCGCCGGTCATGATCGAACGGTTGTCCTTTCGGTTTCTTGTTCGATGCTCTGGCCAATGAACTAATGCACACTCCAATGCTAAATACGTAGCCCACATACTGAAAAATAATGACACTAAGTGAGATGCTCTATTCAGGAAAGTATTAGGGTATGGTGGAGGAAAATATCGAGCCCTGCACCCCCCCCCCCCCCCCCCACACCCCCCTCCCCCTACCTGAGCGTCCTGGCCCAAAAAATTCTGTCTTCTCGAAACTTTCTTATTCAGATTGTAAATAGCCAATATTCTGTATAGTGATCTGACTAACAGACATATTATGTTTGCTGAGAGTGACAGAAGATATCCTGAATTGGATATCCCCAGGCCTCCCACTCGCTGCACCTGGGCATCAGAGTCAGAAAAAAATCTTTTCTCCGAAACATTCTTATTGATTACACTGAAGGAAAAGTTCTGGTGAGATTTTTTAGCACAGGGGCTAGGGAATAGGAATGTCACGATATCAAAGCTACATGGCTCCCGCCCCACCACCCTTTTCAACATTTTCTCTGAATATCACCTTTATCCCTCATTGTTCAATGCTGGGAATGCTACAATTGCGTTCATGTACAAAAACACGGTAAGATATAACCACTCACGATGAACTGGCGGCAAACACGCAAAGGTACAATCCTAATTCGACATAACGAGTACTGGATTTTATGAAATATATATGGCATCCTAATGTAACATTAAGGCGGCCTGATATTATATATTAAATACATATATGTCTTCTTAATGTAACTGTTTATTACAATACATAATCAAAACGTGACTTTGACACAAAAAGACTTGAGATGGGAGAAAATATTATGTCCTGCATATCTTCCGATGCGAGGATATGGAGCAGGAAAATTTCATGGCTTGCATACACCTATACCACGTACCCCCCCCCCCCCCCCATCCCCCACTAACCCGGCAATAGCAGGATTAGCTGAGGTAGATGCAACGTTCAGAATCGAAGTACAGTACGCCTTAGTACACAACCATATCGGTCCTCCACGTGGACATCGGGATTAAGTGTCTTCCGCGTGGATTCAACACAGATAACGCCGGTCATGATCGAACGATTGTCCTTTCGGTGTCTTGTTCGATGCTCTGGCCAATGAACTACCGCACACCCCAATGCTAAACATACGTAGCCCACATACTAAAAAATAA
Source organism: Pictodentalium vernedei (assembly GCA_031216915.1). Lineage (NCBI taxonomy): Eukaryota > Metazoa > Mollusca > Scaphopoda > Dentaliida > Dentaliidae > Pictodentalium > Pictodentalium vernedei. The sequence continues at coordinate 98,680,590 of CM062292.1, forward strand.
TGACACACAGTGAGATACTCTACTCAGGAAAATATTAGGGTAGGGTGGAGAAAAGTATCGTGGCCTGCATACCACCACCACCACCTCTCCCCCCCCCCCCCCCCACCCACCCGTCCCATCTGAGCCTCCTGGCCCGAAAAATTCTGTCGTCTCGAAACTTTCTTATTTCGATTGTAAATAACCAATATTCTGCATATTGATCTCACTAACGGACATATTATGTTTGCTGAGAGTGATAGAAGATATCTTGAATTGGATATCCCTAGCCCCTCCCACTCAATGCAGCTCGGCATCACTGTCAGAAAAGTCTTTTCTCCACAACATTCTTATTAAGATTGTACATAGTCCATACACTGCATGTTGATGACGTTCGGAGAGGAATTATGTTGAGAGGAAATATTGAAGATGGCGGAAATATGTTCGCCTGCATATATTCTCCTCGCCTAGGCACCTGAGTCATGAAAATTTCAGGCCAAAACAATCTCATTGAGAGTGCTATAAAATTGTGCATAGCCTAAACATTGCATATTGATTACACTGAAGGAAAGGATCTGGTGAGATTTTTTAGCACAGGGTCTAGGGGATAGGAATGTCAGGATATCAAAGCTACCTGTCCCCCGCCCCCACCACCCCTTTCAACATTTTCTCTGACTATCACCTTTATCCCTCATTGTTCAATGCTGGGAATGCTACAATTGCGTTCACGAACAACAACACGATAAGATATAACCACTCACGATGAACTGGCGGCAAACACGCAAAGGTACAATCCTAATTCGACATAACGAGTACTGGATATTATGAAATATATATGGCATCGTAATGTAACATTAAGACGACCTGATATTATATATTAAATACATATATGTCTTCTTAATCTAACTTTATGGGGACTTCGTATGATATATTGCCGAAGTTACCCGTACCACTTTCTTTACACCCTAAGATTGTGTCCGTAACAGCTTCCATCTCGGTGAAATATAAACTAGACGGATGAGATCACGCCATTAGTTTCGGTTGTGGTGTTGACTCGCCGCCACACACCCATTGCATACTGTCTACGAGCCTGTTTTTAAGTGCTTAAGCAAGCATTAATAACCAACCTTATTGGAGATTTTGCTGTACATGTTTGTGTCGGTCTATCTTGTCAACCTTTTTTCTCAGTTGTTTATTGCAATATATAATCAAGGCGAAACTCTGACCCCAAAAGAATTGAGATGGGAGAAAATATTATATCTTGCATATCTTTCTGCAACATGGGAAGCGAGGGTATGGAGCAGGAAAATATCATGGCTTGCATACACCCATACCACGTACCCCCTCCCCCTCCCCCCACTAACCCGACAATTGCAGGATTAGCTGAGGTAGATGCAACGTTCAGAATCAAAGTACAGTATGCCTTAGTACACAACGACATCGGGCCTCCACGTGGGCAATCGGAATTAAGTGTCTTCTGCGTGGACTCAACACAGATGGCGCCGGTCATTATCGAACGGTTGTCCTTTCGGTTTCTTGTTCGATGCTCTGGCCAATGAACTACCGCACACCCCAATGCTAAACATACGTAGCCCACATACTGAAAAATAATGACACTCAGTGAGATAATCTATTCAGGAAAATATTAGGGTTTGGTGGAGCAAAATATCGAGGTCTGCATACACACACCCCAACCACCCTCCCCCCCCCCCCCCCATCCTATCTGAGCGTCCTGGCACGAAAAAGTCTGTCTTCTTGAAACGTTCTTATTTCGATTGTAAATACCCAATATTCTGCATAATTGATCTGACTAACAGACATATTATGTTTGCTGAGAGTGACAGAAGATATCTTGAATTGGATATTTCTAGCCCCTCCCACTCAATGCGCCTCGTCTTCACTGTCAGAAAAGTCTTTATTCCAAAACATTCTTATTAAGATTGTACATAGTCCATACACTGCATGTTGATGACGTTCGGAGAGGAATTATGTTGAGAAGAAATATTGAAGATGGTGGAAATATGATCGCCTGCATATCTTCTCGCCTGGGCACCCGAGTCATGAAAATTTCAGCCCAAAACAATCTCATTGAGAGTGGTATAAAATTGTGAATAGCCTAAACATTGCATATTGATTACACACAAGAAAAAGTTCTGGTGAGATTTTTTAGCACGGGGGCTGGGGGATAGGAAGGTCACGATATCAGATATCCTACCTGGCCCCGTGCCCACCACCCGTTTCAACGTTTTCCTTGAATATCACCTTTATCCTTCATTGTTCAACGCTGGGAATGCTACAATTGTGTTCACGTACAACAACACGATAAGATATAACCACTCACGATGAACTGGCGGCAAACACGCAAAGGTACAATCCTAATGCGACATAAAGAGTACTGAATATTATAAAATATATATGGCATCCTAATGTAATATTAAGAAGACCTGATATTATATATTAAATATATATATGTCTTCTGAATGTAACTTTATGGGGACTTCGTATGATATGTTTCCGAAGTTACCCGGACCACTTTTCGTACGCCCTGAGATTGTGTCCGTAACAGCTTCCAATAAAAAACTAGACGGATGAGAACACGCCCTTACTTTTGGTTGTGGTGTTGACTCGCCGTCACACACCCATTGCAATGTGTCTTCGAGCCTGTTTTTTTACAGCCTTATTGGTGATTTAGCTGTACAAATTTGTGTCGCTCTATCTTGTCCACCTTTTTTCTCAGTTGTTTATTACAACACGTAATCAAGGCGTGACTTTGACCCAAAAAGACTTGAGATGGGAGAAAATATGATGTCCTGCATATCTTCCTACAACTTGGGAAGCGAGACATGAATTTTTGTTCACATTTTGTCGATTGTATTTAAAATAGCATACATGTAACATAAATATGACAAACATGTACTAGCATTATGAGTGAAGCATTCGATTCGTACTATACAATTTTTATATTTGTGTTTAAACCCTTTACCTAACCTGAAAAACAGACGACACTTGCAAAAATAATTCTTGAATAACTAATTTTTTTAAATTTTTTTGTCTCAAAAACATAGGTTATGACCCCTCCTTGGAACGAGCTCGACGAGCTCGTTCCAACGAGGGGTCATAACCTATGTTTTTGAGACAAAAAATGAAAAAAATAATGAAAATTAATTGGCGATTTTTGAGAATAGCGCTGGGCGGTTTTGACCGTTACGTATAGGTAAAGGGTTAACAACACTTTGAATAGCCAAGATCATGTCATGACGGTGAATTTCACGGGTGGAAGAAAAGCCGGACAATCCAGAGAGAGGCCCAGTGCACTGACGAGCAGCCGCCAAGTTGTTCAACTTACTAACCCGGCAGAAGCAGGGTTAGCTGAGGAAGATGCAACGAGTAGCATCGAAGTACAGGATGCCTTAGTACACAACTACAGCGGGCCTCCACGAGGGCAATCGGGATTAAGTGTCTTCTGCGTGGACTCAACACAGATGGCGCCGGTCATGATCGAACAGTTGACCTCTTGGTTTCTTGTCCGATGTTCTAGCCAATGAGTAACCGCACACCCTGATCCTACACGTACGTAGCCTACATACTGAAAGATAATGACACTCAGTGAGATACTCTGTTCAGGAAAATATTAGGGTATGGAGGAGGAAAATATCATGGCTTGAATGCACCCATACCGCCTACCCTCCCCCCCCCCCCCCCCCCCATTTGAGCGTCCAACCCCAAAAAAAACTTTTTGTGTCGCTCTGTCTTGTCAACTTTTTTTTCTCAGTTGTTTATTACAATACATAATCATGGCGTGACTTTGACTAAAAAAGACTGGAGGTGAGAGAAAATATCATGTCCTGTATATCTTTCTGCAACTTGGGAAGCGAGTCATGAATTTTTGTTCACTTTTTATAGATTTTATTTACAATAGCATAACATAAATATGACAAACATGTACTAGCAATAATGAGTGAAGCATCTGATTGATCCTATACACATTTTATATTGGGGTTTAACAACACTTAAGTAGCCACGGTCATGTCATGACGGTTAATTTTACGGGTGTATAGGAAGAGCCGGACAATCCGGATAGCGCCCCCAGTGCATTGACGAGCAGCCGCCAAGTACTCCAACGTACTAACCCGGCAATAGCAGGATTAGCTGAGGTAGATGCAACGTGCAGCATCAAAGTACAGGATGCCTTAGTTCACAACGACATCGGGCCTCCACGTGGGCAATCGGGATTAAGTGTCTTCTGCGTGGACTCAACACAGATGACGCCGATCATGATCGAACAGTTGACCTTTCGGTCTCTTGTCCGATGCTCTAGCCAATGAGTCAACGCACACCCTGATCCTACACGTATGTAGCCCACATACTGCAAAATAGTGACACTCAGTGAGATACTCTGTACACTGGAAAATATTAAGGTATGGTGGACGAAAATATCGTGGCTTGCATACACCCCACACCACCCAAACACCTACCCACCCACACCCACCACCACCCCACCCCATCCATCTGAGCGTCCAGGCCAGACAAATTCTGTCTTCTCAAAACTTTCTTTAGATTCTAAATAGCCTATATTCTGCACTTTGTGACCTCGTTGATTATGGAGCAGTAAATAAATGAAGCCGACAGCTGCAAGAAGATTAATTGAGGTTGTGAAACAGTTTTCATGTTATTCCTATTACATCTGAATATTTTTATTGTTTCAATTGCCCATTAAATACCTACACCGCCCAACGGCCACTGATAGGAATCATTCCACCAGGAGCCACTTTAAGACTGTGTTTCCATATCTTTATCATCTTCTATTTAGTGGTGGTGCCACATTTCGTAAAAAGGTAAGGTGGAAACAACGCATCAATTACAATGTTTTTGTTGATACATTTGTACAAATGCCCAATCCAATTCACGACAGACGCGTGTTATAAAGTTTGCAACTTTGCAAGACTTGATTTACTTTTACCAAACACATGTACCACTGCATGTCATTGGGCAAGCATAGGCGCACGGACCATTTTTTTTTGGGGGGGGGGGGGGGGATTGTGGGGGCTGGAAGATTTTGCCCAAAAAGTGATTCCACGGGCACCGTCGAGGCCGCTCCCTCCCCGTTGGTGAGGTCCGAGGAGTCTTCTCAGAGAAATTTAAAACCATGCGATGGCATGAGACCGATCCTAGTGCTCCACCCACCCACCGGCTGCCTTTCGGACCTTGTAATTAAAGAGGAAACCAGACACTTTTTGGGGCCAAATATATATATTTTTGTGCCAGTTCAGCCCCCTACTACCCCCACCCCACCCAACACTCACACACACGATTGAAGAAAAAGCCAATTTTGAGGGCTGTTTTCAATTTTTTTGTTCGGACAGACAAAGGTCGAATGTTGCATAGTGAAAATAGATTCTTTCGTGTAGTTTCGATAATTTTTTGGGGGCAATCAAAACTTGCCAGAACTTGCATGGTAAAAATCGATTATTCCGAGTAGTTTTCATATTTTTTTCGGGCAACCCAAAACTTGCCCGAAAAAATGAAAACAGCCAGAATTTTTTTTCCAGACCAAGGGCGAGAGGGGGGGGGGGGGGGGGGGGGCAGCCTTCCACCCCCGCCCAGCCCATGCTGACAAGCACATTTCGCATGTGACTAACAAGTGCACAAAATGAGTTGGCATCTGGCTTGATTGTTAAAAAAATCGCTGGAGTGTCTCCATATAATATAGTATATCTTTCGGAATAAGTTGGCTGCTCCCCGAAGGAGTGACAAATGTATTATAGCAGAATGATGGCAGCTAGATTGCAACTAAAAATATATAAATTTAGTAGTATTATAGCTCGAAATCTTCAACACCTATCTGGATGACCCCGCGGATAACCCTCGAGGTGATGTCATAGTCACGTGACTGGGGTCGGCATCTTGGTTGTCACGGTAGCGCGCGTGAGCGGCCATCGTGTGACGTCATCCCAATAGTAATACGTGGTGTTAGTGCGCATGCGCAGCGCTTGTTATTGTAGTAATAGGCGTTTCCGTCGTTCATTTTGTATACTGGAGGCCGCCATCTTGATTTATATGGTGACAAATGGTTGCTATGTGCTGGAAGGCTTCTTATAAGATGAGGGTATGTTCTGGGGTATGTTCGATTGGATTTTATTCCATATCACGGAATCCTATTTTACGGAATCGACTAGGAATCCTATTTTACGGAATCTTTTTAGGAATTTTTTTTTAGGAATCTTTTTTTCTTCGTATGTGTCTAGGTGCTGTATGTGATGTACACACATTATGCATTTTCACACAGGCACATATCGGCACATTCAGAATGGCCTAATGTGTTGTATGCGATGTGCTCACATTATGTACTAGACCACCACCACATTCCATCAGACACCAATCCCACGTTCCGTGGAATCATTTACACAGAATCCATTTTCTAGTGGCTGGTCGTGGAATCCTTTTTTAACGAGATGAGTCGAAGAGTAGTAGGGGTATTTACTCCAGGAGTAATTACTCTCATTACTCTTGTTACTCCAAACAGATGAGTTGAAGAGTCGTAGGAGTATTTACTCCTAGGAGTACTTACTCTCATCGCTCTTAAGTTCATTTGACAAATTCACAAACCATCTTCCAAGAAATCCCAATCTGACTAGAAACCAGAATCCTTCTTTACGGAGATGAGTCGAAGAGTAGTAGGAGTATTTACTCCAGGAGTAATTTTTTCGTATGGCTCCTCTTGGTCTAAACAGACAAACCCAATGTCCACAGGCGCTACAGTTGGTCAAGGGACTGTATAGACAGATATGGGTTATAGGTTTTGGGGGTGATCTAAAGTAGCAGGACTAGTAGAAGTAGCAGTAATATCAGTAGTATTGGCAGTTTTAGAAGTAGTAGGGGCCGTAGTAGAATTAGTAGTAGCAGTATAGTGTTGGTAGTAGTGCTAGTGTTTGGTAGGTAGTAATATTGTTAGTGGTAGTAGGTAGTGGTAGTGTCAGTGGTAGTAGCAGTAGCAATAGTAGCAGTATCAGTAGTAGTTGTAGTAGTAGCAGATAGTAGTATCAGTAGTAGAAAGGCAGTAGTGGTATAAGGGATAAAAATAGACCAACAGGGGTACAGACAGTTCATCCTATACGGCTTTACCAGACAACGAAACATACCTACAAAACCACCATGACCAAACATTACATACGACCTATTCCAACCACACAATTACATAAGGTATTAGATGGATGAGCGTTGCTAAGTGCTAATAGTAGACCAACATAGGTATAAACAACCCATCCTGCGCTACTGTACTAGCCAACCAAGCTTACCCCCACAATACAACATAACCTAACATAACGTACCAACCAAACGGTCATATCAGGCAACTAGTGTATTAGCAGTAATAAGAACTAAAAGCGGACCAGCAACGGTACAACAACCCAGGTCAAGAGGACAGGTGGGTAGAGAGCCATACAGAGACGGATATGGGTAGGATGGAGTAGATAGCAGTGATATCACCACAGAACAGTCTAAGAAAGATTTGAATCCACTAAGGTACACGGGCAGAGTAGCTTGGGGAAGTCAGGAATATCCAAATATAGGTAGACTAGATAAGATAGCAGTCATATCACAGGTAGAACTGGCCAAAGAAGGAATGAATCAACTAAGGTAAGGGCCTCACAGAGGCAGGTAGGGATAATCATTAATTAGTACACTACAGCAGATAGAAGTCATTACACAGGCAGTACAGACCCCTGTATGATGGGAATGGATTATAGGATAAACAGTAGATGCTCTAAGTAGTCTGGAATGGGTAGTAGTAAGTACGCATACGTAGTGGGATTAATAGTCGTAGTAGTACTAGTATTAGTAGGGGGTAGTAGTAGTATTAGTGGTAATAATAGTAGTGGTTGTGGTGGCTGGTGCACTAGTAGTATTAGTACCAGCTGTAGTAGTGGTAATAGTAGTAGTACTAGTAGTAGTCTTTCCGGTAGGGTTCTAAGAGAATCGGGGCCAGGGATATGTCTGTAAAAGTGAGGAGCCGTACCAGGTCTGTTTCGGTGATTCCCGGTGATTCTCGGGCTCATTTCGGTAATTATAGGTAGGAACCAAAACTTCTGGCTCGAGGGACATACTCTAGTATAATCGAGCACATCTTATAGGGACTTTATAGCACTACGTGACACTATTTAGATCAAAATTCTAAGAGAATCTGTACCAAAAAAGGTCTGTGCGACCGCTTATTAGAACGAGCGTATTGAGCTCGTTCCATGATAAGTTGCAAAATATGGTTTTCTTGATAATATGCAGGTGTGGAATGAATGCAAGTCCTCAGAAAAAGTAGTCCCTCTGGACTATAATTTCGCGGAATTATAGTCCCAGGTCTAACATTTCTACTATTTTTAGAAATGTTAGGCCTATGACTATAATTCCTCGGAGGGACTACTTTTCTCGAGGACTTGCATTTCTTCCACACATGTACACGCCTCTGGTCGATTTATCAATAATATTCAAATGAATCACATATGGTGGCTTTGAAGCAATCTAACAATTTAATACAGGTTTTGGGTTTCTCTGAGAGTTGTTATAGAGCACTAGGTGACTTGGTACGGCATCCGTTATTTCTTGTTACAGATTTTTTTGGGGTTGATAAAAAAAATGACGGAGCTTGGGTCAACTGGCCTCGAGCAAATGTAAAGCCTGGTTGAGCATAACTGGGTTTCTCTGAGGTTTGTTATAAATCACTAGGTGATTTGGTACAGCGTCTGTCATTTCTTGTTACAGAATTTGGGGGAGTTAAGGTGTGGGGGTGGGGGGGGGGGGCTGATAAAAAAAACGACGGAGCTGAATATGGATCTTGGGCCAACTGGCCTCGTGCAAATGTAAAGCCTTGTTGAACATAACTGTCCAGTATTTATGTGTGTAATTATCACTAAAAACTAAAAGTAGATGGAACTATAGTAGTAGGAGATGTGGAGATCGTGCCCTATTGGGGGGATGGGGGAGGGGAAGTGGCGTCATAGTCACGTGATCTGGGGACGTCATCTTGTGTTGTCATGGTAACCCGCGCGAGCGGCCATCTTGTGACGTCATCCCCACAGTGATACGTGGTGTGAGTGCGCATGCGCAGCGTGTGTTGTTAGGGTGATACGTGTTTCCGTCAACCATTTTGTATACTGGAGGCCGCCATCTTGGTTTCTATGGTAGCACGTAGTTGCTATGTGACCCAAAACCTAACAAGACAGGGGTATGTTCGGAGGGTGTGTTCCTTTGTAGAAGAGTAAATTCCCGATTCGCAGAATTACCACAAACAACCCGACAAGTTGTACTATTTCGAATTCTTTCAGAATTCTCTGCTTCTATCAATATATACAATGGGTTTCATATATCTAGCCATGTTCCTTTGCCCTGGAGTATACTCCAGTAGCGTAGAAGAGCCTATCAACTGGAACAGCTTTGCTTATTGTTACTATATTTAGCAATCTCTGGTCTATTCTTGTTAGTTCTGACCCTATTCCAAGTACTCTTGTAGTTTCCTGTATCTAGCTCATTTATATAGATTATAACTAACCATTCAGATTGCTTGATTTCCCATAATCTGATTGGTTAGTTATCTCCCTTGTGTATATCAAAAAACATTCCCAAAGCCAATAAGCCAAGAGAGTAATTGCTCCATGAGCAATTGCTCGAACGACTCGAAGTCCATCAAGCAAATGAGCCTTAGAGCAATTGCTCGGTCGAGTGACTCCACATACTGCTCGAACGACTCGAATTCCATCCAGCAATTGAGCCATAGAGCAATTGCTCGTTCGAGTGACTCCACATTCGACTCTTCGACTCATTTCAGTATTTCAGGATAACTATGACTCGGCATTGTATTATTTGAGGATACCTATCGAGGATACCTCTCGAGGATACTTATCTGAGGATACTATTACCTGTATCACAAGGCATACCTATCCCAAATATCCCTTATAAGCTATCGAGCAGTTACTGAAAATCATTGCTCGAATGACTCGAAGCCCATCGAGCAAATGAGCCTTAGAGCAATTGCTCGATCGAGTGACTCACATACTCCTCGAACGACTCGAATTCCATCGAGCAAATGAGCCATAGAGCAATTGCTCGATTGAGTGACTCACACATACGACTCTTCGACTCATTTCAGTATTTGAGGATACCTGTGCCCTGGCATTGTATTATTTGGATACCTATCGAGGATACCTACTGGAGAATCCCTTTTTGTTATATGTGCATATGTGAAAAGGCACAATGTGACAGATTGTGCCCTAGCACAAAGGCACATGCTTTATGTGCCGATATGTGCTTATATGTGCTTATGTGAAAAGGCACTTTATATTTGAAAGAAACTGACGAAAACAGAGAATAATGTCACTGACCTGTTGATGTATTTCTTCGAACAAATCGGGCATATTTTCCAGCTCTCTTTTTGAATTTCCCTATAATGTTCTTCTTCTGTGCTTTGCGCCTTGAAAGTTTCCTGAATGGGTTTTCAAGTGGCAAACCTGACTCCCTAGGTACCTTTTTCCCTAGGTAATTCCTTTATGTTGTTTAACTGATCATTAACCCTTTACCTAACATGAAAAGCAGACGACACTTGCAAAAATAATTCTTGAATAACTAATTTTTTTCATTTTTTGTCTCAAAAACATAGGTTATGACCCCTCGTTGGAACGAGCTCGACGAGCTCGTTCCAACGAGGGGTCATAACCTATGTTTTTGAGACAAAAAATGAAAATAATAATGAAAATTAATTGGCGATTTTTGAGAATAGCGCTGGCCGGTTTTGGCCGTTACGTTGGGTAAAGGGTTAACAGATGCTATTGTTTGAAGGTCCGTGCAGCAATAAACTAAAGTTTGAATATTTTTAAGTTGAGCAATGGTGTCACTCTGCAAACTTGAAAAATTGGTTGATTGATCTTGACCATTATTACTTGCACTGTCATCCACAACCTGGAGCCAATACTATAAAACATTTACAATTGTATTTTCTAGAATTGTAGTTTCTACCTATTAATATAACAGACTAAAATGAATCATTAGCATTTTAAAAGATATGGCAATTTGCCAGTTGGCAAATTGCCAGGACTTTGAAAATGATATTGGTTCATTTTAACCTATTTAAAGTCACAACTAGAAAATACAATTCTAGAAAATACAATTGTAAAAGTTTTATAGTATTGACCCAGGTTCACATGGTTGTTGTAATGGATCGTTTTGGGGAAAAAGTTGTGTCAAGATTTAAATATGGACTGTTCCTATACAGGCTACAAAGATTGTCCAAAGTTTTATCGTGATATTTGAACACAGCAAAAAAATGTTTGCATGGTAAAAAGAATGTGTTAATATCATCACATGTACATGATGGATAATCCTCCTCACTTCCAAAGTACACATTATATGTTGAACTCCCACTTTTAACAGAGAAAACACCATCACAAGTAAAATGTACACCCTCTTCACTGTATTGCTGCTGTGAGGAACTGAGCCTTTTCATGCAATGTTGAATTATTTTGTGTGGTTTATTTTGAAGGTATGTAGGTATAGTTTTGTCATACCTCTTATAGTTGCTACTGAACCTAGAAAATTATGAAATATTTTTATTATTAAAAAGTGAAATTTTCATTGCACACTATTGTTGATGTGAGCATTTTACATTTTGACACAATACCAGTCTGGTATTACCAGAGTTATTGCCCTAGATCCATTTTAACCTACCTGTCCATACAAACATTTTGCATTGCTATTACACAACCATTAGTCATATTTGAATCCACTTTGGTATGGTGATAGACTAGTATTTTTGAATGTGTGCATCTGCAATGGGGCATATTTTCTTCTAAACATCTGATTATCTCCCTTGATTTGCAACAAACTACTTCTTTGCATTGGTGTGGTGTGCTAGTTAATATGTACATGTATAAATGATTGGCTAAATTTGATTTCTCACATGTGTTATGGTCATGATATTACTATGGATGCTGAAAGTGATTGTTAACTGGTTTACTGCTGGAAGAGACTATCATGGCTTTAAAGAAAAGCGCGGGTACCATGATAATATCTTGACATTCTTTGCTCAAGTTTTATATTCAGCCACAAGTAAATACAATTTTGTTCATAAATGTTTGCTTTATTAAAAATTATTGGAGAGTGCCTTAAGGCACTCTCCAATAATTTTTAATAAAGCAATATTGATGAAAAAATTCTGACTGCCAAAAATAGCAGGCAACCAGTTAATACCAATGCATACTTTTAATACCTGATTATGTTTGGCTGCTATAATATCAAAATAGACATGTGCAATGCAGAGCATGTGCACATGTCCCCGACACAATATCTATATTGTCTGTATGTGAATAGACACCACAAACTCTCTCAATGCATGCTCACCTTTTGCAAGAAGAAAATAAACAATAAAGATAAAACCTTTGTTAAATGAAAAATCCTGTCCACTGAAAAATTTTCCTCGGAAACAGGGTTACACTCTATTGGGTTTCTCAACATCAAAGTATTTGTATCGCATTTTGGGTTTTTTGGAGACAAGTATGTAATTGTACATTTTTCTAAAAATTGGGTGCATTATGTAAAGTAGAACCTTGTTATCTGGTAGAGTGCTGAAATATTCTTGATCATCAAAATTGGTTCACATGTCTTTACCTTGCTACAATTTATGGGAAAGTGCTTATAGGAACTCTCCTATAAATTGTAACAAAGCAAACCCAAGCCAACTAAATAATTTCACTTTGGAGATAATATGAAGCACATCGTTGGAACATTACGCCTTTACATTGTTGTTGCTGTAAGTCAGAACAAAGCTTAAATAAATTGGGCTTCCAGCACTCACCCAGTTAAGTGAATAGCCATTTTACCAATGACAATTATTCAATTAACAGGTATTTGTTAACATTCCTATATTCTAAGGATATATATCCTATATTCTAAGGATAAACTGGTGATTTATTCTTTCATATCTTGTTTGAAACAACCCTACCAAACAAGAGATAATAGATTAAATGACTGACCGACAATCATTTAAATGACTGAATTATAAGTCTACAAACAAAGGAAATTCAAAGATTATTGTGGTAATGTCTTGACATATTAAAAGATTTGGACTCCAATTAACAGGAGTTTAATCTGTAACATAATGCAATTAAAAGGGCATATTTTTACTATAGGTATGGTGAATGGTTTGGTATTTGAAAATTACATTTAATTGACAGGAAATTCAATTAACCCTTTACGTAACGTGCATTGCGGACAGCACTTGGAAAAAATCCTTGTATAACTTAAAAATACTTGTGCCAATTAGGGGTCATAATCTAAATTTTGGATGCCAAAAATGAAAATATAAAAAAAATTTATTGCAATTTCTGTGCATAGTGCTGGCCATTTTTGGGCATTACATTAGGTAAAGGGTTAGAAGATATTCAACTAAGTTTTTGCCTCTATTGTACTGTCTGACAATTGTTTAAATTCTTGAATTTGTACATGTATCCAAAACACTTGAAATGCAGGTTCCAGTTTCTGTTCAGTACTATACAATCAGCAAAAATAAATTTTACAGGCCACTCGACGATTAAAATGAAGGCGAGTGGTAAGTATTAATGACTCTCCAAATATATCTAATGGTTTAGTGAAAGGTTGAGGCGAGTGACAGATCGCTCGTCTGCTGTCAGCTTTAGGCGAGTACAAGGAGCGCGCGAGGCCTGATTTTACCAAATATTACCTGTAATTTAAACTGCAGTATTTCTGAAAAAAGATCTGGAAGAAAATCCTTCACAATCAACTCCAGTGAGGTTCTCAATGAACCAGACCCTGACAGCTTTAACTAGAAATGTTTGAGTGACTTGTTGAGTGTTTCAACACCATTGTTTGTTGTAACAACTGTATGAAAACCAAGATCCATGAAAGCACAACACCATCGCTGAAAATGAGAAATGTATTAAATATTTAGAATTAGAATTTCTTTAAAATCTCATCATCTTTTTCTGTTTTCATCAGTCTTTAGATTTTGAAGAGCACCATCGCTCTTGTGCACATTGCCTCGACGTTTTTTTTTTTTGTCTTTTGCGAGTCAACTACAGTACATGTACAACCTATTTCTTAGCAAGTTCTCAAAATCTGCTATCAAATGTCATTAAATATTGCAACATTCATGTTAAACTGTTAACAGTGTATGGCATTACACATTATAGTAAAAGGAAAAATGAAATTTTCACATTTAAAATCTAAAATTTATGAATGATGTGTATGTGTGTTTTCGTATATTGCACGGGCAGAGTTAAAGAACGGTAATACAAGCTGGATTAAAAACGAGACCCCAAGGGGCCTTAAATCGTTCACCTGACAAAGTAGTTCAAAGAAGTATTTGGGGTTTCATTTAACTAGTCATGGATTTTCAACAATACAGAGAAATAAAGTCATGAAATTATTTATAACTCTGATGTTCATGTCGGATGACTACAAAGAGCTCTAATACAATCTACATCTACCATCACCATATTTTATGAAAATGTCTTACCACAATTGCTGGGTAATATTTTGATAGTGGACCCTCTCTGTAAACATAAAATGGAAATGCAAGAAACTAAAATAAAAACAATACTTAAGAGTTATGGTTATTTGTACATGTATATACCCTGAGTTAACACCCACCCATTTCCCCACCCCACCCCCACCAACCTTTCTCATCAAATCAATTGTGAAGTTTCAAAAACAAAATTGACTTCATAATTCTTCACTATTGTGACAATGTTCTGAAGATTCATCATTTTTATTCACTCAAATGAAAATTAAATCCAATAATTTGTTTTTCGACTGTCTGATGATGCCTCCAGAAGTCGAACCTGGCTCACTGCACCTACTAAATATAGATACAGGTGCTAAACCTTTTCAGGCATCGTGGGGCCACTTTGGCAAACTACTTCAGAAATTAATGTTCATTTAAGTGTTCACATAGGTCAAATCTATCAATATACTTTTTCAAGGAAAACTCTTTAGCACAATTTGTGACAAAAAGCCTGTTTGGGAAAAGGCTTGTGTGGGGAAATGAATGTCAGTTTCATTTACATAATATATACATGTAGCAGCCACATTCCTCATTTTCTGATAAATCATGCACCTCTTTTATCATGAGAAAGCTCAGAGAGGCAAACTGTGTTACCAAGTCGTCACCCGAGCTCCATTCTGGTCTATGTGCCTGAGTAACCCTATATAATTCCCAGTAATAAAAAGTATACCGCTCAGTTAACTGGGTTTACAGAATATCCCCTCTATCCATACCAAACTAGAAGCCTTCCAGTGGGGAAGCAGGAATTTTAAATAATCCTTCATATTTGGTAGTTATGACCGAATACACAAAATAAAATTATTCTGAATAGTCGTTCAAAAGTTATGGAATGGAAACTGAAATTTACAATAGTTCACATGTAAACTTTGGCTGAAAAATATGAAACACAGTTCAGAAATTGTCCAAAATCGAACTTGCGCTACATATTTTCATAGTTAGGGCAGGGTGGAACGATTTGGAATAGTTGTTAAAAAGTTACGATTGGACGGAAACAAAAAAGGACAGATACACGGCGGTGCAGACAGACTAGCAGGGACCGATGAGGACTATTTAAAATACGCTGTAGCCTCGGAGCCTATTTTTTCAATTCATGCGCCAGATTTCAATTTACGGAGTCACACTGCTGTTTGTAACACACACTGCAAGTACGTAATAGCTCTCATCATTTTCATTTAGTACACTATAGCAAACATTAATCATCACTGTGGTTTCTGTTCAAGTCTTGGCTGCCTATTTAGGCAGCCAAGACTTGATCAGAAACCACAGTGAAGATTAATGGTTGGTAATTAGGACTTGAAGTATTAACTTAAGCACTCTACAACAATGATAAATGATAATCATATATATAATACATGTAAGAGTGTCTCTCTCGATTATTCATCGGAAGAATATCAAAATATGATATGAGAAATTACGCGCCAACTGAGAAGCCTATTTCTGAGATTGAAGAGCCAGGTCCTGATGTTTCAGAACCAAATACACACTGGCGCATGCACAGGTCGGTCCCTGGACTAGTTGAAAACAGTACACATGTTCATGTACACTACCCCATCCCCACTCCACATAAACTTCATTTACCCGAGAGGATATACAAGGTAATTTGTATGTGATATATTCAAGATAAAACATAAAAAAATTGTATATTGTTATAACATTCTAAAAGTTCATTTTCACTCACTCAAAGGAAATTTATTTCTATAAATTTTTTATAGGCTAACTGACGATGCATCCAGGAGGCAAGCAAAAACTCGTTTCGTCTTCCAGCGGAGAATTACGGAAGCCCATTAGGGACATGTGAAGAAAAAAAATTACATGTGTGAAAAAAAAAATTAAGTCGTGCGCACGAGATAATTAAGTCGTGCGCACGAGATAATTAAGTCGTGCGCACGAGATAATTATCTCGTGCGCACGAGATACCTAAGTCGTGAATAGCACGTAAATATCAAAACTATAAAATTAACTATTCTCCGCTGGATTTCCAGCTACATCAAACGCAGCGAGATTCATTTCGTGATGTTCAAAATAAAAGATTTATGAGCAAAGAATGGTTATTGGAAACGATGTTGTTTAAAATACGGGCATGTTGTTGACATGACGAGAGCAGTAATAGTACTAATACCTGAAAATTACTTTCATATTTTCCGAAAAAAAGAAAATCATTAAAGTGGGAGGTAATTACCGCAAACATTTCCGAATCGGACAAAGAAAAATGACGATTTAAATGAAGTGGGGGGGGGGGGGGGGCTGAGGCCGCCCTCCTTTACCTCCATATGGTCTACCACTGTCGTTTATATATCCACAAAAGTTCCCATACATGCGGGGGTAAAAAAGTCGACTTTCGAATTTAAAGTCGACCAATCGGCACGACCGACGATTAGTCGGCTATTTGCATAATCACGGCAAGCCTACAAAGAAATAGTAAGTTTTGTTTTTATTTTATTTTTCAACTGATTAATAGTTATTAATGAATAGTTGTCTTGATAACAGCTGTCAAAACTACGGTGGCTGATTTAGGTCACCCTCAATACATATTTTATCTCGAGATCTCGAGATAATATCTCAAGATCTCGAGATAATATCTCAAGATCTCGAGAAACTCTCGAGATCTCGAGATAATTATCTCAAGATAATATTATTTAGAGATCTAGACATAGTTTCTCGAGATCTCGAGATATTATTTCGAGATCTTGAGATATTATTTCGAGATCTCGAGATATTATCTCGAGATCTTGAGATAATTATCTCGAGATCTCGAGATAAAATATGTAAAATAATCTAACTTGGAGTTATCAGTTAGAAACCCAAAATTTTAACTTGTACAGTGCTAAACAGAGCCCTCCCTCAAGCTGATTTTGTGCATTATCAGAATATGCAGCATATATCTTGCACAAAAATGGGGTTACAAATGTTATTCCACCTTCGGTGTTTGTTTCAAATCCTATAAGGTCTTTAAACAACCATTTTAGCAATGAAGAAAGTGTGACATCTGACATTTTAATTTGAAGTAAACTCCTATGAATGTAAGAAAGTAAAAACAAAATGCCTGCATGCATTTCTGAAACAGATTTCAGGAGTTATTTTATTAACTTCACACACAAGAGAAGACAGTAAATTTATTTGGAACACTATGTTTGATTGGTTGTAGCAGATGATTTAACTACTAATCGATTGGCCAATAAAATCACACCTTATTGTCCAATGTCGGCTTTGTAAAATTTACCAATCAGGATACAACTTGCCATGCACATTGTGTAAAAGAAACACTGATAATGTTTTCACAAAAGAAGTGGACGCAGCAAAGTACTTTTCGAAGACGTAGGCAAATTATAAAAGGTTATGTAATTTGGTTATGTTGTGTTGATCGGGGTCTGGACAAAAGTCCGATGAACAAAAACGTCCGAGACAACACGTCCGATTTTCTGGACAAAACGTCTGATTTTCTGGACAAAACGTCCGATTTTTTTGGACGAAACGTCCGATGATTTTGGACAAAACGTCCGATGAAATTCGACAAAACGTCCGATGATTTTGGACAAAACGTCCGATTGTTGTTATGAATTGTGAGTGACGATGGAAAGAATATATTTCGTCCGATCCATACCAAGTGTCAATCAAGAAAACCTGATATGGGTCAGAAAAACAGTTCCGCCCAAATGAACACTAGATGTGGGGGCATAAGTGTTGTAACAGAAAACGAAGGAGTTGAGCTGTTTTTATCATTTATTAATAAACAGAATATTTCAATGAATAAGATACATATATAACAAGTAAAGAGTGTTGAAAACTTAACAGAACCTACTTAAAGAGAAGTACATCTCAGATGTGAAATGGACTTATGGTTGAGAACCACTCGCTAGCCACTTTATTTGATATATTCCAGGCCGGAGCAGCTTTTCCTAGCATATTTCTAAGAATATTGCGCTAAGAAAAACTGCACCAGTCTGGAATATATCAAATATAGTGACCAGGTCGTCGGGTGGAAACTAAACTTAACCTAATCTCATTCATAAAATTAAAAGAGTTAATCTCAGATGTGAAATGGACTTATGGTTGAGAACCACTCGCTAGCCGCTTTATTTGATATATTCCAGGCCAGAGCAGCTTTTCCTAGCATATTTCTAAGAATATTGCGCTAAGAAAAACTGCACCAGTCTGGAATATATCAAATATAGTGACCAGGTCGTGGTGGAAAATAAACGTAGGACCAACTTGGTTCTCCATGATACCTAACCGTATTGACAAGTATGTTCACCCACTCTGATATATATACAGTTTGGATGCAAACGTGTGGAACTCATTTGTTTGATCATTCATTCCATTTTGATGGTCAGCATCAAAGTGAGTGGACTATCAAAACAAAAAGTACAACACTGAACATTATTAATCAACAGTGTTGATGCAGTGAAAACAGTGCAGAATAAAAGTATTTGATCACAATCTTCAAACGTCTCGATTGAGACTAACAAAACACAAAAAGGCAATTTCGCACCAGGCAGTAAAAAATAATATTATCAAAGTTCACCGAAAAAAAACCAAACAAACAAATCAATAACATCCAACTTTAAACAGATATTACTGTTTCGAAAACTTTAAGGCAGGAGGATGCATCTGTTTCTAGTAAACTGTGAGCCTTCATTGTAAAGCTCCGTGAATTGGTATGTACACCTTCAACTTTTCTGCCTTAAAAATCGTACGTTTTGTCCAAAAAAAAAAAAAATTGTATGTTGTGCAAAAATATCGTACGTTTTGTCCAAAAATATCGGACGTTTTGTCCAAAAATATCGGACGTTTTGTCTCATCGGACGTTTTGACTAGTATTCTGTTGATCTGCCGAATGAAAAAAAAAAATGTTTGATCAGCCGACGATTGTTACGACCCATAATGTAATAAATGCCCATGATGTAATACCTACCCATAATGTAATACAAAAAATGCCCGTAATGTAATACGTACCCATAATGTAATAAAAAACGACCCATAATGTAATAACGCGCAATAAATGTTAGGCGTCCATAATGTAATAAAATTCACAAAAATTTAGATACAAATTACACTCATCCAGGCCCGTAATGTAATAAAATTCTAAGCTTGATTTCTGTTTTTTCTCTTTACTCCAGCAGTGCATTCGGCTACTTTTGACACATCCTACGCCTCCGTCAGTTCTGCCAATGGCCCCTATGCCGTACACAGCCAACATGTATGGGTGTGTTAGGATTACGATGGAGAGTAATCCGGGACCTGGGGCGGGTATACTCTGCTCTGAGTGACAGCCATTATCCCTCTTCTATTTGTACCACCCACGCAAACGACTTCCTAGATAGTCTCTACTGCCCTGCCACAACCGTATAGGTCTACCTTACCAGACATTCAATAATTTCGATTCTAGGATGGTAATTTACAACTGCAATCATCATATTCGACCGGCTGTTCACTTGCCCAAAAGCAATGTGGGTAGCTGGTTCCTGCTGTTAATAAATGCAAGTAACTCTGACTGAAGTTGCTGGGGCAGAGGGTGGAGTAGGGTGCGGTGGGGTTAGGGTACACAATGACCGGATAGTGTGTGTGTGGGGGGGGGGGGGGGCGGGGGTAGTGTGGGATACAGAAGCAAGACGTTGAATCAAGCGGCGCAGAGGAATATCGGGAGGCGGTATGGTGAGTGTACTGGTATTGGGTTAGGGGATATCCTATAGCTCGATGGGATTTAGATTAGGCTACTTTGCTCCAAATTAAGCGCACGATCTATAATCTGTCTCTCCAGTTTTCACTACCTGGACAAATTAGTCATTTCCCAAAACTGCACTACTATAAGTTCATGTCGCACCCGCCGCACCTGGAAACCAATGAGCCCGATCCCAGAATGACACTTAATAACGACCACATCATAAAAGATGCTACATGTATCCTGGTATAAGTGACACGATACTGGTATCATGTTAGTGCCATGGTACATGTACCATGGTAGTAACATGGTACATGTACCATGGTAAATGATGAGGAGTACCATGATACAAGTACCCTGGTATAAGTAACATGGTATCAGTGCCATGTTACTTATACCAGGGTACTTGTATCATGGTACTCCTCATCATTTAGTAACATGGTACAGGTACCATGGTAAACGATGTGGGGGTACCATGGTACTTGTACCATGGTACAAGTATCGTGGTATAAGTACCATGGTACTGGTATCATGGTAGTACCATGACACATATGTATGACACCACGGTTTTTAACATGGTACTCTGTGCCAGGTAACACCGTGGTACAAGTATGGTAAAAAGTACCACGTTATTTCGGTCTTGGTATTACCGTGGTATTACCATAGTAATACCATGGTACTACCATGGTACAGGTACCATGGTTGTACCAGGGGCTAAAATACCGTGGTACATCATACCATGGTAAAACCATGGTACATTTTTATAAGGGGTGTACCACCGGGGGCCGGTTATCTAAGTAATTTGGGCGTCGTTTCCAAGATGCTATAGACCCGACATCAATTCCCGGTCAAATGTGTCCTGAACAAGGCTTTTCATTGCCATTGCTCGCCTGGTAGCTGAAGGTACACATGACTTCAACCACTGCTAACCATGCTTCTGTGGGATTGTCACAATGGACATTTGAAAGTGACTTGCCGCTTCGCGTTGGTTCTGCCCGGGTACTCCGTCTCCCACCAGAGGGGATGAAGTGTCTTGCTCAAAGACACAACTCGGTGCACTCAAGATCTCGATGTCGCAGTTTCGATCCCCGCATGGGGATCGAACCTGAGACGACTTGGTCGCGAACAAATGACTCTAACCACTGAGTACCATGTTACTACCATGGTACATGTATTATGGTACTACCATGACACCAGTACCATGTTACTTATACCAGGATACTTGTACCATCTTTTACCATGGTACTTGTACCATGGTGCTACCATGATACTAATACCGCGGTACTTATACCAGGGTACTTGTACTCCCATCTTTTACCATGGTACCTGTACCATGGCACTACCATGATACCAATACCACGGTGCTTATAATACCAGGGTACTTTTACCATGGTACAAGTACCATGGTACCCTACATCGTTTACCATGGTACCTGTACCATGTTACTACTATGGATCACACCCTGATATGTGAACATTGTGTGGTTGTACATCCATTTTGTACCATGGTGGTACCATGGTACACATGAATTGTACCATGGTAGTACCAGGTTGTACCATGTTAGTACCAGGCTGTACCATGGTATTACCATGGTAGTTCCATGGTATACCATTGTAGTACCATGGTACTTTTTCATAAGGGTCATTGGGTAGTTTAGTGAAGAACCGTGTGTGATCACCCCACCCCAAGCCCACCCCACCCCGGAAACATCACCCTATTAGTGTACCCGTTTCACTCGGTAGTTTAGAGAAGAACCGTTCACTCGGTAGTTTAGTGAAGTGTGTCTGGTCGCTCACTACTACTACATCGTTACACCGAGCAACATAAAACTTTGTAAGAACAATCACCTATCCTCGGCGAGTGTTGTAAGGAGATTCATGTCCCCAGGGGTCGCCTCCTATGGGGTGTGGATGGGATGATGCCCCCGGTTTGTTCTCTAACTACTCTTACAACGTTACACCCAGCAGCACCAAACTTGGTATGAACAATCCCCTACCCCAAAGGAGTGTCCTAAGGGGGTTGATATCCCCGGGGTGGGGCGCAACGTGTTGCGGTGGGGTGGTGAGTGATATTCCGGGATACCTTGAGACCCACGACCATTAAACCTGGTGTGACCGATCCCCTACTCCAAACAAGTCTCCTAATTGGGGTGGGGGTGGGTGGGTGTGGTGGAGGTTATTATCACACATGGTTCTTCACTAAACTACCCAGTGAAACGGGTACACTAATGGGGGTGATGCCCCGTAGCGGGGTGGGGACGGTGGAAGTTGGGTTTGGGGTGGGGTAGAGGTGATCACACACGGTTCTTCATATATATATTGAGCGCCCCGAACTACTCCCACATACCAAGTTTCACGAAAATCGGCCCAGAATGAGCCGAGATACAGGTTCAAGGTCAATGGTATGAATATCAAGGTCACACAAGACGGGCATCGGGTGTGGCGAAATTGTTGGGCGCCCGAACCACACACCAAGTTTCATAAAAATCGGCCCAGCAGGAACCGATATACGGGCTCAAGGTCACCGGGTTGATGGTCAAGGTCACACCACACAGTCAATCGGATAGGCCCATGTTACTCCTTTGTCTAGCTACGTATGTTGTTTGAGTGTAGCTTAGGAGAAGATGACACAATAGCGGAGATGAACACGCGAATAGTCGATGCGATAGAGTAGGCGGTTGGTAGGATGTTCCTGCCAACCGCCAGGAACTGTCAGGAACTGCAGGTGGTTTAAGGGGTAGTCCGTGTCGTGGACTTATAATATTCTTGATACATGTGATCACAGGATCGGGAATATGATGTGGTCGTTATTAAGTGTCATCCTGGGATCGGGCTCATTGGTTTCCAGGTGCGGTGGGTGCGACATTAACTTATAGTAGTACACTACAGGGAAATGACTAATTTGTTCAGGCAGTGAAAATTTGAGGGACAGAGGACAGACCGAAGGCTTAATTTGGAGCAAAGTAGCCTAATCCAAATCCCATCGAGCTATAGGATATCCCCTATCCCAATACCAGTACACTCCCCATATCGCCACCCGATATTCCTCTGTGCCGCTTGACTCAAAGTCTTGCTTCTAGTTTAAACAATATTTATTGGAAAGTGTGTTACTTGTATACATTACATGGCAGATAATAAGAAAGGTACAACACAAAATGCACAATAGTACACAAGATAACAAAGATGAACAAATAGATGGGTTACAATGTAAAGAAGGGATTCGACAAAAAGCTGACAGCTTATGTAAGTCGTCTCCCTAGCTAGTTTGTTAATTCACTCTGGCAGGTGGTATCAGTTAGTAGGTAAACTCGCACATCGTCAACCGAGGACCCCCACCACCCCCCGTAACCTCCTTTCCCGCATGGATAAAGGGATGACAGTTACAAAAAGGATTTCCGTGGGCATAGACAAATTTATGCCCTCAGAGACAGCCCATCACCCCATTGGAACGCGCTTGATGTGATCGCTCCAACAGGGGGTCATAAGACAAGTCTCCGAGACCAAAACTGAAAACAGAATAAAATATAGGTGGCGAGCTTTATTTATAGCACTGATCGTACTGACCAACAGTCAGTAAGGGTGGGCGGGGGCAGACCACCGGGCAACGATATGCAAGTGTGTTTACAAATTGGAACGTGTTGGTATAACGGGTAACTTACTACAGTGGTTTCATTCTTACCTCAGTGATAGACAACAAAGGGTTGTAATCAAAACAGGATGCTCCGCGTGGAAGAGTATTGAGTCTGGTGTCCCACAGGGTTCAATACTAGGTCCTATTTTATTTTTAATATATATCAATGATATTGTCGACAATGTAGCTTGTAACATCCGACTGTTCGCTGATGATACATCTTTGTATATCGTAGTTGAAGACCCCCAAAGAGCAGCTGCGCTTCTAGCCAGCGACCTTAATAACTTTGACAAGTGGGCAGCACAGTGGTTGGTCGACTTCAACCCATCAAAAACAGAATCATTAATTATCTCACGGAAAACTATCAAAAGTTGTCATCCCTCTCTCAAAATGTCTGACTCTGCTATACAGGAAGTAAATCAACATAAGCACCTAGGTTTGATAATCAACAGCTCTGCATCTTGGAAAGACCATATTTCAGAAATTACACAAAAAGCATGGAAAAGGTTATCTCTTTTAAGGAAATATAAATTTCTTCTTGACCGTAAAACACTAGAAAAAATATACTTCGCCTTCATACGCCCAATCTTAGAATACGGCGACACTATTTGGGACAACTGCACAGAGGCTGAATCTGCCGAAATTGAAAAAATACAAATCGAAGCTGCCCGAATAATAACTGGCGGAACGCGTAGCGCAAGTAGGATATCTCTGTATGCCGAAACTGGGTGGGAAACACTTCGAAGTCGACGAGAAAAACATAAACTCACACAGTATTTTAAAATGACCCACCGTCTTGTTCCTGACTATGTATCTACTCTTGTGCCTCCATCCGTGGCCGAAACCCATTCATATCTTGTCCGAAACCGCAACGACCTACGTGTCCCATACTGTAAAACCAATCTTTTTCAAAACTCTTTCCTACCGAGCACAACAAAACTTTGGAACAACTTGCCTACCGCCATCAGAGAAAACAATTCGCTTTCAAACTTCAAATCATTTCTGAACAGAGACAAGCTTCCGAATCCCAAATGGCTGTATTTCCAAAAAACAAGAAAACTTCACATCTTTCATAGTAGACTACGCCTAGGGTGCAGCAACCTAAACGACCATCTATTCAATAACTTCCTCACAAGTTCGCCTCTCTGTGGCTGTGGTGAACGGGAAACAACCCACCACTTCTTCTTCGAGTGTCCATTGCATATCGATACTAGAGCCACCACTCTGGATCGACTTCCGTATGGGGTTGACGTGAATACATTACTATATGGATCGCATTTGTTCAGCACTGGAATTAATCTGGAGATATTCCTCTGTGTACAAAAATACATAGAGGAGACGAACAGATTCAAATGACTACCAATATGCCATGCCAATCATTTCTCGGCGGACATGAAGCAAAGTCCTTCTATCACTGCCATGTCCTTTCAGATGTCACAACTTCCTGTATTTTACACCACAAAACGCTCACTGGCGTAAGGGAACTCACACTGTTTAAAGACATAACGCCTAAACCTGCCTAAATGCTGTCCCATTGAGATACCTTTAGATTCACATCATGCGCGCGTCCTGAGGTTTATATCTCGTGTCGTTATGTACCACACGTCGTAGGCAAAGTCGCGACCTGAGTTCCGTGGCGTCCCAGGTGCAATAAAATACTACTGAACTTGTGACGGCACGGAACTCACGTCGCGAAGCACAAAATAGGCACAGGCGACACAGCTGTTAACGAGTGTCCACATATTGGTCGAGTTATTTTGTTGTAACAATAGCGGATCCCTACCAAGTGGTAGCGCTAGCATTTACTCTGATATGTCGTTTCTGGGACTTCAAACAGACATAGGCGAAATCCGGAAAGGCGTCGCCTATGAAAGTTTGGAACTGTGGGCCACCACCACCCTATCATTGTACTGCGCCAGCAGCTTCACCACTAAAACTTCAACCCAGGAGAATTTCGAATCTCACTTTCAGATTAATTGAATATTTGCACAAGCCATTTACCTGTGTGGTCGGCCAGCCGCCAATTGTCAGTCTTACGTCAGTGAGTGTTGTTCTTCTTCTGTCTACTTCCTTAACATCTTTTGCACAGTGACCTCAGTTGAAAACAGTCTACATTATTTAAATGATACTTTTTCACGTGAACAATAGCATTTTTTTCATTCATGGTGGAGACAGCTTACATAAGCTATAGCTTGTTGCTGAATCCATTTTTAGCTTCTGAATGTAAATCTTAGTAATGTTAACCCGTTGTAATTTATTTGTAAGAAGTATCTTTATAGAAATAAAATACTGTTACTACTAAAAAGTGTGTTTGGGCTACAACAGGAATGGAATAAGACAGATTTGAAAGGAAAGAGGAAAAAAAGAAAAGAAAAGTAAAAAAAAAAAAAGAACCAGATGAAAGAAAAAAGAGAGTAGGCCAGTTAGAATACATGATGTATTAACTACACTCGAAGAATGCTTAAGTGAGTGGGTTAAATCATTCAATTCATTTAGTAAAGAGTTATGAATAAAGTCTACGAATAGAGTCCACGAATAGAATCGGCGAATAGAGTCAAGGAGTCAAGGTGGCGTTGGGATGCAGTGAAATTTGACAGGTGTGGAGGGAAATATTAGTGTCGCTGTGCTAGTTTGGTACTGTTATTATTAAGTAAAATTGAATGGGTCATTGTTCTGTTACACGTAAGTCAATCACTCTTACTCGATAAGATAAAGTCATGTACTACTTCAAAGATAAGGCGATTGTCTTCGTCATTCGGGAATTCTGAACCAAATAAAAGTGAGGATGTGGCTGCCTCAAAAGGGAGAAGATTGATGGTATAATTACGTACGTCTCAGAAGATTGGACAGTGAAGAAGAAAATGATCGGGAGTCTCGTGCTCGCCACACTGACATAGAGGGCTTGGTGATAGATGATTATCGTAAAGGTGGGAATTGAGGTTACTGCACCCTAGTCGTAGCCTACAATGATATATTTGAGCTGCACGAGATTTTGCATTGCTGTAAAACCCTGGAGGTCGATGGTTTCCCTTATTTAGGAAAGTCTTGAAATTAATCAGTGACGAGTTCTCGCGGACAGGCAGGGGCAAATTATTCCATTGGTCAGTAACGCTAGGGATGAAGGAAGACTTGTACAATTGGGTCTGACAAAAAGGAACTCGATGGTTTTGATTTGATCGGAGACTGAGTGATGAAAGAGTCGAAGTGGCAGGCGGGGGGACCTTATTGGATAGGTAAGGAGGTAACATGCGATGATACATTTTAAAGAACTGAATTAGCTTGTGTTTGCGACGTCTTGCTTGCAATGGGTCCCATTGCGTTTCACGATAAAGCAAAGTCTTACTGGCACTAACGGTTGCCCCCGTAATGATTCTAGCTGCTGCAATTTGTATTTTTTCCAGTTCCGCCGATTTGGTTTCAGAGCAGTTATCCCAAACAGTATCAGCATATTCAATAAGTGGCCCAATAAAGGCAAAGTATATTTTTTCTAAAACACTACGATCCAGATTAAATTTGTGCCTCCTCAGCAAGTCCAAATGGCACCAGGCTTTTGCGCAAATATGGTCGATGTGGTCGTTCCATGTACATGTACTATTCAGTATGACTCCTAAATGTTTATGGTTGGACACTTCAGATATCTGAGAATCGCCTAAAAATAAGGGTGGATGGGTGCTACTTTTACGCGAAATTAGCATACTCTCTGTTTTATTGGGATTGAACTCAACCAGCCAACTCGGGAGTTCCTGAAACCACTAGCGAAAATACAGACGATATAATCATCGATACCGCTGCAATAATCGGTGTTCCTCTTTCTCTGAATGATATATCCCGGAGCCACAGGGTCGGTCCTAAACGCGTCAATGGGCGACAGGTTACAAATAGACCCATTATTTTCAAACTGAATAGTTATAGGACAAGGGACAATCTGAACAGAGCAAGGTCAAAGCTAAAGTCATTGACTACCAACAGACAGTCCAACGATTCTGCTCGCAACCACAACATGTAGTCAGGCGTCTATTTAAATGAAGACTTGACTAAAACCAGAGCAACCATTGCCTGGCGTGCAAGGAAACTTGTGGCGGCTCAAAAGGTTAAAGAATCATAGACCTTCGACGGGGTCATTTTTATTAAACATGACAATGGTTCAGTACAGCGCGTCACAAATCCCACCCAAATGTCTGAACTAGAGAATAAGTTCAGATTAGTTATGAATATTGATTTGAAGTTTTGAACGCGTCCCAAGTCGTTCATCGTGGGTAGTTATTGACGACCTTATTTCGTGGCACGTTGGTAATTCTGTTGAGTATGTTTTTCACCAGGTCGAGTCGTGGCTGCTGTTGAGCAGCCAGGACTGGACTTGACGAAGGACGTCTCGAATATTAACCCATTTAAAGGAGGTTTTACATTCTTTAAGAAGACGCGGGCTTATCAGATCTGGGCCAGACGCCTTGGACACTTTTATCGACTTCATTGCAGTATATACTTCGCTACAATGGAGGGTGATACTATCAATACTTTCAGAAGCACGGACCGGTGGGTCAGGCAGGGAAGCATTCGAATCGTCAACTGTTGAGATAGAACTGAAATATTCGTTGAACACTTCCGCTTTCTCAGCACTTGATGAGTATATTTTGTTTAAGTGGATGAGAGTGGGAATTCCTACTGTATTACTGCTACCGATAAATGATTTTAAGGCCTTCCACCACCGTGATGGTGGAGTTTCATTGCTCCTTAGAGTGGACTGGATTTTGGACATATATAACGCTTTGGCCTTCCTAACAGCCGACACAACTTCGTTCCGTTTCAGTTTATATTTTACCCAGGCATGTGGAAGATCGGTGCGTTTAGCAATGCGATACAAACGTTTTCTCTGTCTAATCAGTAATCTTATTTCGTTATGCATCCATTTAGGTTGGTCTATTCGCGTGGTAATAAATTTGTTGGGTATGTGGATGGATGCAGTATCGAGTATTTTGTCGGTGAAATCAGAAACTATAGTATCGAGACATGGATTATCGAATAGAGAGTCCCAGTTAGTGTTAGAAAAAGCGTCATCCAATGCTTCATAATTACACTGGGAATAGAGCCATATCCTTCTTTTAAACGAGAGAGGTGGTGATTTTAAAAATTCGACTTCGACTGAAATTGGACAGTGGTAACGAATCATGTCTGGGATAATTGGTTCCAGGACAACACAAGTTTTCATGTGGATTGTGTAGCTGAGAGCAAAGAGGTCAAGTATCGAAGCCGACGACTCGGTGAAACATGTTGGCTCACTCACAACCTGTCTTAAATTGAAATAATGTAAAGTTTCAGAAATAACGCTTTTTGTGGGAACCACTTGATTATCATTGAAGTCACCTGTAACAATTAAGTCGACAATTGACGTGTCTCTGGCTTTTTCAATGGATGCTGATATGGCTTCCCATGCATCGGGAGGACTGTTGGGTGGCCGGTAGAATACCCCCAACAATAACGATCGGTGCGAATTCACATTGAACGATATCAAGTTTGGGTTTTAGACTCTGGATGTTAAGATGGACTATCTTCAATGTATTCTGTTTGTGATCCGAGTTAAACGAATAATAATGTTAGGGCCAAGTGGAATAGCGAGGTGACAAGGAAAGCTGAAATCAGTACTACTAGTGTATGCACAACCTTCGACGCGTTCACGCCACTGTAACGATATGGAATTTCATCAAGCGGATTTACTAAATCAGAAGTAACGGTCTCATTGAAGGAGCCAAAGAACAACGTAACCATAGCAGTGAAGCTTTCATGCAGCCCAATCCCACTGAGACGTAGGAGCAGATAAGTTAAAACACAAGTGGAACTCTTTTTTTGGCAGACAATACTTCAAGTTATTACAGTACATTTTAAGATTGAAAGTGCCTATCCGAGCACGATATGATTCAAGGGAACACATTATGAACTACTATGTAACCTGTTGATATAGATAAAAAATTATCTTCAGAAGTAAAATTGTATTCAAGCTGGCTAGGCAAAAGAGGATGAGGTGTAGAATAAGGGGAATAGGATAGTTGAACTTAAGACTAAAGAATACATAAAACACTAGGAAAAGTAGAAGGTAAATATATACAGGATAAATGTAAGTGCTTATATATAAGTTTAGGATGGAATCTGCTTAACCGAGGTCGAGAATTGCTGTAACTAAGCGATGTGGATGTTCCGTATATTAATGCATTAGTTATCAGATCGGTGAAACAACATGACGGATATTGAGGAGTGCTGGGAAAGAGGCGCGTGACACCAAGACAGAGTATATGAATGGGGTTGGGGAGGAGGGGGGGGGGGGTTTGAAGAGCGGTTGGGGAGCCTTATGTTATAGCTCACAAATACGTTGAAGCATTGGTGAGGTTCACAGCTTGGCAACTTAGTAGATACTTGTCACATCGGTAGCACATGTTGGCAAGGAAGAAGATACCTTACGGAAAAAAGTTACCGTGATTGATCCCCCACCTAGCGCGAAAGGCAGATACCACTTCTATGAACAATTAGTGCAACACTTAACTTTCTCACCCTAATCTCAAAAGCACAACCCATGATCCCTCAAATGAGGGGTCACGGACCATGTCTTGGAGACAGGGAGTGAAGGCATAACCAAATTTGAACGGCTATAAATGTAAACTGCGTTGATCGCTCCTGGCCGCAACGCCGGACAAGGGCCCAACAAGTACGATATGACATAGGAAGTGCTAAAAGGAACAATAGAAGGAAAAACACAAGTCACAGGGGTGTAAAATGGCCTTGGTTATTACTGTGTAGATTAATAATGCTTCTACCATTAAGTGATGGGTCGTAGAGTTTGTGCGGAAATAGAGGTCTGTTTATAATAACTGGGTGTTGCGCGGGATTCATCAAGGAATTGGTACCATTACCACAAAGCAGTCACATTTGGAACGACAGACAAACCCTTGTTGCCACGAAAGTGTCGAAAATTGGAAAGAAGGGAATGTTGTTGTGTTTGAAGTACAATGGCATGGGTGAGGGGGATTCACCCCTGAATAGGCTCGATCTTACAACTCTCATACTGGAACGATGTCATCCTGCAAAAAAAAAAAAAAAAAAAAAAAAAAAAATCCAAGAGGGAGTCAAGGGTGTCCCACCTGACATGATGAATCTGGAGCAAGGTTGTAACTTGTATATAGCAGCCAGCTAAGATTCTATAAACCTCTTTGGATTTTAAGTTGTTATTACAAAGGTAGTTGCCTATGCCCACCAAGCTCCTTTCCTGAAATATTAAATATTTCAACACACAGCTTGTGACCTGCCATCGGAATGAGCGCGGCGAGACCGCTCCAATGAGGGGTCACAAGACATGTCCTCTGGACAATTAATAAGCAAATACAGTAGCTTGGTTAGCAACTTTTGTAATTGTCAAGGGCAGTCTTTGCCTGGATTGAGGTTGGATGTCGGATTTACACTGTGTCTCCAATATGCCAAGTCTCAATGTATAAAAGGGATAGCTAGGTTCGCCAGAATCACTGAGCCAGGCAAGAATTATCTACACTATACACAATATGTTTCGAGCTGATATTTCACTCTGTAAGTTGTGGGCAAGAATTATCTACACTATACACATAATGTTTCGAGCATATGTTCAGTTGCATACCCCAGCCAACTAAGGCAGTATGATGGATTATACCCAGTTGAAGTCAGGGTTTGGATACAGTAATGTGCGATGGCGTTTGGTGGTGGTGCTGGTGTTGACGTGTGATATTCGCGGGGGTGGCCGATAAGATGGGTTGTGTTATTTCGCAACCCAGAACAAAAATAGCACTGTAAACTTTAGCGAAAGGTGTCTTTCTTTTTCCGGCAAATACGATGTAATACAACGAGGTGAAAAGCGTCAAAGCGATGATAAAACTTCGGCCGGATCTCGAAAAAATCATGATTCGGTAGAAATTTTCTGACCGGTTTTGCAAGAATAGCACTGGATGTTGGTAGCACGGGGTAGATTGGGTGTGTAGGGTAAATCGTGATATAGTATCAATACATTAAGTACCACCAAGGGTACGCTTATGATCACGCAGAAGGTATTTCGATCGATCAGATCGCAAATGAAGCGTGATACATTGCACACCGGTAAATTGAAATTTTTCGTAATTTGAAAATCGCAAGAGCAACGTTAGAAAATCATAATGCCATGACCGAAGCAGGGAACAAGGCATTGGTTCCTTAGCGAGACTTAAGATTGAAAACTAGACCCAAAACTGAACATTCTCAAGTGCATACATGTATACGCATATATACATATTGAGCAGACAGTGATTAGTGGATTTATTTTTCTACATAAACCCGAGACAAAGATGTTAAAAGAATCTTTTTTTGTTTTCCCTTTTTTTTTTGGGGGGGGGGGGGGGGGGGATTAAAATCTAGACTCAAAGTCAAACATTCTCAAGTGCATATACACATATATACATATTGAGCAGACAGACATAATCAGGCAACAATAGACAGAACAAGAAATTTATACAATTTATACAAGTGTCGTTCACTATCCGGGTTGGGCAAGGGTTTTTTTACACTGAAAGGGAGCAAGCCGTGTGAAACACAGCCTTTAAAACAAAGCTCGCGGCCCCCCACCGAACGAATCGAGCTCATCGAGCTCGCTTCAATGAAGGATCACAAGCCTTGATCCTGAGCCCAAAACTGAAAACGTTCAATTATTAGGGAATGTCTTTTTTGTAAGAGACAAACTGCATTTACAATTGCAATTATGACAAGTTTCTCGTCAGGAAGCGGTCGTCCAGTCGGCGATCAGGACCGAAACTGGAAAATGAAAAGAATTGAAAGTATACACTGGTGTCACATTGGTTCCAGAACCATCTCGTGTGTTAGGACGAGAAAGTATATCGGATCTTACCGACGGCTTGAAAACAGGCGCAATTCGAATTAGTCCTTTACCCAACGCAACGGTCGAAACTAGAAAAGGGTTCGAAGATATACACTGGACTCATGTAGGTTTCAGAACCATCTCATGGGTGAGGACAAGAAATTATGCAATATTTTTCCAACGGAAGTCTTGCTTCTGTTCTATCTTTTCCTTGTATCCCCCCCCCCTACTATCCGGTCATTGTGCAACTAAACCCCACCGCACCCCACTCCAACCTCTGCCCCAGCAACTTCAGTCAGAGTTACTTGCATTTATTAACAGCAGGAACCTGCTACCACATTGTTTTTGTGCAAGTGAACAGCCGGTCGAATATGATGATTGCAGTTATAAATGACCATCCTGTAATCGAAATTATTGAATGTCTGTTAAGGTAGACCAATATGGTTGTGGCAGGGCAGTAGAGGCTATCGAGGAAGTCGTTTGCGAGGGTGGTACAAACAGAAGAGGGATAATGCCTGTCACTCAGAGCTGAGTATACCCGCCCCAGGTCCCGGAATACTCTCCATCAAAATCCCAACACACCAATACATGTTGGCTGTGTACGGCATAGGAGCCATTGGCAGCATTGACGAAGGCGTAGGCTGTGCCATAAGTAGCTGAACGCACTGCTAGAGTAAAGAGAAAAAACAAAAATCAAGCATAGAATTTTATCACATTACGGGCCTGGATGAGTGTAATTTGTATCTAAATTTTTTTGAATTTTATTACATGATGGGCGCCCAAAATTTATTACACCTTATTACATTATGGGTCGTTTGTTATTACATTATGGGTACGTATTACATTACGGGCATTTTTGTATTACATTATGGGTGGGTATTACATTATGGGCATTTATTACATTATGGGTCGTAACAGATGATGATCGGTTCCCACATGATGTGTTCAGTTGCGAATGTTTTGAAGCTCAACTTGACTGTTTTGTCTCGTGTGTGATTTTTAGCACTCGTCTGTTTTCAATCATGGGCGGCTGCGGACACAATAGTGCCCTTCTCAAACGAAGGACTGTCGTGATATAAAAAAGGTTTACTGACGTTTCGTACACAAGACGTTTCGTATACGCGACGATTCGGACACAAATAAGTCGTTTCGTACACAAAAATTGGACGTTTCGTACACGAAGTGAGCGTTTCGTACACGTGTTTAATTATCTGTTTTAGACCTTGTATTATAAAATTATTTATTATTTTTGTTACATTAAATTAATATTTTGACATTTATGAATACCTCCCGTGAATATTTATGTTAAATTATTCCTGTTTTTATAGACACTGTTGGTGTTTAATTGCATGTTGAATAGGTTAATTATCCTTGATTTCCTTGATTTATTGTTTGATTTTACCGATGAGTGACTTGTTTGGATATTGGCGGAATGTTTTTAGGTTATTTTGTTTGGACATGCGATGACCAATCTAGTCAGCGGTAAATTGCAAAGAGTCTGACAAGCTTTCACTGGAGTCTTTCAAGTGACCTTTGACTTGAAAAAACAACAAGCGCGGTGTCCTGTCAAATCTAAATTTCAAAAAACTGATCGGGTATATATTGGGTAGGTAAAACAATTTAGCGTTAATTTTTAGCGCGCCGAAGGCGCGCAGGGACGATGTGGGATTTACAAATCCCTTGCGACCCGGTTAACCTTATTTTATTTCACCTGTAATCCAAGTGAAATAAAATAAGGATTAACCGGGTCGCAAGGGATTTGTAAATCCCACATCGTCCCTGCGCGCCTTCGGCGCGCTAAAACCTTTCATTCATTCTTCAGCGTTAATTTTTCTGCCTTTGCCTTCACAGCGAACAGACGTATCGTCCAGCACTGGTGATTTCACACAAAACTGATTATCGCTCACCCGGAAGTTCAACAACGCTATTGCAATTTGCACTGTTTCTGTGTATCTTTTTGTATCACTGTAAGTGTTTACTTTTTTCTCTTGCTATTTCTATCTGCATTTTTCCGCTAAAAACGAATATTTAAGTCAATACAATTAAATTAAAATCTCTAATAACTTAAAACATAAATTTTAGAATTATTCACAAAATAAAAACAATGGATAAACGAAGTCAAGTTAAGTTAAACAGTTCTGTCTTTAACTCTGGCAGTCTAAGCAACAGCGGAAATTCCACTACCACTGATATGGCATCGATGATGTCGATGATGTCTGGCTTCCAGAAAGAAATAGCCAGATTGAATGACACAATACAGGGTTTGCGGTCAGAGCTTCAAGCCCAGAGGCGACAGGCAGATAAAGAAAAGGCTGAATTGAGAAGGGAATTGGAAAAGGCAATTGTGAGAGCCAAACCAGGTAAGGAGGACCATGCTCCTCCAGTTCCTGATTTACCATGTATTGACGCCGCTACAGAAATGAGAAGACCTACGTCCGCCGGCTCACTGGCGGGGATATCTGAAATAGATTCAGATCTAATTACTCCCAGCCAGGATAACTGGCTGCGTTCCATAGTAGAAGCTACCAACACGACCGCAGCTTCTCCGGCTGAGGCGGTTGAAATTCAATTAGATAAAAATTCAGCTAAAATCCCCAAAATAGCAGTGACAGAAAAAATCACCAAACCAAAATCGGTCGAAAAGGAAACTCTCCAATGAGTTCCGTGAAAATGATGAATCCGTGGACGTCGAAGACGAAAATGGTTTCTGTATGACTATTGATCGGCATGTCAAGAAGACAAAAACTATCAAGAAAAATTCACTGAGCACCGCTATTGAAAAGGACTCGGTGGTCACACCAAGAAATGGGGGCTATGTTAACGCAACAGAGTCTACATCACCGGAAATAGTGAATGCGACTGCGACAGCTAGCCCAACCGATAGCGCGACATACGCCGATAAAGTAAAAGCCAAAACGCCCCCTAAGGTGACCAATAAAACCAACAAGACACAGGGCCATCCGCAACCAAACCCCTGTGTCGTAATCACACGCGTCCACTCCAAAACGGAAAAAAAACTCGATTGATGAAGCCCTTCCAGGATGCTCGTGGGAGAGACTAATCTCCAAAACCACGGGATACCATACTTGGAAAATAAAAGTAAAATGCCCTAATAGAGCAACGGAATTAAATCTGATAAGTAAAGGGGTAATTATCAACGGCAAAACGTACGAAACCGAGGAATATCGTGTTCTTCCACAATCCGTTCAGTGTCACAAGTGTCAGAAATTTGGGCATTTGTCACACAAATGCAACGGGGAGCAACGATGTATGAAATGCGGTTACAAACACATCGCGAAGGCATGTAGTGCTAAAACTCTGAAATGCCCCAATTGCGGTGATCAACACCCCAGCAACTACCGGGGGTGTAGCCACTTCAAAGAAGTTAAAACAAACATCCAGCTTAAAGCTCTAAATGTAAGTAATGTCGAGAACTCATCTTCCCCTTATTCCACGTGTACTCTAATGGCTGGCTCCATTTTCAGCATAATGAACAAACACTTGGACACCAGTCTTTCGGACGTTTTCAAAGAGATTACTAAAACAGCCTCTAAGTTATATAATACTCAAATATCTCACACACTATTAGAAGCGGCCATCAACAGAATATAATTATCTAACAATATTACAAATAGTAATTAAACTTAAATAAACTTAGTACCGTTATTCTTAAACCATTCATGGATACACTAAAAATAGTCCAGTAGAACGCTCGAAGCGTTAATCAGAAAAATTTGCAAATGTCACATTATTTCAAAAATGCGGACGTAATTGGAATTAGCGAAACATGGCATAAACCAAACAAAAAATTCTCGTTATGTGGTTTTGATATTATTAGAAGAGATCGCCCCGCCCAAAAAGGTGGCGGTGTCGCTCTTCTAATAAGGCAGGAGATTAAATACAAATCAATACCATGCGACCACCTCAATGCTGAAGTGATTGCAGCTGAAATTGAACTTGACCACAAACACGTGGCCATCATATCATATTATAACAAGCCGCAAGCAACAGTAGACAGTAAAGTATTTGAATTTTTTACCAAAAGGTACCAGCACTGCATATTCTTGGGTGATTTCAATTCCAAACACCAGGTATTCGGTTGTCATAAGACTGAGCCTAATGGTGACGCCCTTTTCCACATCATTGAAGAACTCGATCTATTCGTGGCAAATAACGATCAAGACGTAACATACATAAGCAACAACCCACTCCATCAATCAGATATACTAACTAGACTTGATTATCAGCAGCAAATCACTAACCAGCCAAAAGCAAGACATATTTGTTGGGGATGATGAGCTAGGCAGTGATCACCTGCCGGTTCACGCCACTTTGAAATGTAATACTAGTCCCGCAAGGTACCCTCCCGTGAATAGGAGGAACCTATTAAAAATTGACTGGAACCTCTTCAGAAACATTATCGAAGTAAAAATAAAGGCAAATGACCCCCTAAATGCTCATGAACTAGAAAAAGCCTGCACCCATCTTAACGAGGTTATCAATAGTACACTAGATGGAATTTTGTCCCAAGCAAGAATTTGTCCCAAGCAAATAGTAAAGACGCGGATAAACAAAATAACCCAAACAACTCTTCAAATAATCAAACAAAAAAGAAAAGCCTTTCGGGCTTACCAATCAGAGAATGATCAAATGAAAAGAGCAGAACTTAAAACCGCGTATAATCGCCTACATGGAGAAGTAAAAAAGGCCATAGCAGTAGTATGTCAGGTTGAGATCTGGCCTTTTTACCAGGACCCCGGGGTCAGACCATGATCGAGGTCATTGACCTCAGTGCCCAAATCCATTAGGCGTCCCCGTCCCGCTCCCCTTCCCTCTCCACACTAGGCCTAGGTTATTTTTTGGCACCCCTCACCCTACCCACCCTGTATGTACCCTATTTTTTAGGCTATCCCTCCCCAAAGTCCACTAGGGGTCCAGACTATGTATAGACCATTTAGGCTTTCCCCACATTGTTTAGGTTTTCCCTGTATGTGGGTTCCCCTTCCAAAAGCCCAGTCCCTCCCCACCAAAGCCCCGGACTGTTCCTCCCCTTTTCAAAGGCTAGCCCAAAGCTGGGGGACTTTCGCACTGAGGTATCCAATGAGTACTAACAAAAGAGTGCCACCATCCCCTATCCCTCCCCCTTTCCCCACGTAAATTTCGAGCTCTGTTGGTGTATCTAAGGTAAATGTTGTCAAGGACATGTACACGCAACGGCATACAAAAATACTTTAGACATAAAGACTACCTGGTTTTGTTTAGACATGTCATGAAGGAATTATGATAGAGAGAATCTTTGTTTATAAGAAGATATGATAGTGTCACGTTGTATAGTTATGCAAATAGATAAGGGACAACTGGTATGTTTGATTATGTCATAGATAAAGGTATTATGATAAAGGGCTCCTTTGTTTATAAGAAGCTTAATATGATAAAGACCATGTACACTGTTTGATTATGTCATAGATAAGATGGTGTCACTTCGCAGGTGTTTGATAATCCAGTAAGATCGTGGCAATGTCTGATTGGTCAAACAGTTGTCCAATCATATTGTCCCACACGGCGGTATGTTCCAGGGGACCAATAGATAAGCGTGTCGTAAAATTATCCCATGCAGGCGCTCTCTGATTGGTGAAACAACTGTCCAATCAGATCGCGCCATGCAGTATTTTCTGCGTGGCGAATAGATGAGTGATCCGTATGTTGTAGTAAACTACTTTCGCATGCTAAACTCATAGTAAGCTGAAAAGGAATGAACAACTCTAAATTTTCTGTCTATTAAATTTTATTTTCACATAAAATCAGTTTTACAAGTAATTAATTGGTTTTACAATAGTCAAAATGGATTTGCAATCAGACTTACAAATTTACAAGTAATGTTTTCAAAGCGAAAATGTTTTTATAATCAATTAAAATGGATTTACAATCAGTCAAAATGGATTTTCAATAAGTTTTTACAAGTAATTTTACAATTTCACAATTTCACCATAAGTAATTTCTGCAATAAGTAGTTTTACAATACTTCTTTTACAGGTAAGCATACAATAAACATAATTAAATGTTCAGTAACTGTCTTTTGTCCCTGAAAAGGGATAGTTTTTTGTTGTCGTTCTTCTGGACTTTCTCCAGTTATGATCCCAAGCTGTCTGCACATCCAGAAAACGTGTATTTTCTTAATAACGGATCAAACAAGTATTTTCGTTTCTCAATTGCGAATTTTTCAGCTTCGTTCATTCCATAACCCTCCTCATCTCGAAGTCACTGAGCAGTTTTTCTAATTTTTCCATAGACCGGATGTTGTCTGAAGTGCCTTACTCGACTCATTGCCTTAAATAATCTTCTACAGAGGGAAGCTCTCATGCTGTCTCTAAGAGCTTCCGTGGCCGCTTTGGTGGCCTCGTCTGTGGGCAAGCCATTTTCTATGTACGACAATTTCAATCTCTGAAATTTAGCTGTATTATCTTCATATGCTCTTATGATTAAAGTGTCTATCATGTTCGTTTCGCCATCTTCCTCTTCAGAATATTCACTTTCGGTGGTTGTATCACTATTGTCTGACTCTGAATATGTGCTCTCGTCAGAATCAGACAAGTTATAATC
The DNA here is from genome assembly GCA_031216915.1 of Pictodentalium vernedei. Taxonomy (NCBI): domain Eukaryota; kingdom Metazoa; phylum Mollusca; class Scaphopoda; order Dentaliida; family Dentaliidae; genus Pictodentalium; species Pictodentalium vernedei. The sequence goes on from CM062292.1 coordinate 98,719,872, forward strand.
TTTGATTGACTGTTTGCCTTCACCCGTCATCCAAAACCTCTTGAGACAGTAACCATCTTCATGTCTATTGCGTGTGAAGGCTCTTGAGAATGCGTTCCTACAGAATTTACAGTTGTGGCTCGGCATGTCTTCTCTCTTTGAACGCTCTGAGAACAAATGAGAACTGGGCGCACATCACGATTTATAAGACAGTGAAGAGTACCCTCAAATACGCACATGCGTACATCAGTTTTACATACGGGCACATCGGTTTTACATACAGGCACATCGGTTTAAAAATATACACATCGGTTTTAAACATATTCACATCGGTTTTAAACATATACACATCAGTTTTACATATGTGCACATCAGTTCTACCCACCCTACCAATTGATGGTTGCTTCAAATCCTCCCACAGTGCATTGTGGGAAATTACAGTGATGCGACTCTGGGGTAAAATAAGTTTTTGCTCGACTTCACAGTTTACCATTTAGTGACCATGTAAGACCATTTGAGACCATTTGAGAAATATTTAAAACTATTTAAGACCATTTGAGACCATTTGAGAAATATTAAAGACCATTTGAGAAATATTTAAGACCATTTAAGACCATTTGAGAAATATTTAAGACCATTTGAGAAATATTTAAGACCATTTGAGGCCATTTTGTGGCACATATGTTGTTCAATAAGCAGAAAATTCCTGTAACATTGATGGACGGAAGTTTGTTATCAAGTTGGGGTGTGAAGTTTAGATGTATCATTCTCCGACTTGACATTTATCTGACTTTTATGTCTTGTTTTGTTTTGTTTTTTTAAAGTAAACTGTGTCAAGTAGTGTGAAGTCGAGCAAAAACTTATTTTACCCCAGAGTCGCATCTCTGTAATTTCCCACAATGCACTGTGGGAGGATTTGAAGCAACCATCAATTGGTAGAGTGGGTAGAACCGATGTGCACATATGTAAAACTGATGTGTATACGTTTAAAACCGATGTGAATATGTTTAAAACCGATGTGTATATGTTTAAAACCGATGTGCCCATATGTAAAACTGATATACGCATGCGCGTATTTGAGGGTACTCTTCACTGTCTTATAAATCGTGATGTGCGCCCAGTTCTCATTTGTTCTCAGAGCGTTCAAAGAGAGAAGACATGCCGAGCCACAACTGTAAATTCTGTAGGAAAGCATTCTCAAGAGCCTTTTCACGCAATAGACACGAAGATGGTTACTGCCTCGAGAGGTTTGGGATGACGGGTGGAGGCAAACAGTCAAACGAAGATTATAACTTGTCTGACTCTGACGAGAGCACATATTCAGAGTCAGACGATAGTGATACAACCACTGAAAGTGAATATTCAGAAGAGGAAGATGGCGAAACGAACATGATAGACACTTTAATCATAAGAGCATATGAAGATAATACAGCTAAATTTCAGAGATTGAAAGTGCCGTACATAAAAAATGGTTTGCCCACAGACGAGGCCACCAAAGCGGCCAGGGAAGCTCTTAGAGACAGCATGAGAGCTTCCCTCTATAGAAGATTATTTAAGGAAATGAGTCGAGTAAGGCACTTCAGACAACATCCGGTCTATGGAAAAATTAGATAAACTGCTCAGCGACTTCAAGATGAGGAGGGTTATGGAATGAACGAAGCTGAAAAATTCGCAATTGAGAAACGAAAATACTTGTTTGATCCATTATTAAGAAAATACACGTTTTCTGGATGTGCAGACAGCTTGGGATCATAACTGGAGAAAGTCCAGAAGAACGACAACAAAAACTATCCCTTTTCAGGGACAAAAGACAGTTACTGAACATTTAATTATGTTTATTGTATGCTTACCTGTAAAAGAAGTATTGTAAAACTACTTATTGCAGACATTACTTATGGTGAAATTGTGAAATTGTAAAATTACTTGTAAAAACTTATTGAAAATCCATTTTGACTGATTGTAAATCCATTTTAATTGATTGTAAACCATTTTCGCTTTGAAAACATTACTTGTAAATTTGTAAGTCTGATTGCAAATCCATTTTGACTATTGCAAAACCAATTAATTACTTGTAAAACTGATTTTATGTGAAAATAAAATTTAATAGACAGAAAATTTAGAGTTGTTCATTCCTTTTCAGCTTACCTATGAGTTGAGCATGCGAAAGTAGTTTACTACAACATTCCGGATCACTCATCTATTCGCCACGCAGAAAATACTGCATGGCACGATCTGATTGGACAGTTGTTTCACCAATCAGAGAGCGCCGGCATGGGATACTTTTACAACACGCTTATCTATTGGTCCCCCGGAACATACTGCCGTGTGGGACGATCTGATTGGACAACTGTTTGACCAATCAGACATCGCCACGATCTTACTGGGTTATCAAACACCTGCGACGTGACACCATCTTATCTATGACATAATCAAACAGTGTACATGGTCTTTATCATATTAAGCTTCTTATAAACAAAGGAGCCCTTTATCATAATACCTTTATCTATGACATAATCAAACATACCGGTTGTCCCTTATCTATTTGCATAACTATACAACGTGACACTATCATATCTTCTTATAAACAAAGATTCTCTCTATCATAATTCCTTTATGACATGTCTAAACAAAACCAGGTAGTCTTTATGTCTAAAGCATTTTTGTATGCCGTTACGTGTACATGTCCTTGACAACATTTACCTTAGATTTACGTGGGGGAAGGGGGAGGAATAGGGGATGGTGGCCCTCTTTTGTTAGTACTCATTGGATACCTCAGTGCGAAAGTCCCCCAGCTTTGGGCTAGCCTTTGAAAAGGGGAGGAACAGTCCGGGGCTTTGGTGGGGAGGGACTGGGCTTTTGGAAGGGGAACCCACATACAGGGAAAACCTAAACAATGTGGGGAAAGCCTAAATGGGCTATACATAGTCTGGACCCCTAATGGACTTTGGGAAGGGATAGCCTAAAAAATAGGGTACATACAGGGCGGGTAGGGTGAGGGGCGCCTAAAAATAACCTAGGGCTAGTGTGGAGAGGGAAGGGGAGCGGGGACGGGGAGGCCTAATGGATTTGGGCACCGAGGTCAATGACCTCGATCATGGTCTGACCCCGGGGTCCTGGTAAAAAGGCCAGATCTCAACCTGACATACTAGTCATAGCTAACGACATTCGCGAGAGATGGGGAAAAGCAACAGAAAAACTAAATGGGCTGAGAGAACCTAAGAGGTTCTGGGATACATTTAAAACTCTTACTGGTCAAAAGAGAAAAATTGCCAATAATAATGCGCTGAAGACTAGCGACGGAACTATGGCCATGGACGACAAGGCAAAGGCCAGCGCTTTTGCCGAACTTCTAAAGAAGGCGAATCGTCCACAAGAAGGGAACAGATATGACAACGATTTTAAGGTAAAAGTAAATAAATTTGTCCAAGATAACAACTTAATTTTCAATGAACCGAACTTCGACCAAAGGCATGAAGACGGGGACGACCATGAATTAACCGAACCAATAAGCGTAGAAGAGGTCATGGGTATAATCAGAAAATGCAAGTCATCTTCGTCCCCAGGAGAAGACAAAGTGTCTTACAAAATAATGAAACAGTGCCCCAACATCTTCTGCTGCAGACTTCGCCAAACTCCTAAACTGCTGTCTCTCCTGTGGGTACTTCCCGAAATGCTGGAAAGTGGCCACAGGAGTCATGATACCTAAACCTGGCAAAGACCTTACCAACCCTTCTAACTTCTGCCCAATCAGCTTGCTTAGCTTTGTTGGAAAAATATTTGAGCGGATTCTCACTACGAGACTTCGCAGCTATCTGGAATCAATCATCTTTTTCAACAAACGGCAAAGAGCGTATAGGAGTCAGAAAGAGGGAATCGAACACGTATACAGACTGGTCGATTATATGAAAACAGCATTTAGTCAAAACGAAATCGGAACAGCGCTTTTCTTGGATGTAGAAAAAGTGTTCGACTTGGTATGGCACAATGGCGTGAGATATAAACTAGCGAAAATGGGATTACCCACTAAAATTCTGAGGATCATATCATCATTTCTAACTGACGGAAAAATCAAGGTGAGGGTTAATCGCGAGGTGTCAGAGGAAGTAATACTCGAAGCGGGAACACCACAAGGGTTGGTTCTAAGTCCGCTTCTTTTCATAATATATGTGAATGATATAGAAAAAGTAGGGAAAAACTGTGTTGAACTATCGTAGTTCTCAGACGACAAAGGCATTTGGACGGCCAGCAAGTACAGAAATATAATTAAAAATCGTCTACAGAATACCATTCGCGATCTTGAGAGTTGGTGCGCCCTGTGGCGCATCAAACTCAATGCCACCAAAACTCAAAAAGTTACGTTCTTCAAAAAGCAAAAGAAAAGACCAGTCCCCAGTATCGATCCCCAGTTATACGATCACGAACTAGAAGCAAACAAAGAGGCCATTTTTTGGGGATTTATCCTAGATAGCAATCTCAGTCTAAACAGTCACGTAAACTCCATTACGGTTAGAGCTAATAAACGTATCAATTTTCTGAAGAAGATCAGAGGTAGAAATTGGGGAGCAAACAAAGATGTGCTTCTCAAGCTCTACAAAACATTTATACGTCCGGTACTAGAGTACGGTGCCATAATAACAAGTGACCTGAGCAAAACCAACATTCAGAAGCTACTGCGGGTTCAAAATTATGCCCTGCGAGTGGCATTATGCAAACCGAAATAGACACCGATTTAAAGGAACTTCACGAGCTAGCAAAAATAGAAACTACTGATACGCGATTAAAAGACCTACAAAACAAAACGCTCAACAGACTCCAAGACAGTGAATTAATGGTTGAGCTGAACGAACACCGATCCCTTAACAGAAAATCAAAATAAGTTTCCGGAAAAAAAAAAAATTCGGCGCGCTAAAACCTTTCATTCATCATCTTTAGCATAAATGAATGAAAGGATTTAGCGCACCGAAGGCGCGCAGGGACGATGTGGGATTAATCCCTTGCGACCCGGTTGGCCTTATTTTATTTCACTTGGATCACACAGGCCTAGCTTCCTATTGCCTCAAGTGGGGTCTGAGGGGGTATGCACGCGGCGAGAATTCCCGGCAGTTTGTGTTGGAGTGATAGATTGTCAATAATCAATCCCTTAACGCCAGTAAGAATATTAGAGAGTGGGCTTTATTCGGTTCCAGCTTGGCGATAGTAGAGGTTTGATTCCCACCATGGCGGCGAGCCAGAATATAATGTTGTGCGATGGCAAATTTAAGTGAAGAAGAAAAAAGAAAACCAAACAGCAACGCCGGTTTGGTAGCGGCCCCGGTAGTTGACTGTAGCTGTTACAAAAAGGAGTGGAGAAAGCTCCAACAGTTTAGTTTTGAAAAACCGGGGGTCATCCATCAAGCCTTCTGGGAGATAGGATGCCGTATGTGATTATGAGGTATCTGGTTATCCTTCGGGAATTCCAAATGACCTCCCCCACCCCCCCCCCCCCCCAAAAAAAAAAACTAAATAAATAACAAAAAAGCCCTTACAAGGGCTGTTTGCTGGCAAGATTGTTTCAATCCTTGCCTTGGTCTTATTTAGGTTTTCTGCACATCTTTGCATGAGGATTGTTTCAATCCCTCATAGTTTGTCATTCAGTTTTGGTCGTGTGTCTGATGAGATAGAGGAGGTAGAAAGGTTAGAGAGCTGGAAATTTTTAATTTACAACTGTTCCGTCCGTGACGACCAGTGACATGTGGATGGGGAAGCCAGCATTTTTCCCCGAAATTTATATCTCGGGGAGGGGAGACCCGGCAGCAGGTGGAGATTTCCCTTGCTGTTTGCAACTCCCACTGGTAACAGAGGCAAGCTTCCGTGCGTATCGTGTCACCCGCAGCCAGTTCTGAATTTTTGTCACCGAGTGCCTGGCTCACCCCATCGCAATGATGTAATCTTTAACCCTTTCGATGGGTACGCCCCAAATTATTTAGTTTTCCTATTGAGGACGCGATGCGCATTGAGTTCAATTATTAATTCGCTGTCTTGGAGTCTATTTAGAGTTTTGCTTTGAAGATCTTTTAAGTGCATTGCTATAGTGTCTATTTTTGCTATCTCGTGAAGTAGTTTTATCGATGTCTACGTTGGCTTGCGCAGAGCCAAGCGCAAGACGTGATTTTGGACCCGTTGCAGTTTTTCAATGTTGGTTTTGTTCAGGTCACTCGTTACTATGGTCCCATACTCTAGTACTGGGCATATATATGATTTGTAAAGCTTGAGGAGAACTTCTTTATTGACTCCCCAATTTTTACCTCTAATCATTTTCAGGAAATTGATGCGTTCAGTGGCTTTGACAGTGACTGAGTTTACGTGATTGTTTAGATTGAGACTGTTATCCAGGGTGAATCCCAGAAACTTTGCCACATTACTAGCTTCAAGTTTGTGGTCGTAAAGCTCAAGCTCAAGATTAGGGACAGCTTTTTTTCTTTCATTCATTTAGCATAATGCAATGAGGTGATTCGCCGAAAATGTACAGTATCGCTTGAGATAAGTTGTCATAAAAACGCAATAAAATTTTATCGATATTTGCCCTTCAAAGATAGTACTAGTCTCTGGTTCCATTTCATGGGAATCCATTAAATGACACCAAATACTGTTGCTATCAATAAAGGGCAAATATCGATAAAATAACATCAGTTTAGCACAATGCAATGAAAATGTACAGTATCGCTGGAGATAAATTGTCATAAAAACTAAAACCACCACGTATTTATTGGAAAATAAAATTATTTCATGCAAGAAATATAGTCTTCTTTCTTTCTTTTAAACCCAAAGTCTGAAATTAGGAGAAAAGTGAGATATAAAGAGAAAAATGCGAAATTGAAATCTGTGTACGAAACGTCAAGGCTTTTTGTGTTCGAAACGTCCTAAATTGACCGTGTACGAAACGTTCAGCACCCCCCCCCCAAAAAAAAGTCCAAGCTTCAAAACTGTGACAGAAGCTGCAGAAACAATGTATCCCAGAAGCATGGTTGGGCTGGACAGGGGTAAAACAATACCCCCCCCCCCCCCCCCCCCAACTATTCATAGCAGAGGCATAAAAACATGATTTTTCAACAAGCAAACCCATGCACACATGCAAATTCTCAAACTACATAATAAAGACTGCTCGACTGTCCATACATACCTGAATCATATGATAGAATAGCCCACTTTAGCTCAGTAATGGCAGACCAGAAATGGCCCTCCTGGGCCAAATTAGGGAGGGCGGTTATGGCCCTCCTTCAAATTTGAAAATTACAGGCCCGAAAAAAAATGGTTGGTCACTGACATTGCAGTAATCATGCCATCGGTAATGTTTTCATTTGTTTATTTCTTAGTTTTCGGTTCACGGCAAATACCTGACGTACCAATTGCACAAGGGTTCCCGGTCCAGGTGTATTGTCGATTTTTTTGATTTTTTTTTTTTGGGGGGGGGGGGATTATAAAGGGCTCAGATGTGCAACGAAGATTATTGTGTTTCCACTTCTACAACAAGTGACATTCCGACAGAGTCGAACGAAATGACATGAAAACCTACCAAGGATCAGTCGGAGATGTTTTAATCTTGTCAGGGTATCTTTTTTCGGATCGCACACTTTTTGTGCTGACTTTTTGATATCCCCGTGCCCCGGTTTCCTTTGGAACATAGCACACGCCGACGACATCAAGATATCCTCGTCAGAGACAAATCTCTCCCGTTTTTAATGTTTAGTTAATTCGTCTGCATTCCAAAATCAAGTCAATGGCGGTAGTTGATCAACACGCATGCGTTAGTATCAAGGGAGGTTAGTCGCACCTGTTTATTTCGCCCACCCACCGTTCAGCGAAGTTGAAGGAAAAGGCTTGCCAACGCTTTCAGTTTCTGTTACTAGTGAATTTACCCTGTAATTTATACATCTATTTCTCAAGAACATGGAGTGAGACCGTACTGAGACGTTTTGGAATAACAAATGATAACTGAAAGTTTGACTGTTAAAATGCTTTTCAGTAACCGAAGAGAGGAGGATGGCCGATTTATGCCTTTTCTTTGACTTTGGGCAGTTCAGTTCTTGATCTTGACTCCGAGAAGCACAGGGGTGGGTAATAGAAGGATAAAGCTGCTTCGGGAATGGGTGTCTCTGCCCTGCGTAGGGATTGGTGAGTAGGTTTTGTTTTCGATTTTACTCTTGTGGAAGGGCACGGGGCGGCTACGAAATCCATGGCAATGGGCCGACTTCTCTGCATCCCGTCAAGAATGTGCGAAAGGGATGGGTTGCTGTTTGTCTTCCTGCTCCTCCGCCTGTACGTGCGTCCGTACCTTCCTCCTACATGGATTTGGGATAATGTCTATTTATTTTTTTTTTGAATTTCATTGAAAAACCATCTTAAATTTGGCATATAAAATTGTGAACAATTCCATTAGCACACCGTGCCGGCCTCATTTCTCATCCAGTCTTTTTCAATATATAGTTTTGGTGATCGAACTGTCGAATTTTTCTAAATTTCGTTCAAAAACATGGCGGCCAGTTGCCATCTTAGATTTGGCACATGAATTGTCATAATTCTGTCAGCACACTCCTCAGGTTGCATCTCTTACCCGACTTTTTTTTCAAATTCCATATGTTGCTTTGGTGTGATGTCTTGATTGGAGCTATTGGATTTTTCTGAATTTCGCTGAAAAATATGCCCGCCACCAGCCATCTTAGATTTGGCAGTATAAACTGTCAACAATTCCAAGAGCACACCATACAGGCCGCATCTCTCATCCGATCGTTTTCTTATGTCATGTGTAGCTTTGGTGTGATGTCTTGATGGGGGCTATCGAATTTTTCTGAATTTCGTTGAAAAAAATTACCGCCAGTGGCCATCTTGGTTTTGGCATATAAATTGTCAACAGTTCCATCTGCACATCCTACAGACCGCAACTTGATCTCACCCAGTCTTTTTTCAAATTGAATCTCTATTTTTTTTTCTATTCTGACAATTAAGCATTTTCGATCACCGTTTTGGTCTCGCACTTTGGAATACGAGGTGTTAGGTCGTTCCGCGCAGCAAGTGGCCGTCAGAGGTACCGAGAGCTATTCTGGGACTGGGCGGGCGGGACAGATTTGGACAGGCTCTTCATTTCCAGCATGGGCCCCTCCACCAATTGATTTGTGACACAAAGATTCGTCGGCTTGGACCCCGATTGTATGACAAAATTCCAACGCGAGCACATTCTACCACCGTGGTACCCAGGTGACACATCACGTCATGTACAAACGCGAATACCCACGTGGGAAAAGTCTCACCTCCAGACCAGTGGTGGCAAGTAATTTTACTACCGTAGGTAAATCATTTGATGGGGGGGGGGGGGGGGGGGGGGTCGTCGTATAAACGAAAAGCTGACGCGAGCGTGAATGCCGAGTGATATTCTATATTCTATGTCATGTATCGCAACGGAAGGATGTTCCAAGATTACAACTCCTGCTCGGTGTTAAAAGGTGAGGTTGAGAGAATGTTGACCCCAGAACGCACAGACATTGCAGCAATGACCCACCATGGCCTAACCCCGTTTACGGGGATAAAATCCATAGCTCGATACGCCGCGGCCCAAAACCCGTTTCAGAGGGGACACGGGGGGGGGGGGGGGGGGGGGGGGGGCTGGGCAATACGAATATTGCCGTTGGACCTTCTTGTGGGTCGAAACGTCCTTTCTCAAGCAAAAATAGAGCAACGGAATGGCCCACCCCTCCTGCCGACCTGGGCTCTAGGGATAACAGGATGCATTTTAGACATGTATCTCGCCTGTGGTATATGGTTATTATATGATGAACGCAAGTGTGGACAGTAATGGAAGAGCTGAAAGCAGAATTGAGGGCGCGGAAACTGAAAGCACAACGGGCAGAACCGGAAGTGTTACGGACAGAGCTGAATGCGGAGGGAGGAGAATGTTGTGAACTGGAAGGGGAACAAATAAACGCTAAACACAATCGAACACAAATAAAAGCAGACAGGTGTTATTTGTGAGCAAAGCCCAACAAAAAATATTTTCTATATATTTAGAGTCTAACATGTTGTAATCAAATCATTTAAAACGTTTTTTATCTTTAACCCCCATCGACCTCAAAGGGCCTAAGTTTGTGATTTTTAGCAAAATAGCACAACGCCCAGAGGCAATTTCTCGATACTGCGAGTGATATATGCCAAAGATTTCTGTATAGGAAGATGACTTGTTAATTGGAGGACAACTTTATGGTTTAAGTTTGTTTGTCGCATTTAACCCTTTAGCATATTGATATCTTTTTTGTACAATATTTACACATTTTGTGTTCACTTTTCCAGCATTGGACACGACATAGACGTAAATTTGTTGCACATGTGTACAGTTTATTAACTGACGAACAATTTTGCTGTTATAAGTTACCTTGTAATGTTTAACCCAACGCCCCTACCACATGTGCGGACATGGTAACTGCTCGAAATATCAACATTTTGCATACTTTGTTTACTGTTTTCAGTCAGTCAAAATAGGGTTAACTTCAAAGTCTTTTGTTTTTTCTTGTAAAGAATAGCAAACTGAATAATCTTTCTTTTGTAAGTGGAGACGTCATGCTTAACACTTAGCCATTCTGGTTACCTAAATACGGGACATGTTTGTGGCATTTAACCCTTCAGAACAATGATTGATAGAGTAAGGGTACCGTTTAAAAAATACGAAAATTCGGAAACTTTGTTTTTTGTTTTCGATCAGTTGTATGAGGGTTAACTTAAACTCTTTGTTTCCTGGTGTAAAGATGCTTGGTAAGCAAAGTTGCTGCTATATAAGGTTAGATCTTTGATAAAACTCTCTCTAAGGGCTGCACGATATTCGAAACTGAATACCGGTATCGGTATTCAAAAAAAAAAAAAAAAAAAAAAAATACCGCGATATACCGGTATATCGAAAACTGTTCAGATATATAAACACAAGTACTGCAATCGAGACTCGAGGCATCGCTGTCGGAACGAATTAGCATGCTTTGATGATGCGGTTCGAAAAAACTTTACTCAACGCAGACGATATCAAAATTTATTATTTTAAAAATTAGTTTATCAGATTTTCATCAAAGATTTCAACAAAATTATATCATGGGACCCCTCATTGGAAAGAGCTCAACGGGCTCGTTCCAATGAGGGGGTCCCATGATATAGTTTTGTTGCTTTCTAAAAATTATTTTTTCAACTGCTGAATTTGTATATTGCTAAAAAAAGTCGAGACATCTTGAAAATTAAATTGTGGGTAAATAAATAATGACGATAAACCGATATTTTTGTAATTACACTGGTATTCAATCGATATTGGTTTGAATACCGATATATATCGGTTTATCGATATACCGTGCAGCCATATACTCTCTCTCAGTTTTGGTAATTGGGGTAGTTTCAGTATTATTTATTTATTTATTTATGTTTGAGGCCACATATTTATGCACAATGGCTAATCATGACCGTGACAGTTTTACGGGTGGAGGAAGCCGGAGTACCCGGAGAGAACCACCGAGCAACGACGAGCAGCTGCCAGCTCCCCCAACATCGTAACTCCGCACTGCAGCACAGGCAGGGTTAGATTGGTTGAAGACATGCGTACCATCGACGTGCAGTACGCCTTAGTACACGGCGTCATCGTGCCCCCATGCGGGTAATATAGATGAAGTGTCTTGCCCAAGGACACAACGCGGTTACCGCAGGTGGGATTCGAACCGAGGACCTTTCGGCTTGCAGCCTGCACCTCTACCTACTGAGCCACCGCGCTCCGGTAGTTTCAGTACCATCTTATCAAGCATGGTGGGCCTGTGATTCTACAGAATTACAATTTTCTAGTTCTTTTTATTATTTACACCAGAGCAAAATATACCTCAAACTAGATGAGAGGAAACAGTATATTAAGTTTTTTTTAATGTCTTATATTAAGCCTAAATATTCAATATTCACATTGAACATGTGAACACACTTTCAACATTCAACACACTTTCAACATTAAAAATCCGAAACCATTATGCACATCTAGAGACACCACCTAAACATATGAACACACTTTCAACGTTTCGAATTAAAAACCCTAGGAGCCTTTCGCCAGAAACGGAATGTCTCACGATAAAAGTGAAACCACGGGAGCCACATGGGACCGGATCAAAACTCCGAAACCATTATGCTCATTTAGTGACCCTACCTGAGCACATGAACACACTTTCAACGTTTTGAATTAAAAACTCTAGGAGTTTTTCACCGGAAACTGAGTCTCTAATGACAAGAGAGTCACTACGGAGTCACATATCGAGCCGAATCAAAAATCTCAAACCTTTATGCACATCTAGAGACCCTACCTGAACATATGAACACACTTTTAACGTTTCGAATTAAAACTTCTAGGAGCCTTTCGCCGGAAACCGATTCTCTAATGACAAAAGTGGTGCTATGAGTGCGACATGAGGCTGAATAAAAAAATCCGAAACCTTTATGCACATCTAGAGACTCTACCAGAACATATGAACACAATTTCAACTTTTCGAATAAGAAAACCCATGGAGCCGTTCGCCAGAAGCCGATTCTCTAACGACAAAAGTGGCGTTAAGGGCGGCACATGAGGCTGAATTTAAAAAATCGAAACCTTTATGCACATCTAGAGATCCTACTGGAACATATGAACACATTTTCAACGTTTCGAATTAAAACCTCTCGGAGCATTTTACCGGGAACCCATTCTCAACAAAAGTGGCGCTAGGTGTGCCTCATGGGGCCGAATCAAAAATGACAAACTTTATGCACATGTAGAGACCCTACCCGGACGTATGAACACACCCTAGACATAGATGAGCATGGTAAATGAGAGTTGTGCTCAGGAAAATTATTCCCGATCATTATAAAATATAATATTAATCATGCGTTCAATTCACTAAAAACTAAATTATTTGAAAAAAGGGAAGTAGGTCACTCGCTACCCTCAAATGTGGGTAACTGTGCCGAGACCCAATAAGGACTCGAAGCGACAAAAGATGTTGCATCGTGAAGTTAGCCATGCACTCCCCTGGTAATTATGCCGAGACCTAAGAAGAGCTCGAGGGCGAGATAGGTACAGAAAGTACAGCACTTGAAACATAAAAAAAATATTGCCTACATAAAATATTGATGACGAAACGTCACAAAGGCAGTGCTCATGGAAAAAGGCAGGTTTAAACCAGCCTTGTATTGGCGTGCCGATGTAAAGCACGGGTAAATGATGACGGGAACTGTCTTTGAATTGGCCCTCAGGAGACCCACCAGATTGGTCGGATCAAGGAAGTGACGTCATAATCACGTGATCTAGATATGTCGCGTTTGGTTGACATAGTAGCCCGCGCGCGGCCATCGTGTGACGTCACCGTAGTGATGCGTAATCTTAGTGCGCGTGCGCAGCGCGTGTTGTTTGGGTTAGTTTAGTTTAAACATATTTTATTTGCCGTAAACGCAAAAGGATCGCAGAACAAGTTATACAACTTAAACAAACTCCTTTCCTGTACAAAAAAAACTTATTATAATGCGGCAAAAACATAGAACAAACTGATTACACAAAAATACAAACTTCAAACGAAATATGAACTGATAATTTAGAGAAAAGAAGAATTGAAAAGAAGATGCGAGGTAAAAGGTGAAGGGTTAAAAGGTGAACAGGCTATCGTCAAGTAGCATATCATGTTGTTTGGGTAACGCGTTTTCATCGTCCATTTTGGAGGTCACCATCTTGGCTTTTATTATGGCACGTGGTTGCTCTTTGACCCAGTGGCCTGAAATAGGAAGGGGAGTATGTTTGGGGTGCGTTCCTTTGTATAAGAGAATATCTAATTACCAAAATAGACCCGACAATCCCTCCAGTTCACAGAATATACCCAAAACGACCGAAATGGGTTCTGATTCCCCCATAATACTCCCTTTTTCCAATCAGAGCAGCGCCATAGTACTATAAGGCTCGTTTCTTTGTATAAGAATCAATCTAATCACCCCAAATCCTCGGTTACTTCGTAGAATTACCACAAAGAACGCGACACCTATTTATTTTGTTCGGATTCCTTCAGAATCATCTGCTTCTAACGATTCTTTCTACTCTTACCCTAGCATCCCTGGACGTGTATGCAACGACTTCTATCTGTTTTAACCTCCTTGGTTTTTCCCGGTGTCTTCTCCAGTAGCGTAGAAGAGCCTTTCTGTGTGAACAGTTCCAGCTTATTGTTAATATTTGTAGCTGTCCTGATCTGTTCTGTCCAGTTCTAAACAATGGTACTTTTCTGGTCTATGGTTCTGGGGTACTGTAGTCACCCAATAGTAGAACTTTATCAAAGGACAGATGATGGTGGTTATGGATAAGTCGGCACTCGTGTTCTTTGACCTGTGAAAGTGTGGGTGTGCTAGAAACCAGAAGTCGATCAGGATTCTAGGCTATTCTCGAATAGATATCATCCAACAGATATCCTTTTTACGGTATCCCACTAGGGGAATCCCTTTTTGAAAAGACGTATGTGGATATGGAATCCCCTTTTTACGAGTTGAACATAACAGTCGTACGTGAAATCACTCGTTCGAGTAATTACTCGATGGCTTATTTCCTCGAGAAGATTCGATTAGCAAGCAGTCAATGCCAATAAAACGAATTTCATTGCAATGAGCCTCGCGCAAAACAAAGAAATCCGTAATAATGTGGTCATAAACAGTCAAATAGAGTGAATCCCGATAAAGATGGTAAGTCACTGAAATTTTGGGGAATAAATCTGGATGATGAATTATCCTTCAAAACTCATATTTCGCAGCTCTGCGCCAAAATTGCGCGTGCGAATTACGCACCCAAAAAGGTCAAAGCGATTCTTCCACATGATGTCATGAAGGCGTTTTATTATGCTTTGGTCCACAGCCATTTGGTGTATAGTATTCACGAAGGGAATAATTCCAAATCGATCAATAAGCCCCTCTTGATGCAGAAACGATCTTTGAGAATCATAAACAATAAGAAATTTAATACTCACACAGACTCCTTATTCTATAAGGAGAAAATTCTGGAAGTGGACGACTTGTTAGCTCATCCAACTGAAAGTCAGACGAGCAAAAGTGATCACTCACAGTCCGTCGTCCGTGAACATGGTGTTTGCGTCTTCTCACCAAAAACCGCTGAACCGAATTAATTGAATTTTGAGATAGTAGTTTGTTATGACATCGCATTTTGTTTTTGTTCAAATCAAGTTGCTTCGCCCCTCGGTAGGGCCACGCCCCAAAACTGTGCTTAAATCTTAAAAAATCTTCTTCTCATGAACCAGCAGTAGCAGATATTTGATATTTGGTGTGCAGCTTCCTTTTGAGATGTAGACTCAGATTTGTTCAAGTGAAGTTCGAGGAGATATATTTGCCTTCGTTATGGGAGGGGCAAGAATTTTTGTCCCGTCCAAAATTTCTATTTTCCAAACTGATAGGCTGATTTGAACCAAATTTGAAATGAGGGCTTATTGGGTCATAAGTACTTAATTTATGAAAAAAAAAAAAAATTCTCCCGTCGCCCCATGGGAACCGCAGCAGCTAAAAATAGAATTTTTTTTAAACACCCATATCTCCAAAATTACACTGCACTGAGAATTCTTATTTGGTGTGAAGCTTCCTTGGGACCAACAGAATGGAATGGTCCAAAAAAAATTGCTATCGGTTTTATCATGGGGTACTTTTTCGGGACTTTGAGTCAGTATTTTTTAACACTGTGGGAAATGTGGAAAACATTTAAGACTACTTTTCTCACAAACCACTCCTCTCTAAAAGCTTTCAAATTTCACATATAACATCTTTGGACGATTATTTAACATGTTTCATGAAATCAGATCCCTGGGTCCATATTTGAGCTCTCTATGGGAGCCCAAATGTTTAAATTAGTTCAGTATGAGGAATATTCTTTAAAAATCTTCCTCTTCAGATCTACCAATCAGAATCTTTTGATATTTAGTATGCAGCATTCTTGTGTGTGTGTGTGTGTGTGTGGGGGGGGGGGGGGGTTCAAGTTTGTCCAAGCGAAGTCCCTGGGTTCATATTTGGGCTCACTGTGGGAGCCCGAATTACAATTTAGTTCAAAATGAGGAATTTTCTTTAAAAAACTTCTTCAGATCCAGCAGTCAGAATGTTTTGATATTTTATATGCAACATCCTTGGTGGGGGGGGGGGGGGGGGGGGGGGGGGTGAGATTCAGATTTGTTCAAGCCAAGTCCCTGGGGTGATATTTGGACTTCCTGTGGGAGCCCGAATTATAACTTAGTTCAATATGAGGAATATTCTTCAAAAATCTTCTTCACAACCACCAGGCAGAATTTTTTGATATTTGGTATACAGCATCCTTACGGAGGTGAGATTCAGGTTTGTTCAAACCAAATCCCTGGGTTCATATTTGGGCTCCCTGTGGGAGCCCGAATTATTACTTAGTTAAATATGTGAAATGTTGTTTAAAAAATTTTTTTTTAGATCCACTGGTCAGAATCTTTGGATATTTGGTTTAAGCTTTTCTTAGGAGGGGCAGATGCAACTTGTTGAAATACATTCCCTGGGTTGATATTTAGGCTACCATGTCAGGTGAGCGCTCTTAGCCTCCCCCCCCCCCCCCGGGGGGGGGCCTCTTGTTTAAATTGCACACGTTACATTTTGTACACGATTGGCATTGGGGAAACCTACCTATCTCTGCCAATGCGTTCTCCGAGTCTGTAGATCAACAAACTAATAGATGTACTAGACAATCCAGACTTCTTCACATAGGCAAGAACAAAACTTTTTTGATTAATCTTCCGTTATACTTATACCCTAAAATATGGAATGAACTCGACCATGAAATTCGCATGTTAACTTATACAAGAATGTTTAAAAAATGGATGAATTTCTATGTTCGTATCATCTTATTCCCAGACAACAGAGTGTGATAACCCGTACTGCCCGGACTGTGCTATTTAATCGCAAAAACCTATTGTACTAATTTTATTCTGGACGCTTATGTAGCCCATATCTTTATACTCATTTTGCTGCATGTGGGTGCCTCGTCCGACATACATTCTGTTTTGTCTTACTATCACAATGCTATGTAAATCGGTATCTCGTCGCATTACCATTGTAGTATAGTACAGTATAGTATAGTATAGTATGGCATGGGTAGTATAGTATAGAGGGGGCGCGGTGGCTCAGTAGGTAGAGGTGCAGGCTGCAAGCCGAGAGATCCTCGGTTCGAATCCCACCTGCGGCAACCGCGTTGTGTCCTTGGGCAAGACACTTCATCCCCATTGCCCATGTGGGGGCACGATGACGCCGTGTACTAAGGCGTACTGCACGTCGATGGTACGCATATCTTCAACCAATCTAAACCTGCCTGTGCTGCAGTGCGGAGTTACAATGTTGGGGAGCTGGCAGCTGCTCGTCGTTGCTCGGTGGTTATCTCCGGGTACTCCGGCTTCCTCCACCCGTAAAACTGTCACGGTCCTTATTAGCCATTGTGCATAAATATGTGACCTTAAACATCAATAAATAAATAGTATAGTATAGTATTGTATAGTATAGTATAATACAGTATGGTGTAGTATAGTATAGTACTGTGTGGTAGTATAGTATAATATAGTATAGTATAGCGTGGTGTATTGTAGAGTAGTGTAATAATGATATACTATACTATAGTATAGTATAGTATAGTTATAGTATAGTATAGTATAGTATAGTATAGTATAGTATAGTATATTGTAATATTATATCTCACGTGACTTCCTTGCATTCTGTTTGGCTGAAAGATGATACCCTATTTCGTGTAGTTTGCATCCACAGAACTGACCAGGCACTACGCCCAGGCACTACACGTTTTCTATTTTTAGAACACTACTATATCAGTTTTCTTTTCATACTAGGCGAATAAAACTGATCAGGCAAACTTTAAAAATCGATTCGCAGAGGCACAACATCCACAAAACGATCCGGAAAGAAATCTTTGTGGAAAAATGTATCGCTTTTCCATTGTTGAAGTGACATTTTTCGAGGCGTTCATTTTATTCATTCTCGAAGAGAATGATCCATACCTGGGTCCAACTTTCATGAGAACGCGTCCGGATATGAAAAAATCGTTTGTTTCGCTGCTCATATTATTTCGCTATTTAATTGTATGTTTTGGGCAGTAAACGAATAAATAATGGAATTTAATTGAATCTTCGGAGTTTGTATCCCGTACTGACCCATTCGGTAATGTATGTGTGTGACAAATGTGTGGAAATTATCAAACTGCGTTGTCAAATTTCGAACATTTTCGTTTTCATTCGCGAGTTGCGCGATTCTAGAATACATAGTTCCGTTTGGGGGGAAATGATTTGTTTACCCTTGCCGACCGATTCAAAATCTGTCTTCTGCTCACATCAATAATCCAAGTTAGCCGTGTTTTGGAAGAAGAAAATGTTTTTTAAAAACTACATGGTATTTTTTTTCTATATAACGCTGGTTGGTAGGGCTGCCACCTTGGTAATAGATTAACAAATCGGACAGATGTTTTTCTTGATGGGTGTTCGATATAATATAAGGATTAGTGCATGTCTTGTCGTTGACTACGCCCATATAGTGCCCAGTGAGGTGGTGTAGTTCCCTCCGCTTCGCGGCGGGAACTACACCACCTCACTGGGCACTATATGGGCGTAGTCTTCTTCAAGCCATGCACTATTCCTTAAGTATTGTATAGTATAGTACGACATCTTTCTTGTGGAATCCCACTAGGAGAATCCCTTTTTAAAAAAAACGTTTGTGGATATGGAATCCATTTTTACGAGTTAAAAGTCGTATATGGAGTGACTCGCTTGCGCAATTACTCGATGGCTTATTTCCTCGATAAGATTCGAGTTGTTCGAGCTGTGTCTGTTCAAGTCACAACTCGATAGCTTATTTGCTGGACAAGATTCGAGTCGTTAGAACAAGCAGACTGTATACGACTGTTAGTAGTAGTGGAATCCAGGTTTGATAGTGATATGAAGTGGGACCAGTAGCGATAGTAGTGTAATGATATGTACTGAGAGTCATAGTGCCACAATTCAATAGTAATGGTACAAGGCTACAAAGATGGTAGAACACTATATTTATGGTGAATAGAAGCCAATCACAGGATATACAGCTGCAGTTGTGGTAGAAGCCGATGGTAAGACTACCACGAGCTGTATAGGAGATTGGAATACCACATAAGGAATCCCTTTTACAGAATCCCACTAGGAGAATCCCTTTTGGAGAAACGTCTGTTGCCATAGACTCCTTTTTTCCGAAGTGAGCATAAGAGTCGTAAGACGAATCAATCGTTCGAGTAATAATTATTCGATTGCTTATTTGCTCCATAAGATTTGAGTCGTTGGTCAATGCGCTGTTCCAGTCACTACTCGATAGTTTATTTGCTAGATAAAATTAGATCCATTCAAGCAATACCTGTTCCTGCTCGATTGTCTTGAGGGTTTACGAATCTGATAGGACTTCGTTATACACAAGGGAGATAATTCTGTATAGGTAGATACAAATATTGGAAATGAAGCAGTCTGATCCATGAAGGTAAAGAGAGGCCAAATTATACTGCTAGGGTAGTCAGAATGGCGTCTGTAATAGTAGGTAGTGACAGACTAGGTTTAGAATATAAATCTGTTCCACGTTAACATTAAAGGTTCTCCCACTATAAGGGAGTACCCCAGAACCATAGAAGAGAAGAGTAACCTTGTTTAGGACTCGCCGGAGCTGGCCAGCAAAGCTAAAAATAGTAGCAATACACTAAAACTGTTCGATCTGGAAAGCCCTTCCACACTACTGGAGTAGGCTCCGGAACAACTGAGTCGGGTAAATTAGATGAATAGATGTCGGGTTGTTTGTGGTGATTCTACAAAGTTACTGAGGAGTTTGGATAATGAGATTGACTATTATACAACGTGCTCCTCTTACTGGAGAAAAGGGGCGATTCTGGGGGAATCTGAACCCATTTGGGTAGTTTTCGGCGCATTTTAGTGATTCGGAGGGATTGCCGTTTCTACTTGGGTAAAATAGTTATTTATTTATTTATTTATTTATTTATTTATTTATTTGTGTTTAAGATCACATAATAATTGCACAATGGCTAATCGTGACCGTAACAGTTTTACCGGTGGGGGAAGCCGGAGTACCCGCAGAGAACGACCGAGCATGGACGAGCAACTGTCAGCTCCTCAACATTCTAACTCTGTTCAAGCTCCGCTCAAGCAGAGTTACAGCGGTTGAAGACATGTGCACCATGGACGTGCAGTATGCCTTAGTACACAGCGTCATCGTGCCCCATGTAGGCAACCGGGATAAAGTGCCTTGCCCAAGGACACAACGCGGGTCGTCACGGATGGGGATCGAACTCGGGACCTCTAGCATAGAAGCCCAGCAGTCTACCATTGAGCCACCGCGCTCCCGGGTAATTAGATATACTCTGATACAAAAGAACGCACCCCGAACGTATCCCTGCCCCGCTGCAGGCCATTGGGTCACATAGCAACCACGTGCTACCATAGAAACCAAAAGGGCATTATACAAAATAGACGATGGAAACACGTGAACAACACGGGCTACGTATGCGGACTAAGACCACGTATCACTATGGGGATGACGCTACAATGTGGCCGCTCACGCGGGCTACCATGCCAACCAAATATTACGTAACTAGGTCACGTGGGTATGACGTTACTTCCAAGGTCTGTGGCGAATGTAGCTGGTGAGGATATCTGAAAAAATGAACACTCATTTTCCCGGAGAATATTAAAAATGGCGTCTATTATTTTGGACGATACGATTTGCCTTTGCCTATCCCATTTGAATGAAACTAAATACCACGTTGGTAAGTTAGTATTAGGGATAAACGTATTTGCCCCACAACAGAAATACTCACGTTGGCAAATCTTATGACATAAATAGGTTCTTATGTTTTAGCTCACCTGAGCGAAGCTCAAGGGGAGCTTAACTGATCGCTTTCCGTCCGTCTTCCGTCCGTCCTCCGGTTAACTTTACATTATCGACTTCTTCTCACGAACAGCTGGACCAAATTCAACAAAATTTGCTGTGCATGTTCCCTATCATATGTCAATTCAAGTTTGTTCAAATCAAGTTGACCTGCCCCTTGGTAGGGCCACGCCTAAAAAGTGTGCTTAAATCTTAAAAAATCTTCTCATGAACCAGCAGTAGCAGAGACTTGATATTGGGTGTGCAGCTTCCTTTTGAGGTGTAAACTCAGATTTGTTCAAGAGAAGTTCGAGGAGCTATATTTTCCTTCGTTATGGGAGGGGCAAGAATTGTGGGGTCTGGGTGGGACTTGGAAAATTTTGGACCAAAATCTGGAAATGAGGTTTTTTTGGGGGGGGTTTTTGTATGCATTTTGGTCAATTTTAAGACAAAAAAATTTTTTTTTTTTACTCTGAAAATTTGGGGGCCGGGTTGGACCAAAATCATGAAATTAGTTCTTTGGTTTTTTTATGCGTTTTGGTCTATTTTAAGAAGAAGAAGAAAAACATTGTAGTCTGAAAAAATTTTGTTTGGGACTTCGAAAATTTCCGAACAACAATTTTAAAAAATCTGTTGTTTATGCGTTTATCTCAATTTTGGGACGTACAAGTGCAGAAACTGAAAATAGAAGAAAAATCCTGTGTATTGCGTGGGCACAATAGCTTCGTCTAGTTGGTATATGCTTTTCTTAGGATGGACGTATGCAGCTTATTCAAGTCAAGTCCCTGGTTTGATATTTAGACTACCATGTCGGGTGAGCGTTTTAAGACCCCCTGGGGCCTCTTGTTAGTTTTGTGATTAGTTTGTTGGGGCGAAATGGCAGCGGGTGCCGATTCTAACTTCGATAACCGAATCGTTGGGTTGTCATGGTGACCATGGTCATCACCATAGTGATACGTGGTTTCTGTGCGCACGCACAGCGCGTGTTGTTAGTGTGATACGTGTTTACGTCGTCTATTTTGTATACTGGATGCAGCACACTAACATCACTTATCACTATGGTAATGATGTTCTAACAGCATGACAGATCAACAATCCAGCATGCTTTCGCTGGGTCACGTGACTATGACATCAAATGAAAGATCACCTTGATAAGGCACAAAAAGTTGCGAAACATGCTACTCATACAATGTCGCAATACAGATTTTCCGGCTTTTTAAAAACATTTTAATAACTACAGCAAGATTCAATGAACTTGGTTGTTGTTGTTTTTTTGTTTTTTTGCTTGTTGTTCTCTCTCCTTTTTTCTTTTTTTTTGTGGTTTTTTTTTTCTTCTTCTTTTTTGCTGTTTTGCCATGATATGAAATTAGTATTGCCTTCTATATTTTATTTAAATTACATACAAATCCAACGATTAATATTCATTCATGACACCACTGTGATGAGTTATGCTCCAATCACAGTTGTGATTGTGACTTTTATGTGAATAAACAGCGTTTGCGTCTTCTGTGTTTTTTCTTTGGAGGAGGTGGATGCAAGGGAGAGATAGATGTTGGTGGTGTTGTTGGTTCTGGGGGGGGGGGGGGGGGGATTAGGGGACTGATTTGATGCGTACGAGCTAATCCTTGCTGTTGTGATGAACGCTTCGGTCTCCCTTTTGAAACTCAGGTCCTCTAGAAACCAGTCTTTGATCTGATCCGGGCTTAACCCTGCCCCTGTGTAGCTTTCGAGTTTCCCCTGTAGACTTGTCCGGAATTCTTCGTCTTCGATCTCCTCTCCCAGGAACGCCTCCGTGGAGTCAGGGATGCTTTCCTAGTCGGGGCCCTTGTCCGGAAAAGCAGGAGTAGGAAGGGTGGAAGGTGTGTTGTCGGAGACGACTTCCTTCACTACAGACAAGTCTCCCTCCTCCATCCCCTCTTCAGATGAAGAGTCTGATGACATGGAGTTTTCCTTGTCTCCTGGCAACCGATTGACCCCTGGACCCTCCTCTGCGCGGAGGGGGGGGGGGGGAGGGCTGGATAAGAGTGACAGGTATTGACCTTTCAACGCGCTCTCTTGTCTCCTCCCTCTCCAGGAACTCCGTCATTCAGTGGGCATCACGTCACCTGGCGCAGTGGACCTTCTTTCTCTGCATTTTCGTCTGTGCCTTCTTGTGGTAGATTTGGTGGTTAGAGTCAACATCCGGCTTGTCCGTGTCACTTGGGGGGACCATCGTAGGAGGAAATCTCCCCACGAAAGGTACTACACCTCTCCAAAGATGATTTCTGGTATTCTGTAACAATTCACTGATAAGTGAATTTTGCCCTGCACACTTGGATACAACAAGTGGAGCAAGAGCAGCCTTCAACCTTAGCATTTACATGTATCACAGCAGGCAGTTCTGTCTGAGCAGTTGTAATTTACACCTCAGTGGTCTCGGTGCGAATCGGACGGTGTGAAATCATGAAGGATTCTATTCTACTTATCACCTACCAGTCGGATGCTTTTGGGATTTTTTAACCAATAAATTATCAGCTTAGTTATCTATGCATTGGAGAAAAGTCATACAAGTACTATCGGCAGGTTCCATTATCGACGTGTAAGATTATCATCAAGTTGGGAAAGGCGTTTTTCTGCCAGTTATCTACCAACAATTCCACTGACCAACATGCAAAGAATTGTTAATATTTTTGTGTAGTTTTTATTTATTGAAAAACATTTTGGGGTTGTGATTTAAACACAGCACTTCATTATTTATACTAATATTAATACGTATATTAAGTATTTCATCTTTCAGGTGGAGATGTAGTCAAGATAACCCGAAATGAAGTATGTGTTTGCTGGGGAGGAGGGGTGGGGGGTTCTTCTGCTGAAAAATATTCTCCCCAGTTTATTTTACCTCTTACTGCGTTACTAATGTGTATCCCGATAGGTAAAGATCAGTAGTCTTCCCCGTGTAAGCAAAGCACTTTGGAGAACGCAGAGTATTTTTTGTTGGTGATAGTTCAGGATCTTTCTCGAGGAAAATAGTTTTTCGGACCAACTGTAGCATCCGCGGTTCTTTTTGAAGGCTTGAGTGCCGAGAAAGCTGAGGAACATCAAAAGGAAAATGACCCAAGAAATATCAGAGTGAGAGTCCATGAACCAGTTTCAAGGGTATCGGGCATGGGTATACATTGGATTCATATTTCGAAAGTTGGAAAAGCAATGGGGCGGGGGGGGGGGAGTGAGGGCTGTCCCCCTTGCTTCATCGCTGCTTTCGCACGAACTGTTTTGACGAAATATTCATAGCCTACTCTATTGGTGATCAATAGTTGTGGTAGGCGTATGGACTGGGGAGACTATGAAAGGAAACCTCTAATCGAACTGCTCGGTGTTTGGGGTAGGTCTGTGAGTCTCACAAAATGGGTACGAGTCACCAACTTTCGGGTACGACTGAACTGGTACGAGTTATCTTGGGAATGAGCTGTCCTGATATCTCGTGAACCATCAGTCACAATGCTTTGGGATGCATTAGTCAACTTCTTTCTTTGAACGAGATTCAGTTTTGTTCACAGAATGGTTTTGTATCTGGTACGAAGAGATTCGATAATATTGACATAAAGCGTAACTTTATGGGGAAATTAGTTCACTAAAAGCGCTTGTCAGCTTTAAACATTTATTAACGGTACTTTTAACGACGGTAACCTGCTGTTCTTCAGCTCAAAGTCGGTAGCCAGACAACTGGTTTCAAAAAATTAACAATATTACAAAACATTACTCATAACAACTGTGGATAAACATTACTCCAAAACAGCAATTAAACCTTTTTCAAATACAAGATTTGTGAAGCAGTGTGTGACGGAAATGTAGGACAAGAGCAGCTGTGAGTGATGTTTTTTGTACATGCGTGTATGGTTTGTTACCTGATAAGCGTCGGTCTACTTTTGAGGAACTTTTCTATTCTTAATGCGTGTACTGACTATAATTTGATACCAAACACATTCTCTGTTTTCTGTGACTTTGAAATTGCCATACACAATGCAGTAAAACAATGTTTGGTAATCATTTCGGGATAAAGGGCTGCTTTTCATTTAACTAAGAGTACATGGGGTAGAGCTGAAACGGTTAAGGGGTTTTCTTGATCGATTAATCACGACATGGATTAACCTTGGTTAACCGATTAATCACTTGTCCAAATAGATATCTAAATAAATTCCCACGGCTACTTTCTAAAATGCTGGAAATCAGACGTGGATGTCATGATATCCAAAACTGGAAAAGATCTCACCAACCCTGCTAATTATCGCCCCATAAGCCTCCTCGGCTGCATTGGTAAGATTTTCGAGAGAATTCTAACCAATCGGCTGGGAGAGCACTTAGAAGATACCAATTTCTTCAATAAATGGCAAAGAGCTTACAGGAACCGAAGAGAAGGCATGCAGCACATCCATCGCTTTGTCAAATGAATGAAAACAGCCATCTTAACCCTTCACCTAACATGAAAAGCAGACGACACTTGCAAAAAAACTTACTGAATAACTAATTTTTTTCATTTTTTGTCTCAAAAATATAAGTTATGACCCCTCGTTGGAACGAGCTCGTTCCAACGAGGGGTCATAACCTATGTTTTTGAGACAAAAAATGAAAAAATAATGAAAATTAATTGGCGATTTTTGAGAATAGCGCTGGTCCTTTTTGGTCGTTACGTTGGGTAAAGGGTTAATCCAACAAATAGGCTCTGCAATCCTACTTGATATTGAAAAGGCATTTGACTCCGTCTGGCACAACAGAGGTTGCTACAAATTCTCCAAACTTAACCTCCCCATTAAACTATTAAGGCTCCTTTCCTCCTTTTTAAATGATAGGACAATTAAGGTTCGTGTCAACGAGTAAATGTCTTGTGAAGTTTCCCTCGAGGCCGGTACTCCACAAGGGTCCATCCACAGCCCCTTTCTCTTCATAATCTATGTTTAACGACCTGAAAATCAGGGTCCAAATTTCTCAACTCATTGATGACAAACGGCTATGGAATTCAGGTGGTCGAACCTCCCACATAAAAAATTCCCCCAAAGAAGCACACGAAGACCTCGAGCGCTGATGTGTCAAACGGAGAATAAAACTCGATATCAATAAAACCCAACGTATTGTCACTCGAAGGATTAAAAACCGTGACTTTGACCTCCATCTACAGGGCAAAGTTCAGTAATAAGCACTGGGGCGAAATTCTTCCGTATTATTTTAGACCAAAGACTGAACTTCAATAAGCACACTAAAATCATTGCCCCTAAAGCAACTAACAGAATTGACCTACTACAAATGCAACGCAGCACCTCCTGGGTGCTAATGAAGCAGTCCTGTTAAAACTCGAAAAAGCGTTTGTGTGCCCCATACAAGAGTACAGGGCACTCGCCCTCAGTAATGCCAATAAAGCCAACCTGCTTAAACTTCAAAGAGTCCAAACCCATGTGCTCCGCTTCGCCTGCCATGAGCCCTTTGATACAGCAATCAAACTCCTTCACGAAAGAGCTAAAGTTGACTCCATCAAAGACCGTCTACTAACCCTGGCCGACAAAAATCGTGAGTCCCGCAAAGAGAGTGAACTAGTACATGAATTAAACGAGATCTGCACCAGCTGTCAAAGACCCAAATATTCCAGAAAATAATCACCATAATTCCAACATACTCGTTACAGAATCGCGTGGGTCGGGAGTGGGCCCGGGCCAGCTGGGCGGAATGGACGTAAACCCATGAGGATTCATGTCCACCCCGCTCGGTAGCCCCGGGTTGGCTCCTGGCCCGAGCGACTCTATAGCGCATGCTTCGCCGAGAGAAAAAAGACCCACGAGGGATCAGGCAGCGATTCACTTCGCCGGGACTGGGTGTCGTTCCAAGACCTGCCTCTATCGATTGCGTTCATTAACGGAACTGAAGCCGTACGCCGTATCTCTGCGTACTCACGGGCAAATAGAAGACCATTCCATCGCAGAAGGCAGCAATACACATTCGGGTGTGGCTTGCCATCGTCGCAAGCTGCCACGCCACCTCAGCTCGTGGCCGATCTCCAATAAATAAAAGACAACCTATCGCGGAACAGAAGCCATACATATCTCTGCGTACTCTGGAGCAAATGGAATACCATTCCATCGCAGAAGCAGCAATACACCTACTGATGTGGCTTGCCATCGTCGCAGGCCGCTTTCGCACTTCAGCTTCTAATGACCTCAATAAATAAAAGACAACTAATCATCGTCACAACACAAATACTGCACAAGAATAGATTTGATTCCTGCCGAGCCAGCATTAATCACCTCGGGAAGGGCCAATGAGGGGGGGGGGGGGGGATAATAACTCACACTCATTCCACTTTCAGATACACAGAAAACACAAAAGATACTGATACCTGCATGACAGGAGCAGCAGACCATGCTTGCTGAACGATGAAACGGAACTGCGACACCCAGACGCAACAGCTCCGACGACCAAAGCTCCAACTACAAGATAGATCACAGATCCACAGACAACCACCACCATGACCCACGCCACACCTACTGAACAGACCAACAAAAGAGCCCGAAGTAGTATGTCTCGCATTTTTCACCTCCAGGTTGCAGGACCTCGGAAGTGACGTCCTGTCGCGTGACCCAGTGGCGCAATGTTCGGTTGTCACGGTAACTCGCGTGAGCGGACATTTTGTGACGTCATTGCCATAGTGATACTTGGTGTCAGTGCCCACGCGTGTTGTTAGGGTGATACGCGTTTCCGTCGTTGGTTGATTACTTGAGGCCGCCATCTAGATGTATATGGTAGCACGTGGTTGTATGGAGCTGGTAGGACTACCACAGAACAGGGGTATGTTCGGACGGTACGTTCCTTTGAATATGAGTCGATTCCCGGTTCGTTTACATGGTAGAATTACCACAAACAATCCGACAATCCCTCCAAACTACCAAAATCCATCCCAAAATTACCAAAACGGTCTTGGCGAAGGCACATTTTGTGTTTATAAGAATAGTACGTAGAGCTATAGGACCTAGAGGTTTCCTTAGGGTAAGTTCCTTTACACTGGATTACTGGTTCAGACTTTCCCAGAATCCCAGTTGTTATGCCTATTAAAGACGCTACTATAGCTGCTCTAGCCCTAGCAGTTTATCTAGTCCTAGCTACTCTTGACTACCCCTTGTTACGACCTCTGCCCTCGCCCGAGTCTTATAATCAGATTACTTAATTTTCCATAATCTGTACCTAACCACACAGAGTTATCTCCTTTGTATACAACGAAGGCCTCTTTAATTCCTAAAGCAAAGAATCTATCGTGCAATTACTGAAAAGTCAGTGATCGAACAACTCGAATCCCATCGAGCAGATGATCCATATAGCAACTGCTCGATCGAGTGACTCCGCATACGGCTCTACGACACATTTCGGAAAAAATGGGATTCCATGGCCTCGGACGTTTTCCAAAGAGGGATTCCAGGGAACGGGGGTCTGGTGATTGGTTGAATGTGCTTGTGAGTCAGTACACATTGTGTCACAGTGTGTACACATTACAATTAGTACATAGGCACATCTTTGATGCACAATGTGTAAACATCACATGTAGCACATAGACACATACGACGAAAAAGGGATTCAATAACCACAGGCATTTCCCAAAAAGGGATTCCCCAAAACGGATTCAATAACCACAGGCATTTCCCAAAAAGGGATTCCTAAAAAGGGATTCCATAACAGGATTCCATAAGTGGGATCCCAAGCTCCTATACAGCTCTTATACAGCTCTTATACAGGTAGTCTTACCATCGACTTCCACCATGTCCTATGTTGTTTGTTCTATGATCAAATGTATTCACCAAATACTATAGTCCCCTGAGTTCCAATGTGTTCTATGTGCCAGTAGGCACATAGAACACATTGGAACTCAAGGGACGTATAGTCTTCTGCACCCCTTGCAGCCTTGTACGACTTGTATCATTACTAGTAACTGGAATATGTATTTCTCGAACGACTCAAATCCCATCGAGCAAATGAGCTTTAGAGCAATTGCTCAATCGAGTGACTCCACATTCTGCTCTACGCCTCATTTTGGAAAAAAGGATTCTGTAGCCACAGACGTTTCCCCAAAAGGGATTTCGAAATGGGATTCCGTGATTTAACAAACACACAAACCTTGGCAAGCATACATGTTTTGGGTTTTTTTTGTTTTCTTTCCCACTAACCATCATGGAACCATATAACCGTTATGGATTTTCTATCATCCTTCACTCCATCCCCGGAAGTGGTCAACCACCCCTGGGGAGGTGAGCGTTGGCCCTTTTTGCAAACGTCCCCAGGACGCACTTTTGCCCCGTCAAATAGGATATAACAAGCAGGCCTGCCCCGTAACCACGGCAGTTCAAATCGTTTGGTGGTGTCCTGAGAGGTTCCTTTTTTCTGTGAAAGTTGGTTGATGACTGTCTATCCGACGAATCCAATGCAGTCCTTATCGAAATCAGCCAGAGGCAGACTTCACTTACCGATGACGGCCTCAACAACGCCAAGATAAGTGGCAGATTATATTTGCCTGAAGATGTTACTGGAACATGACCCCATCACCCTCGGGGAGAGGTAGCACCTTAGTCGAGAGGTCACCCTCTCTCACACTGGTCCTCACCCGAGGAAGATAACAACTACCCGAAGAAGACCAAGCAGAACATCATAAGCCTACACCCTCAACTTTTCCTCTTCTGCTGTGACCTGTCATGATTCCGATCTGCGAAAATCTTAAAAATCTAAAACGTCCAAGTAGGGACGAAAGGGGCTTGCCCCTAGCCGTACCTTTCGTGCCTTCGGTACGCGAACCAATTGATCATGGCCTGGAGGTACTCTGAGATTACAAAGAAACAACACCCAAATATGCAGTAACAATATGGAATGTATTTGAAGAGACACTGTCTGATGGTTCCAGGACAAACAATATTTGTGAATCCTGGTTCAATTCCTTTCGTCGGTTAGTGGGCCATAAGAATCTAGGACTTTGGCATGTAATTAAATGTATCCAAAAAGATCAGCTTTGCGCCCTTGCAGAAACTGAACGTTTAAGACTTGGTGAACCTTCAAGAAAACGTATCCGAAAGGATGCAAAGCAACACCAAACTCGTCTGAAAACATTGTGCTATCCGCTATCTATGGGAAGAAAAGCCGTGCCAGAATTCTTTGCTGCTGGTAGTTGCTGCGTTATGTTTTAACTTAAACAGTTATGCAAATTAACATTATGCATAGAGAGTAATCGCTTGACTGGACTGGTTACGTGAAATAATTCATTCGAGGCGAGGGACTATATTGTAAAACACTCGTGCGCATTGTAAAACACTCGTGCGCATTCGTGAGGGACGTTGTACAAACACGAGTGCGTGAATGCGCCCGAGTGTTTTACAATATAGTCCCTCGCCCCGAATGAACTATTTCACGTAACCAGTCCAGTCAAGCAATTACTCTGTTTATTACTTTTCATTATTAACGATAATTATATTATTTAACCCTTTACCTATCGTAACGACCAGCGCCATTCTCAAAAATCTCCAAATAATTTTCATTATTTTTTCATTATTTGTCTCTAAAACATAAGTTATGACCCCTCATTCCATTGAGGGGTCATAACCTATGTTTCTAAGGCAAAAAAAATGAAAATAATAGCTTTTCAAGAATTTTTTTTGCAAGTGTCGTCTGCTTTTCATATTAGGTAAATGGTTAAAAAACAAAAAAAACCCAATGAAGTCCCCATTTCATCCACGGCAAATCGTCTTTGTTTGCGCGCACGGATACATGACACAATTGTTGATTGCATAATTCACTTGTGAAGTTATCGTTTATAATCAAACCCGGAAATCCCACTTAATAACACTTTGGAAAGTAATAAAATACTATATTATATTAGTTGGTGCTTGATAACATCTTAAACAGATGTAATACTTTTGACAGGTTTTGATGTTAATAAATTTTGTAATAGAATTTGAACTTTTTTGAAATCCTGTATTCATACTTCGAAGCCTCTTGCATGGTACAATCTGATAATTTGGGGCAGTTTTCACTGACATTCAGACTGGGGAGGCACATATACTACTGACATTGCATTGGGCAGTTTTCATAGCTGCCACTTTGACTTGGGGTGAGCACGTATCCTACATGTAGGTGACAATTTTACTGGAGGAAGTTAATCAACTGGCTATTATTGAGCGTGCGGGGGGGGGGGGGGTTATCCTGGGGGTACTTGTCTGGAACCCGTGTAGCTGTTATCTGAAGGACTAATCAGCGATTCCGAAGTTAAGCAACGTCGAGCCCGGCTAGTCCTTGGATGGGTGACCGTCTGAGCAGGTGCTGGTCAAAACGTCCCCTAATTTTTGTGCTCTAAACGTCCCCAGGAGTTGGTCAAAACGTCCCCCGAACACTTGGTCAAACCCCTCCCCAACAATTGGTCAAAACGTCCCCAAGCGTTGGTTAAAACGTCCCCAACAATTGGTCAAAGCGCCCCCAAGTGTTTGTCAAAACGTTCCCAAGAGTTCGTCTACACATTTATACTATTTTATTGTCGAAATCTAGGATTCCAAGTCATTTGTACCAATACTCTGCTCTCGGCTGGGCGTGAACAGTACTTCAGCAGACTTCTGGAATTAATTATCGAATGGATGAATGAATGGAAAGTTTCAGGGTGCCGAAAGCGCTCTGGGACGACGTGGGATTTGAAATCCCTTGAGACCTGAATAACTTTAGTTTCTTACGGATCCACGAGGGTCGGAAGCGAGGGTCAATAATCTTCTTGGTTTGAGTGTGCGTACTAGCAGTAAGATACTGGGGTCAATCCCCCGATAACATCGAATTAGAAGATGACTAGGAATTGTGCACAACTACAAGAATTCTTCGCTGTATTTTACTTAGAAACATGGGCATATTTATATGGTAATTAATTTTCTGTGACTTTTGTTTTTCTATTAAGGATTCCGTTCTTGTATAGCTCTACTATTAGTTTAGTATCTTTCAGTCTGTGAATAGTTTTCTTTTGTAGGTCCCAAAAATTTGTCCACATGCCTTTGTCATCTGAAAACTGTGATAGTTCAACATATCAACGTTCAATCTCGTTACTTTGAACACTTTGGTGACTTCCATTGTAACTAATATTCCACCAAGCCAAAATTATCCCACAATTATTCTGAATTAACAAATGACAAATTTGTACAGAGTAAATAAAGTAACAGGCCACGACCCCCATTCAATATCTGTGACATAAACCAATGATATTTTTTAGTCCTTTTGCAATAAATTTCACCCAGGGAAAAATTCATCTAAGTATTCCTACAAGCTGGAAAAATCAGTTTGTTAACGTTTTCATAATTGTATTACTAGATAACGCTGCATAAAATCCACAAACAAACCAGAAAACAGTTATCGATACACCCATTTGCCACAACTCTCTCTCAATAATTTAATTAAAGGCTTCATCGCATTGATTCCGATTGGCTATTCCACAAGCCATGTGGTTGTCATATAATAGTAGTCTATTGTTCTATGCCTTGTTTGATCCCTGTACGATTATTTCATTGGTTCGTGTCAAAAATAGCGTTAAAAACTGGGCTGGTCAAATTAATGAGTTGACTGTACATGTGTGCTTTAAAATTCAGTGAAATTGTTTCATTAAATTGTGACCAACCTAAATTCTCGTGAGTGACCCTTTTAAGCATTCGCAAGATTAGCAAAAAAAAAAAAAAAAAAACAAACACTGAGTTAATTATGCAAAACTGGGAGGTGCTTTTCATTAAATACTTGCAAAATAATTTCAAGTTGTGACGTGCTGTTAATATGTAGTAGTGCAAGCCATATGTTAGAATTATTTCGCAAATATTTACTGAGAAATACCAAGCGATGCATTCAATATCTTGGCGCTATAGGCCCTATTTACAAATGGGTTAGGCCTGCACCCGCCCCAGTCAAAGAATTACCTCAAATAATGTATTTTATTTTTTGGGGGCTTGGTACGTCTTTCAAAGGACGTACCAAACGGAAATTAAAATGCGAGCTTTCAGCCCCCCCCCCCTCCCAGTTTCTGACCCCTGTGCTAACGGTTAAGAAGGGGGGGGTGTTTCGTGAATGGAGCTCTGCACTTGACCAAAGGGTTGTTGTAATTTTTTTTGACTGCGTGATTCTTGAAATAATAATTTTATTAATCACGCAGTCAAAACCTCGCGTCCCACCCCATCAACGCTCGTGCCTGCCTTTGACATCAGTATCCTGACACTTTTGAAAGGATGCCCGTGGCAGAATTAAAACTGGGCTCCGAATTTTCATTTCCACGGCACTGGTATTGATGAGTGGTTTCTGTTTATAAGGCACGCGCGAAGTTATTGGAGACACGCCTAAACATCGGCCTCCCAGAAGCGGGGTTATTTATAAATAATGTTTTGTAAAACAATAAATTTGTTTTAAAATAATATCGCAAGTTATTTCAATGGCCGCAGCCAAGAAACAACAAAGGGAACATTTTTACCAACTATTGGGGACGTTTTGACCAACCGTTGGGGACGTTTTGACTATTTTTGGGGACGTTTTAACCAACTATTTGGGGACGTTTTGACCAAAACATTAGGGGACGTTTTGGTTTGCTGAAGTTTTGACTAGGAGTCGACTGAGCGATAAATTCGGACTCCAGCGTTGTGTCCTTGGGCAAGGCACGCAACCCCGATTGTCCACATGGGTGCACGATGACGCCGTGCTCTATAGGCGTACTGCACGTCGATGGTGCGCATGTCTTCAACCAATCTAACCCTGCCTGTGCTGCAGTGCGGAGTTACGATGCTGGGGAGCTGGCAGCTGCTCGTCGTTTTGCTTGGTGGTTCCCTCCGGGTACTCCGGCTTCTTCAACCCGTAAAACTGTCACCGACACGATATGACCTTGGCTGTTAAACCTTAATAAATAAATAATTAGGGATTATCAACTTATACATACTAAGCCCTCACAAACAACACTGTAATAAATTATTGCTTAATCATTAAAAGAGTTAGCACTTATGCTTTAATTTTATAATTTTAAAATATTCTGTAGAATATTTATCCTTCGGAAGCCAGCCTATAACAATGTACGCACAAAATGGTTGTTTTCCGTCGCCCCTTTTCTCGTGCGCTTAAGTGCTTGCACAAAACTGTTCTTGTTTAAGATGGGAGGCAACTGCTTGGAGTTGTGGTGACTGGCGAACGATGTTTGAATGAGCATTCATTGGTCTCTTTACTGGATCACATGATTTCTCTTGTCACAAAAATCACGAGACTATCGTCACTTTGTGTTGGTTTAGTCACTGTTGCTGTCCTTTTGTCATTTTGCTTCACTCCAGTGAGATGTATTTAACAGTTTCACTTTCCCTTATAATAGTGGGGTCCAGTTTGGTAGCTGGCAAGGCTCCATACCGCAATTGTGGCAAGTTTAACTTATTTTACGAATATTTTTAACGATGCGACGATTCACCGAAAAATAGGCCAAAACTAAACTCTGGGCTGCTCAAATGAATGAGTTATCGAAGTTATCTAAAGTTCGAAGTTCACCCCCCCCCCCCCCCCCCCCCCCCGCCCGTGACTGGACGAATGTGACCCGAGTTGTTGAAGACTTAAGAAAAGTAATTATATGTTTGTGTTTGATCGAAAGATAAGAACAGGTTCCAATGGTTCAGAGTCATATTTTTACTGTTCAACGAGTTACCCCATGATATGGCCATAGACATAATCATATACGGTACGACGATTTACCACAAAGAAGCACACACGCAGAGGCAAATAGAACCCCACAGAAGTGTATGAAGGCACAATATGATCGACGTACACAGAAAAAAGGGCTCAAACAAGAGTAACGGGACCACTCGCTCCCGGGCCAACTCGCCCCCTTGCTGGTGGGCCAACTTGCCCTCGGGCCAACTCGCCCCTGGGCCAACTCGCCCCCCGGATGGAATAATGAGGATTGGTCATGATGGGTGTTGAGAAATGAGTAACAACGCGCGATTTCAAAAATAATTTTGTTTATTTTTAAAAAAAATCTCTCCGTTATTAACAATAATATAATAATGAATTTTTATTAAACATAATATTTATATAATATTTATTTACAAAGGTATAATAAGTCTACTTCTTTACATAAACAGATGAACATTTCCTTAAAAATGCAGCTGTTGATAGTTCTGGGGGATCTGCCATATATTTATCCCAATATTGTTGTATCTTTTGAGCCATTTTCGTGTATTTTGTCCGTGTGTCAGTTTCCAAATCTGCTGCTCTGACACGCAATTCCACTGTCTCTGCCTCTTTCTGAAGTATTGGGACCAGTTTGTAGAAACTCACATCCCTGTCGATGGTATTCATTCTACGATGCCAAGCTGAAAATGAAAAAAAAGTTAACCATTAAATACTAATACTGATAATAAATATTAAATAAATAAATAAATTTAAATAATTAAATATAAATTTAAATAATGAAAATATAAATTTAAGTTTATATCATTATATAGTATCTTTAAGTTTAATTTAAAATGTAACTTTTTTGTGTCAATTTCTAGAAATTAAGAAAAGGAGAATTCATTTTAGAAATACTGACCTTCAATATCATTATTAGTCCTCACTGTATGTCCGAAAATGCTCCACTCTTGGATTCCGAAGGTGGTTGAGTCAATGGGAGCGGATCTTTTCCTGTCATTGTAAAACACGGGAACACATCTGCATGTTCACTCTTATTCTGTCAAGTACCTTCTTTTTAACACAGTACCTGGTACCCCATATTGGATATACCAATAATAGTAATGAGTATCACTTACTCCACAACACAAAATTATTTTCAAATCAAAGGAATCAATAACAAAGTGAGTACTGCCAAAGCGTTAATCTGATGACATGTTTTTGTTCAGATTACTCATCTGTTATGTTTACATTGCAACTGTGCTGCTTGATTGGAGGATGTTTCAGTCAAACTGTAAAATTTATTTGTGTTGGAATGTACTAAGTCTGTGAAGCTGATCATTAAAAGGAAATCGGATATAATTGGGATCACTAATTCAGAAAACTGTAACGAACAGGAAATATAAAATAATTCAATTTAATTCAAATAAAAAAATAAATAAATATCGATAATTTTCGAAGTGGGCCAACTCGCCCCCAAAATCGGGCCAACTCGCCCCTAGTGAGCGAGTTGTCCCGGGGGCGAGTGATCCCATACCCCAAACAAGAGCCACTGGGGTCCTCCTAAACACTGGAATTAACCAAAATTACCCAGAATTACTCATACTGTACCAGAATTACTCAATATAAAACAACTTTGACCTTGAATTTGTCTGTGGGATGTATCTCTTCTATCGGTCATTCCATCAGTGCTAAGCAGTTCGACTGTTAGTAACGAGAGAAAAGGTCCCAGATGACTGCATTTCTACTTAAGAGCCTATATAAGTAATGAAATTTTTGTTTATTTTGAAAATTCTCACCTCTGATATTCCTTCAATTCAAATTACACAAAATGTACATCAAAATTAGAGCTGTAGGTTTTTAAATTTCTTGTTCGGTTTCGGTTTTGGTATTTCAGGTGGAGTAAAACCTCAGTTCGGTTCGGTTTTTGGTTTGTTCATGAGGCCAAGTAAAATTCAATAAAACTCATTCTTATGTCTGGAGTCATAACTGAATGGTAGTGAAACTGAGTGAAACTCAATGAATGCCCGAAATAAGCTATAATACATTAAGAATCAGGAAGGCCAATATAATAATTACCAAAATATACAGAACTTTTATTGTGCTTGGCCATTTATAGAGGTCTGACACCTACACGCAACTTGAGGAAAGCTGCAAGCACAACTAAACTGAAATGACAGAAATTCACAGAATGTAGCCTTCCCAGAGTAGTGAGAGTACCCAGACAATGTCATTGGCAGTGTCCTGGGTACTCTCACTACTCTGGGATGGCTACATTCTGTAAATTTCTGAAGCAAGAGAATATTTAATAAAAAAATGAAAAAACCTTAGATTACGGGATGTCGACGGTTTGGGTTTTAAAAAAAAATTAAAAACCTCGGTTCGGTTTCGTTTAACCTACAGCTCTAATCAAAATGAAGGTTGGGATGTATAGAACACGAAACACATGTGAAATCAACTCATAGAGTCGACTGTAGGCAGCACTGTAGCTGGAATTCCAGCGGAGAATAGCTAATTTTATAGTTTTGATATTTACATGCTATTCTCCGCTGGAAGACTAAACAAGTTTTTGCTTGCAGTCGTTCGTAACAGAATTTCGGTACAAATGGTTTGGACGTGTTAAAAGCACTAAATACCTGCCTTGACAATGTAATTTCAATTCCAATTTGAAGCTGGTCATCCCTTCTACATTTTTGAACAAAATGACGGCTGAGCATGGTGCATTTCATGCATAAGAGACAATTATAATCAACGGATCGCCAATT
Organism: Pictodentalium vernedei; assembly: GCA_031216915.1. Taxonomy (NCBI): domain Eukaryota; kingdom Metazoa; phylum Mollusca; class Scaphopoda; order Dentaliida; family Dentaliidae; genus Pictodentalium; species Pictodentalium vernedei. Next base: position 98,757,203 of record CM062292.1, read on the forward strand.
TTTCTCACAAAACAAAACAAGCAAACTGGAAAATACCAGACATTTGTGACGTTTTTGGTTTGCACGTGCTGAAAATAATCAAAATATGGAATTCAGGAATTTGAAACGGACGGGCATTTCCTTATCTCACACAACAAAACAGAACAATTTTCGAGCCTTGTGTTTCTAAATATATGAAGATATTCGGGTGTAACTTTTATACAAAAGAATATGCTTCTTCTAAATCATTTACACAACAATTAAAATATGTCATAAAAATAAAATGATGATCGTAAAATGTTGAATATGCGAGGTGTTAGTGTGACACAGTCAGGGCCGGATAGAGAAAATTTGGGCCATAGGTTTATCCTGTTGTGCCAACTTCACTGAACTTACGGGACCCTTTTGAAAGTTTGTGGGGAAGGGGGCATGTCAGCGCCAGCATTTCAATTTAGGGGAGTCCCAAGTAAGATATGGGGGTCCAAGGTCGAGATGCCGAAGGGCATCTCCCGAACGCCACAAGCCTGAGCTAGAGCAGAATAGGGGAGCGATCTGAATGAAAGGGTGTAGCAACAACGTTCAGGTCGCTGAAACTAGGGAGGGGTGTCCCTCCTGATTGCAGGGGGGTAGGGGGGTCTGGGGGATCTTCCAAGGAAACATTTTCATATTAGGATGCCCTAGGAGCGATATCTGAGCGTGTCTACAACAATGACATGGTGTGTGCTGTGTGCCATTTGCGGGTGTGACATTGGGTGGGAAAACCACGGTCAGACAGTAATTTGAAGTTTGATTTTGGGTGTCCGAGGGAAAAGAAGGGCGGCACCGAAGCCCCTCTATGGCACTGCCACTGGTTGGGGGGGGGGGGGGGGGTATTTCTGCGAGGGCAGAAGGCACGACTTTTTCAATTTAGAGGGTCCTGAGTAAGATATGGGGAGCAAGGTCGAGATGCTGAAGGCATCTCCCAATCGCCACAGGCCAGAGCTTAGAGGAGGGATGAGAAACAAGGTAGTTCAGCAATCTGAACGTAGTGGCTAACCGCTTGTAAGGGGGGTAGTCACTACATTAGATCGCTGAACTAGGGAGAAGAAAGGTCCCTCCCGTTTGTGTGTGTATATGGGGTTGGGGGGGGGGGGGGGTCCCTGGGGATCTCCCTAGGAAAAAAACTGTTATATTAGGATGCCCTGGGAGTGATATCTGAGCGTTTCTACCACAATGACATGATGCGTATATTGTGTACATAATGTAGGAGAGAATTACAATATTTTCATTCATTTTCTGGTCGTTTAGATTTACTTCAGAGATTTACTTCAGACGTTTTATTTACCCCTTTTTAATAAAACCACGAGGTGGGGTGCATGTGATTAAAAGATATGTTGATATGCTTGAGATCTACAGACAGCGCCAACGGAAGCACAGTGTGGCGGTGGTCATGTCGGTGTGTGTGTGTGTGTGTGAGGGGGGGGGGTTACGTGTTCATTTTATTAGTAAACTTCATTTTTTCGAAGTGGCTATTTCACAGGCTCTTGAGAAAAAGCCAATCGACTATTCCACAGGCACCGGCGAAATAGCTGCCAGCAGCTAATTAGCATTTTCTCTGCCCTTGAATTACACAATGACATAAAGCTATTAAAAATGTTTACTTAGTTCGTGTAATTCATTCATTAGATTCTTTTTCCACTTCATTCATGAGCTTTTATATTGAAAATGCGACAGATCGTTCCCTCAGATATCATCATTCCAGACTCTCCAAACTGCATAAACGAACCAAATGTTCGTTCAGACCATGAACCGAATGTTCGTTCAGACCATTCCGAAGTTAAGCGTCGAAAAAGTTTATACAAGAAATTTTAATTGCAGGAATCGGTTCTCCTATCTGTCGCCCAATTCATCTTCGGTTGCTCCACCTCTGTCAACTATATTAGGGTCATATTGTATTTTACAAATATTTTAACCACAATTGTAACCGTACAAATGTTGATGTATTTGAAAGAACAAAAGGAGCTAGGCTTAAGGAGCTGGTGCCAATGACATCCGTATTTGTATGGTTTTCTTGGCCATTGTCCGGAGCAAAATACTTCAAATCTGCCATATAGACAATTTCGTTATATTTTTGCTGCTGTGGTGGATAAAGAGATCAAATCTTGAATGAAACTGGCTCGTCTGTCAAAGAAATGCACAGTTATATAGCTTATTCTCAAACTGATGGGGAAAAACATTATTAGAATAAGGACAGGACAGACACTCGAATTAACCGTTATTGTAATAAATTACAATAGCGGTTGCTGGAAATGTGTGCGTCAACCGTTATGGTTAAAAGTTTATTGCAACAGCGGTCGTTGAAAATGTTTGCATTGAGCCATCAGCCGGTATTGTAATAAGTTTATTATAACTGCGATTGATGAAAAAGTTCGCGCCAACTGTTATGGTAAAAAGTTTATTACAATAGCTCTTGATGAAAAGGTTTATATTAACCGCGATTGTAATAAGTTGAAGACAATAACGGTTTAAATGAAATATGTGCCCCAAGCACTGCTGTTATAAACTTATTACACTAGCGGATGTATTTGCCTTGCCCCCCCCCCCCCCCCCCCCCCCCCCCCCCCCCCCCCCCCCCCCCCGCCTCCCCCCCCCCCCCCACACGTCATTTCTTTCGGCTCCCCTGATTCCTTGCATATTTTATCTTTCCGTTCGATCCTTTTTCCCCTCAAATTATTCCTCACCACATCCTTCCCGTTCCAAATACACCAGAACAAAGGCAGATTGCTACACCACAAAATCAACATAAACAGAATCCTTAAAACACACTAATTCATATTACGACATATATAATTCATATTGCAGATAAGTCCCTCTGTAATATGATTTTTGTATGTCATAATATGAATGAGTGGGTTCATTTGAACGGTAAACTTCATTTTTTCGAATTGGCCATTCATAGGCATGCACACTGCCGAGCTGTTTCGTTTCGCTCTGCAGCCCAACACAGATTTTTCAGTCAATCGTGGAATTCCTTGATGACGGAATTCACCTAAAAATTCCGGTGCCGACTCGATTAATAAAAAAGTAGATTTCTTGATATTTTGGACGTTTCACATCACAATGACCAATACACTTTCTTCAGTAATGTGTAAACTACACAAAAACGTTGTATATTTTTGTATATTTGTCAAATACTACGTATATATTTCATGAAGAACAATAATGTCTCGTTTCCCAATTCGTGCAACTGATTGGAAAAATCGCTTCGGTCATTGAACTTTGTTTGCAGCAATAAATATCCAATTTTAAATATAAACTGCAAACAAAGCTCAAAAGTTGAGCTAGCATCACTGGTTCCTGGAAGTCTGCTGCCGTATTCGCACCAGAACTGATAATTTAATAATATTTCATGAAAACAACTTGTGGCCAAATGTGCTTTACATATCCAAGAACAAAGTTAGGGGATAAAACTTTTTCACAACACGGCGACGATCTGCATTGGGGAAAATTCAAAAGCCTTTGCTTTTGTTTACGTATGAATTTACTTACGATTTCCGGTCGACGTCATTGGACAGAAAAAGCATGTAAAAACAACGGCGTCTAAAATCAAATAACGAAAAAGATCGCCTGCATACAGTATACTGTTATTAGATAGAGATTGCGCAGTTGCCATATTCAATGCAAGGTATCATGATACCTGTTGAAATTTCTTAGAATTATGATTTTGTTTTTCGATGGAAATTCATGAGTGATTTGCGCATGTCTGTCGAGCATGGAAACCATCTTCAATAAAAAATGCAGACAGTGTTGTCCTTTTCCAAAATGCAGTCCTATCGCTGTATTAAAATGTGTTTTGAATGCCTAGCTTTATTCTTGGATATATGAAGCACATTTGGCCACAAGTTGTTCTGATGAAATATTATTTTATTATCAGTTCTGGTGCGAATACGGTAGCAGACTTCCAGGAACCAGTGTTGCCTATAGTTGACTCTATGAGTTGATTACATATGTGTTTCGTGTTCTATACATCCCAGCCTTCATTTTGATGTATAATTTGTGTATATGTAATCTGAATTTAAGGAATATGAGAGGTGAAATTTTCAAAATAAACAAAATCCATTACTCATATAGGCCCTTAATCACTCATTTCCACCCAGACAAATCCTATTGCCCTGGAGGAAGTATGGAGTTCCATTAACTGAAACTTATTACAGAATGTTTTGTCTGGGGGAGGGAGGTGCAGTACCAGCACTCCATGAGTCTTTTAGCGATAATCCCCATAGTGTATATTTGCGTTGCAGAAATCTGATGGATTATGTCGTGCAGCAGATCTTCAGTCCATCCTCGATGGTCCGCTGAATGTAGGTGCCATGCCAACAGTAGTTGCAGTACAGAGTCTTCTTCAATTACAATGTGCATGGATGTCATTCACAATAATAATGAAAAGTAATAGATATAGGTATGGATATCTAGCATGCCCAATACAGCCAGTGAGTACAGGCCTGAAAATAAGCAGTGTGACATTTGCATAATGAGGCCCCCAGAGGGTGAATTTGATGATGCTTTCCAATACAATGGACCAATTCATCCTCTAGGTGGGTGGCACGGTGACATTGCGGTAACCGGTTCTCATCAGATCACCGAAGTTAAGCAATGTCGAGCCTGGTTAGTCCTCGGATGGGTGACCGTCTGAGCGCACTTAACCCCGATTGTTCATATGGGGGGCACGATGACGCTGTGTACTAAGGCATACTGCACGTCGATGGTGTGCATGTCTTCAACCAATCTAATCTTGCCTGTGCTGCAATGCAGAGTTACAATGTTGCTCGGTGGTTCTCTCTGGGTACTCCAGCTTCCTCCACCCGTAAAAGTGTTACGGTCATGATTAGCCACTGTGTGTAAAAGTATGTGACCTTAAACACCAATAAATAAATAAATGATCCTCTAGGTACCTCTTTCTGTTTAGTTTTGAGACCCTGATTCAGATTGAGGTTCACAGAGGGTAAATTTAGTGATTCTACCCTGCTGTGCAGGGTAGGATCACTAAATTCACCCTCAGGGGACCACATTTTGCAGATGACAGTCTGCTTATTTTCTGGCTTGAATGAGTAATTAGACAAAAAACCCGAATATCTCGCATCGCTTCATTAACTTTTGTATCATTAGACGGGCCTATGGATATGTAATGATACTCACAGTAATAAGAAAAAATTGTGAATACTTCGAATATTAGATAAACAAATGCGGCATGCTTACAAAACTTTGTTGCTCAAAACAGAAATTTAAGCTCAATTGGTGTTCTGAACTGGGTTGTCACAAGGTCTCAGAAAATTGTTGAGGCCCTCATGACCACCCAGTTTGGAATACAAATTGTCCATTAAATTAAATTTCTTACCTAACAGATTATGAATATGAGTTGTTGTGCACAGTACTTGTGGTACTCATACATTGTTTTATCTGTCACACTTCAAAATATGTCGTTGTTTATTTATTGTTCTGTTTGTAAACTGTAACTGTAACTGTTGTAAAAACTTGTAAATATGTTCTGTTTGTTAACTTGTAAATATGTATGTGATATGATACGATACTCAATGACAAATAAAGTGTGAAATAAATATACTTGCGTTTGATTTATTATACACTTCGGATTAGGGCTACACGGTATATCGATAAACGGATATATACCGGTATTCAAATCAATATCGATTGAATACCGGTGTAATTACAAAAATATCGGTTTATCGTCATTATTTATTTACCATAATTTAATTTTCAAGATGTCTCGAGTTTTTTTTTAACTGTAGCCCCGAATGAATAATATCCCTTTATCCAAGGAACGTCTGCTTGTGCCCCCATAATATACAAATTCAGCTGTTGAAAAAATAATTTTTAAACATTTCAACAAAACTATATCATGTGACCCCTCATTGGAACAAGCTCGTTCCAATGAGGGGTCACATGATATAGTTTTGTTGAAATCTTTAGGGAAAATCTGATGAACTAATTTTGAAAATAACAAATTTTAATATCGTCTGCATTGGGTGAAGGTGTTTTGAACCGCATCATCAAGGATTGCTAATTCGTTCCGACTGTTGCCTCGAGTCTCGATTGTGGTACTTGTGTTCATATATGTGAACAGTTTTCGATATACCGGTATACCACAATATTTTTTTGAATACCGATACCGATATTCAGTTTTGAATATCGTGCAGCCCTACTTCGGATACCCCCACCTGTGTCCAGCCCAGCTAGGCCTCTGTAAAAGATGTTAAAATGCTATGCGTGCCAAAAAAAAGGACAAAAAAGAAAACCATAACACATTGTTAACTTTTGGGGTAGGTTGGGGGGTGGTGGGAGGGAGTCGTTTGGCTGTATGGGTTGTAAAGTATTCTGGTCGACCAATGTTCTTAAATACAGGTTACATCATCAAATATCAATACATTTTTTATTGTATTGATAATTGATGATTTAACCTGTGATTACAATATTGATCAACCTGCGAGGGCTGGTGAATCCTCCTATGGGCCTGTCTATCAGAAGTTTCCCTGAGTCTAATTGTTGAGTAGATCTACATGTATCTACCACTGCTGGATCAGACTACATAACAGAAAAAAATGCTTCCTTCTCTCATTTTGGAGAGTTCTTTAGTAAGTGGCCTCTATGTAGTTCTTTGTGGTATCTATGTGGTTCTACAGTTAAAACTAGAAGTCCTGTCACGAACTGTGCACTTATCTAGGCTTAATTGCGCGTAGGAATTGCGCGCAATTGCCACATCGAATGGCATCCAAAGCACGACAGGTTCTCCTGGTTACTCACAGCAAACACGGGCAATGTTTCTGCCAATGGACCTCCGGGTGACCCGGAGGTCCATTGGCTGAAACATTCTTATGCACAGGCCACATGTGCAGAATTTGATAGCCCTACTATGGTAATAACGTGAAGATTAACGCGCAGATCGACGTGCTATTTGTGCACATTTCATGACAGGACTTCTAGTTTTAACTGTAGGTGGTATCTATTTAGTTACATGTATATGTGGTATGTATGTGGTTCTTTGTAGTTCTAAGTAGTTCTGTGTGGTTAATCGTTGCACCCTGCCGGGCATCATGCACTTGTTCCCAGAAATGGTGCTCAGGGAGGTTTCTTGACAACTTGTTCCCATGGCCACTCAGTCATACCTGTCAAGTCACAAGGCCAAAAAAAAAAAATGTTGTGGTTTGGGTTACATGCCTGAAAAAAATAGGGTTGGCAGGTAGGCTTTTTTTTTAGCTCACCTGACTGAAAGTCAGGGTGAGCTATTCTGATCACTTTTTGTCCTTTCGTCTGTCGTCCGTCGTGAAGGTAGTGTTTGGGTCTTTTTCTCCCATTCCAGAGGCCACATTTTAATGAAATTTCACTTGAGTAGTCATGTAGGGACATTTGGGTTTTTCTTCAAATTGGGTTTTTGCTCATATTGAGGAGGGGGTGGGGCCAAAATGCCTCATTTTTTAAAAAAATTTTATGAACCAGCTGTAGCAGAGACTTGATATTTGGTATAGCTTACTTTTGAAGTGTAGACTCAAGTTTGTTCAAGAGAAGTACGAGGGGCAGTATTTGGAGGGATAAGAATTTTTGCCCAGCCCAATGTTTATGTTTTCCAAACTGAGAGGCCGATTTGAACCAAATTTAATATGAAGTATTAATGGATCATACGTATTTGATTTATGGCTAAATATTTTTTAAAATGCCCTGTGGGAACCACAGGAGCTAAAAATAGAAAAAATTTCCAACACCCATATCTCCAAAACTACACGGAACTGAGAATTCTTATTTGGTGTGAGGGGAGCACGGTGGCTCAGTTGGTAGAGGTGCAGGCTGCAAGCCGAGAGGTCCTCGGTTCGAATCCCAGCTGCGGCAACCGCGTTGTGTCCTTGGGCAAGACACTTCATTTCCATTGCCCGCGTGGGGGCACGATGACGTCGTGTACTATGCGTACTGCACGTCGATGGTATGCATGTCTTCAACCAATCTAACCCTGCCTGTGCCGCAGTGCGGAGTTACGATGTTAGGGAGCTGGCAGCTGCTCGTCGTTGCTCGGTGGTTCTCTCTGGGTACGCCGGCTTCCTCCACCCGTAAAACTGTCACGGTCATGATTAGCCATTGTGTATAAATATGTGACCTTAAACATCAATAAATAATAATAATAAATAATTTGGTGTGAAGCTTCCTTAGGACCAGCAGAATGGAATGGTCCCAAAAAATTGCTATATGTTTTATCATAGGGTACTTTTTCAAGACTTTGAAAAAATGCTGAGTGAACATTTTTTAACATTGTGAGTAATGGGGAAAACATTTAAGAGTCTACTTCTCCCAAACCACTGCTCCACAAAGCATTCAAATTTCACATATAACATCTTTGGAAGATTGTTTCACATGTTTGTTAAAACCAAATGCCTGGATCCATATTTGGGCTTTCTGTGGGAGCCCATATGTTTAAATTAGTGCAGTATAAGAAATATTCTTTAAAAATCTTCTCCAGATCCAGCATTCGGAATCTTTTGATATTTGGTATTCAGCATCCTTAGGGGGGTGAGATTCAAGTTTGTTCAAGCCAAGTCTCTGGGTTCATATTTGGGCTCCCTGTGGGAGCCCGAATAATAACTTTGTTCAATATGAGAAATTTTCTTTAAAAATCTTCTTGTTCAGATCCAGCAATTGGAATGTTTTGATTTTTGGTATACATCGTCCTCAGGGAGGTGTGATTCAAGTTTGTTCAAGCCAAGTCTCTTAGCCCATATTAGGACTACCTGGGGGAGACTGAATTGTAACTTAGTTCAATATGAGGAACATTATTTAACAGCCTTCTTCACATCCACCAGTTAGAATCTTTTGATATTTGGAATACAGCATCCTTAGGGAGGTGAGATTCAAGTCTGTTCAAGCCAAGTCCCTGGGTTCATATTTGGGCTCCCTATGGGAGCCCAAATTAAAACTTAGTTCAATGTGAGGAATATTTTTGTAAAATATTTTCAGATCCACCGGTCAGAATGTTTTGATATTTGGTATATGGTTCTCTTAATGAAGCAGATGCAAGTTTGTTCAAATCAGGACCCCCAGTTGATAGTTGTCAGTGTCAGGTGAGCGTTCTCAGGCTGCTTGAGGCCTCTTTATTTTTTATTTTTATTATTTCCTTGTCATCAAAAGTTGATGTTCTTTTTATTTTAGGTCTCATAATCTACAGAATAGCATGGTTGGTGGTGTATTTTTGTTCCTGTAGTGCAATAAGGCTTTGCAGTGCTAAAGCATTGCAAAGCCAGTTTCCTCTCAAGGGACAAATTTAGCAATTTTTTTGACTTGTTTAAAATATCAGTCCTAAACCATTTAATTTTTATTTTTTCAAGTTTTCATTGGTTATAAAAAGAGGCAGCCAAAAGGACCAGACTGGAGGGCCTAAGAAACAGATTTTTAACTTTTTTAGGCCTAAGTGGGCAAATATATATATTATTGAAATATGTTGTACAACAGTAAGGTACCCTTCACCAGTTTATAGTAACACAAAGTGATTTTAGCTGCTGCCATGTTGATGCAATACCTGTCATTTTTTTACCCATGCTTCAGTTCCATTTTCATTTTCATTTCATTTTTGCAGGTAATGATAAATTAGCAAAGTTAGACAATGTAGAGGTTGAAAATTGTGATGGTAAATCACAGTGCGTTTTAAAGAAAGGAACATCAGTTAGTGTCAACGTCACTTTCACACCAAGTACGTATATGTAAATATAGATTTTTAGCTCAACTATGAGCTCAAGTTTGAGCTATTGGGATGGGTTGCGATCCGTCGTCCATTCGTCTGCAATCCTTTTAGCACACCCTACAGGACGACAGGACGCAGCGCTCACCATTGCTTGGTGATACTCTCCAGGGGCTCTGGCATCCTCCACCCATAAAACTGTCAGTCATGATTAGCCATTGTGCATAAGTATGTGACCTTAAACACCAATAAATAAATAAATAATGCTGACGAAGCCCGTCATTATAACTATATAGTTTTATATGCGTTGTAGGGAAGTGGGAGGATGGGGTAATGATCAGAAGTTCCTAGTTAGTACAAGTGAAGACCTGGCGTTGAAAATCCTTCAATTTGGCTATTGGAAAATGTTGAAATATTCTGCGGCCATGAAATGGCCTTGAATTTTATCAGTCCTCGTCTGCAGGAACCCTGACTTGTAATTTTTTTGCGAGTAGATAACAGCGCGCATTGAATCCACCTACCGAGCAAGAACCCCTTACCAAATGAATTGTAAAAATGTAACCCCTCATTGGAATGAGCTCCTTGTTTTAGTTCCATTGAGGGGGCACATGATATGGTTTTGTTGAAATTTTTTTTAAGAATTTGGGGGAAAAAATTAAAATAACAAATTTTGATGGCATGTGTTTTTTGTAAAGGGGTCAAATCTGTGTGTGGAAAATGGTCCAAAAATACAATGTGCGTATGAAAATTTTAACAATATAACATGAATTATAAGCTGTTGCATCCTAAAACTAATCAAACTTCACTTTCCAAAAATCAGAACTTAAACAACCTAGATCAACAAACTTCAAAGGGCAGTAATGCTACTCACTGTCTTTTCGCTCATGCATTCCTTGAAATCATCTGATTGACTTAAGATTGTTCCATTGAAGTTGCATTTCATGTATTATACCGAACTCAAATAAATTAAAGCATATTCAAAAAATCAGATAATATTTTTGGAATCCCAACTTACTGTTTGTTGATGTTTGTTTTTATCTCAACTTGACAGAGTCAAGCTGAGCTATTGCTGCTACTTGTAGTCACACAATTCCTTTTGGACATCGCGCAAGTCACGCTTATGATTGGATCACTTTGAAACTTGGCATGCTTGTTTGGGGTGGCCTATAAATGGGAGCTTTTGATTTTCTTCCATTTTTGTCTAAAAACTTTGCGGTTGGCAACAACCTTTGAACTTAGCGCAGTTAAGCATCAATATTTCCCTTTGGCACATCCTTCAGGGCCCATTTATGAATGGATCACATTGAAGCCTAATTAGGGCTGGGCAATATATCGATATACCGGTAAATACCGGTATTGAAATTGGTACCGGTTAAATATCGTCTATTTTTTGGCAATACCAGTATATCATCTGTAACGATATTGGTTTGGGTCACATGATAATAAAATTTCAACATGTGTTTTTTCGTAAAATCGCATAGGAAGTTGCTTTGAAAATACAGGAAGTTTATCTTTCCTCATTTTGTGAACAAATGATAAACAGCGAGAGATGACGAGAGTAACGTTCTATCTCGTTTGTCATCACCGACATGCAAGTCTATAGTATATAAAGTGCTATCTCTTCCCCCACCCCCCCCCCCCCCCCACCCGCCCACATTACATTTTGATTAACAGTTCGCTAAAGGGTTTTAACACACAGAAGGTTGTCAAAGGTTCAACTATTTGTATTTTGATGTACGGAGCTCTCACTGAGCTATGTGCATAAAAATTTAAATTGTTGAACCTTTGTCTACTCGAGAAAAATTAAGTGAGGGGGGTTGGGGGGAGTGGGTAGGTTAGGCCTGCCACCTGTAAATCTAAGTTTTGAAGCAAATCTTGTTCATTTAACTGGCCTCCACTGAAAAGGTGTTACATTTTGATTGACAGTTCACTAAAGGGTTTTATATATAATGATAAACTGAGTTTTTGTTACGAGTACGTTTTTTTTATTTTTAAACTTTATATACATTGTATTACATTCATGTTGAAATTTTATTTTTCAACTTAAAAATGTACTACATTATACATAGAGCAAAGTTTCAGAGAATAAAATATATATATATTCTACAAAGGTTGTTGTGTTTCAAAAAATTCCCTTTGAAAATCAGCCCACATAACGGCTCTTACAGGCTGAATTTAGATAAGTTATACAGCTCCTTTAGTTCAATATATGCTCATATATCTTATATATGTAGGGGGTATATTGAACTAAGGGACCCTTAACTGTGTTTCAGAACTGTAACTAGCCAACCCTAGTGACAAGCCCATGTTTCGCTCGTGCCAAAGATGGTATAAATGTAACAGCCAGTTTAAATAAATGTGCCGGCATCTTTACCTCCTGCTTTTCATCAAGATTGCCGAGTTATTTCCCTTAACATCCGAACCACAGATCTATATTTGGAATCTACAAACAACAAAAGTCGGCCATTTTTAGTTCATTGCAAAGTTCCGAGTTGATGATCCACCTATATTTTCAAAATTAGATCGACTGTCAATCTAGTTTTGAAAATATAGGTGGATTCGAAAAATAAATGAAAACGTTGTAAAACTCGTAGAAATTATGAAATCAATACGAAGATACAGTTAAAACTAGAAGTCCTGTCATGAAATGCGCACAAATAGCACGTTGATATGCGCGTTAATATGCGCGTTATGGCCCAAGTAAAGCTATCAAATTCTGTACATATGGCCTGTGCACAAGCAATGTTTCAGCCAATGGACCTCCGGGTAACCCGGAGGTCCATTGGCAGAAACATTGCATGTGTTTGCTATGAGTAACCAGGGGAACCTGCAGTGCTTTGGATGCCATTCGATATGGCAATTGCGCGCAATTCCAACGCGCTATTAAGCCTACATAAGCGCACTATTCGTGACAGGTCTTCTAGTTTTAACTGTATGAGTTATTAAAAATGTTTTGTGGTTATTTATTTGTCCAAACTGACATCAAATGAAATGCTGTCACTTCACTGCCGGTAGCACATCCCCGAATGTTAGTTGACAACGCAACAGTATCTGACTACTTTTCCCTTTCACACACTGCTGCATGATATACCGGTATATCGCGATATTTTTTCTGATATCGTTACGGGTATTCAGATTCCCGTATTTCCCAGCCCTAAGCCTAATATGCTTGTTTGGGGTGACCTTTAGATGGGAACTATTGATTTTCTTCCTTTTCTCAAAAAACGAAGTTTGTAACAACCTTTGAACAAATTTAAGTTATGCATTAATATATTCCTTTGACACCCTGTACAGGTCGCATTTATGATCAGATCACTTTGAAAATTGGCATTCTTTGAAACTTGGTATGCTTGTTTGGGGTGACTACCAGATGGGCGCTATCTATTTTCTTCCATTTCCATCAAAAAACCTGTTAGCAACGACCTTTGAACTTGGTGCATTTGTGCATCAGTGTATTCCTTTAGCGCCCGTACAGGTCGCATTTCTGATCGGATCGATTTGAAACTTGTCGTGCTTGTGTGGGTTGACCTCGAGATGAGAGCTGTCGATTTTGTTCCATTTCCGTCAAAAAACAGTGCCATTAGCAACAACCTTTGAACTTTTGCATTTGTGCATCAATAATTTTTCCTTTGGCATGCCCTACATGGCACATTTATGACTGTATTGCTTTGAAGCTTGGTGTACTTGTTTGGAGTGACCTCAAGATGGGAGCTATCAATTTTCTTTCGTTTTTGTCATGAATGGTTGCGTTAGCAGATCAGATCGCCTTGAAACTTGGTATTTGTGTTTGAGTGACTTCTGGATGGGAACTATTGATTTTCTTTCATTTTGGTTGAGAAACGTTGCCGATAACAATAATCATTAACTTGTCCGTTTTGTACGTCAACAATTTCCTTTGGCACACATCTCATTTGTCATTGGATCACTTTGAAACTTGGAAGATGTGTTCGGAGTGACCTCTAGATAGGATCTATCAATTGTCATTCATTTCCATTGAAAAATGTCGCTGTTACTTTGACCAGGGGTCAGCCAATGGGACTACTAGGGTGAAGAAGTCACCTTGGCTAAAAGTGGGGGTGAAATTCAAGTCACCCTCCCAAAATTCATTGGGAGACATGGCAGTTTTGGGAATTTTTTATGTTTTATTTCCAAATAGAACCACTTCCGCATTGTGATGGTCATGATAAAAGAAACATGTTTGCGGTTGCGGTTAAAATCCGTCACATGGCTCGGAAAATAGCCCAAACTAGCCCAATTTAATGTAACTCAGAAGAGTTGTAATGGCCTATTGTGGTGTTTAAACAATTCACCCTTACTGGTAGCAACAACACAAAATGGCTTTTTAAAAATAGAATGTCCATTTGGACTCACCAGGCTGTGATTATAAATCACAACTATTAGGGAGGATTTGGTAAAATCGGGTACCTTGGTTAATATTTGGGCTCCATATGGGAGGATATGAGGAAATTTCTTTAAAAAAATATTCTTCAGATCCACCAGTCAGAATCCTTTCTAACTGGTATACAACATCTCTGTGTGGGTCAGATTCAAATTTGTTCATATCAAGCCCCTGGGTTATTAATTTAGGCTATCTATGGGAGCATGAACTTTAACTTAGTACAACATAAGGAAATGTTTTGAAAAATAGTCTTCAGATCCACCAGTCAGAGTCCTTTCAAATTTGGTATACATCTCTAGGTGGGTCATATACAAGTTTGTTCAAATCGGCTCCCTGGGTTAATACTTTGGTCTTTAACCCTTTACCCAATGTAATTACCAAAACCGGCCAGTGCTATTCTAAAATATCACCAATTAATTTTCATTATTTTTTCATTTTTTGTCTCAAAAACGTAGGTTATGACCCCTCGTTGGAACGTGCTCGTAGAGCTCATTCCAACGATGGTCATAACCTATGTTTTGGGGACAAAAAATAAAAAAAATTTGCCTTTCATGACTTCATTCCTTTGTAGTCAGTGTTGATGAACCATGTCTAACTAAATGTGACCCCCAAATACTTCTTTGAACCACTTTGTTAAGTTAGTGATTAAGGCCCCTTGGGGCCTCTTGTATGTAGGTCTACCCTGTCTCTTGTTATGTCTCCCCTTCCCAGAGGGGAGACATATTGTAGTGCATATTCTTCTTCTTCTCATACAAACTTTGTCCGGGCCATAACTTTTTTGTCTTTAGACCTACACCTTAGATACTTGGCATGTGGATGTATCACCATGAGCGGGTGTGCAGTGTACCATAGTGATCTTCATGTGACCTTGACCTTTGACCTGAAGGTCAGATTTATGTGTTTTTTTTAAGGGAAACATCACACAAACTTTGTCCGGGCCATAACTTTTTTGTCTTTTGACCTACAACTTAGATACTTGGCATGTGGATGTATCACCATGAACCGGTGTGCAGTGTACCATAGTGACTTTCGTGTGACCATGAACTTTGACCTGAAGGTCAGATTTATGCGCTTTTTTAAGGGAAACTGTCGGGACCAGAACTTTTTGTATTTCGAATCAGGCTTTAGATATTTGGCATGTGGATGTATCACCATGAGCTGGTGTGTAGCGTACCATTGTGACCTTCATGTGACCTTGACCTTTGATCTGAAGGTCAGATTTGTGTTTTTTTCAAGGAAACTTTGTCCGGACCAGAACTTGTTTGTCTTTTGAGCCAGGCCTTAGATATTTGGCATGTGGATGTATCATCATGAGCCGGTGTGTCGCATACCATTTTGACCTTCATGTGACCTTGACCTCAAGATCAAATTTATGTACTTCAAATAGGGAGTAATTGTCCAGACCAGAATGTTTTTGTTTTTTTACCTGGGACTTGGTTATTTGACATGTGGATGTGTCACCATGAGACCGCATGTCGTCTACCTCGATGACCTTCATGTGACCTTGACCTCTGACCTTAAGGTCAAATTTTTGTACTTCAAATAGGGAATAATTATCAAGACCAGAACTTTTTTGTTTTTTGACCTAGGACTTAGATATTTGACATGTGGATGTATCGCAATTAGACCGCATGTCAATGTAATCATGACCTTTATGTGACCTTGACCTCAAGGTCAAATTTATGTACTTTAAATAGGGAGTAATTGTCCAGACCAGATTTTTTTTTTTTGGACATGTGGATGTGCCACCATGAACCCGCATGTCCGCTACCTTGATGAACTGCATGTGACCTTGACCTCTGACCTCAAGGTCAAATTTATGTACTTCAAATAGGGAATAATTGTCCAGATCAGAACTTTTTTGTTTTTTGACCTAGGACTTAGATGATTGACATGTGGATGTATCACAATGAGACCACATGCCATCATGACCTTCATGTGACCTTGACCTCAAGGTCAAATTTATGTACTTTAAATAGGAAGTAATTGTCCAGACCAGAATTTTTTTTTTGACATGTGGATGTGTCACCATGAAACCGAATGTCCGCTACCTTGATGAACTGCATATGACCTTGACCTCTGACCTCAAGGTCAAATTTATGTACTTCAAATAGGGAATAATTGTCCAGATCAGAACTTTTTTGTTTTTTGACCTAGACCTTAGATATTTGGCATGTGGATGTATCACCATGAGCCGGTGTCGCATACCATAGTGACCTTCATATGACCTTGACCGGAAGGTCAGATTTATGTGCTTTTTAAGGGAAACTTTGTCCGGGTCATAACTTTTTTCTCTTTTGAGCTAGACCTTAGATATTTGGTATGATTGTCAATATTATTCATGTATATATAATTTGCAGTGCATTAAATAGAAAGGAAGGGGAGACATATGTTTTAGTGTGCTAAAACAGTTTCTAGTTTTAAGTTTGAATTGGTTATAAAAAGAGAGCATGCTGCAACCAAAAGGACCATGCAGGAGGGCCTGAGAAAGAGATTTTTAACTCTTTTTTTTTAGGCCTTGCACTTTTTAAATATTTCAGGATGTTCAGTAAAGACAACCATAACTGCTGTTTGAGGGTTTATTTCATCCATTTTGCAAATGGTACCTAGGCATCCTGCATGTGGTTTTAAGGGAGTGATACCCCCTCTCCGAATAATATTTTGAGTTGGGTCATTTTCCTCTGGATTGATGACTTGGGGATTCTTTTGGGTGTGTGCATTGGCAGAATATGGAACCCTTAACCAATGGCATTTTGGCATGATTTTTCTCGATTGCCAACCCCATATTTCCCAGTCTCAGTCCCCACATGAGCAAAAATTTAATTCACAGTTGGTTGACTGACCTGGGTTGTCATAACGCCTCAGAAAATTGATGTTTTCTGAGGCATTATAACCACTCAGTTCAGGACACCAATTGTGCATTTAACTTGAATTGCTTACGTACACTCTAAAATCAGTTGGGTTAAAAATCAACCCAAATTGACTGGGTTGAGTGAATATGAACCCAATTGGGTTCATATTCACTCAACCCAGTCGATTTAGGTTGATTTTTAACCCAACTGATTTTAGAGTGTAACAAAGTTTAGAAAGTGTCAGAATTAAAAGACAAATGGCAAGTTCTTCTTTAATAGTATAAGAATTTTTACAGACTACAGAGACTAGGGTCAACATGATTCTGTGACGGTTTGTTATAAAACATACTTGTAATATAAATGCAGTTACTAAGGTATGGATCTCAATATTTTCTGTTCTGTTCCAATGTAAAATTTCATAGTCATTGTGTATTCCCTCCCTGCCAAAACAGATTCCCAATTTGAACCCCCATGATGCAAATTTCCCTGTGGCATGGACCCTGACCCCTTTCCCAAAGAGGGACAGAAGAATCTGTGACTTACTGGGTGTATATTGTGAATATCAGTTTTCTGTTGCTAGTAATCATGTTACTTTCTTTCAAGACCAGACATGTCACTTACCCTTATGTCATACATACAGCATTTCATACAAATGAAGTCCTCTAAAGAGCCCATCATAGGTATAAACAATTAGTTAAACTTGATTTAACCTTTGTTACTACCTGTGTAAAGCCTTGTTAAATTTTAACTTTTAACCCCTCTACTGATGTGAAACTTCTGTGGTTAAAACGTTTTCAATGGGAATTCCATTACAAAAATTTACACCTGTAATAGTACACTTCACGATAGGGACAATCTACTGCGTGCAATGACTTAAGTTTAAAATACCTACAATAACAAAACAATTTAAGAATTTTTAATAATAAACTGAAAAAGCAAGGTAAATTCAGTCAACTTTGACAGTGTACCTAGTTGTCAATCAGGCATTCAAGTGCAGCCATAAGAACTGCCCAGTGGCACAGATGTAAACAAAATGAACCCATGTGTTTGCGATAGAAAGTTTGTTTTTTTTCTCTCAATTTTAAGTGACAAAGTTGATTATTTATTGAGAGCATGGTATAAATAAAACAAATAAGTACATGTACCTATTTATTATGTCTCCCCTTCCCAGAAGGAAACATATTGTTTTAGGGCATATTCTTCGTCTTCTTCTTCTTCTTCTCATACAAACTTTGTCCGGGGCATAACTTTTTTGTCTTTTGACCTAGACCTTTGATATTTGGCATGTGGATGTATCACCATGAGCCGGTGTGTTGCATACCATAGTGACCTTCATGTGACCTTGACCTTTGACCTGAAGGTCAGATTTATGTGCTTTTTAAGGGAAACTTTGTCCGGGTCATAACTTTTATGTCTTTTGACCTAAACCTTAGATATTTGGCATGTGGATGTATCACCATGAGTCGGTGTGTCGCGTATCATAGTGACCTTCATGTGACTTTGACCTGAAGGTCAGATTTATGTGCTTTTTTAAGGGAAACTTCGGACCAGAACTTTTTTGTCTTTTGACCTAGACCTTAGATATTTGGCATGATTGTCAATATTATTCATGTATATATAATTTGCAGTGCATTAAATAGAAATGAAGGGGAGACATATGTTTTAGTGTGGTAAAACAGTTTCTAGTTCTATATTGTATACCAATGTTGCAGTCATGATATCACCAAAGATGCTGAAAGTGACCTTGAACACCAATAAAGAAAGAAAGAAATAAATATAACCAATAATCTGGAAGTGTTTCTTTGTTTTAGTTGGAGCTATATATGTTATGTTACTAAAATCAAAATTGCAAGTAGAATGGAACAATTTCTTGTTATGGAAATTGAAACATCTACATGATTCAAAATATATAGGAAGTAACAGATAGTTCATGCTACTTAGTAACTTTTAAAAGAATGATTCGTTTGCTGAAAAAATTGGGCGTAACCACAACACAAATGAAAAAATTGCCCTCCTCAAATTAGAAGGCCTACTGAGGTTGAGGTCTAGTATGGATGTTCTAGGTGGGTGGTGCTGAAGAAATCTCCAGGATAAGTGTTTGAATCCTGTCCATTTTATTTGCAAAATGACTTGAGCCATTGCTAAATTTTTGCTTAAGTTACTCAGGGACCGATCAGGACTATTTAAAATACGCTCTAGCCTCGGAGCCTATTTTTTCAATTCATGCGCCAGATTTCAATTTACAGAGTCACACTGCTGTTTGTAACACACACTGCAAGTATGTAATAGCTCTCATCATTTTCATTTAGTACACTATAGCAAACATTAATCTTCACTGTGGTTTCTGATCAAGTCTTGGCTGCCTATTTAGGCAGCCAAGACTTGATCAGAAACCACAGTGAAGATTAATGCTTGGTAATTAAGACTTGAAGTATTAACTTAAGCACTCTACAACAATGATAAATGATAATCATATATATAATACATGTAAGAGTGTCTCTCTCGATTATCCATCGAAAGAATATCAAAATATGATCTGAGAAGTTACGTGCCAACTGAGAAGCCTATTTCTGAGATTTAAGAGCCAGGTCCTGATGTTTCAGAACCAAATACGCATTGGCGCATGCCCAGGTCGGTCCCTGGTTACTGGAAAGATCTTAAAAGTCATTTCCAAAATTAAACACTAACCCTTTGACCTCATATAATAGCCAGAAACAACCCCTTTTTATATAGCTTCAAAAATGTTGTCTTAAGTGTATTCTTCCTTGAGAATTCTACTGTTAGGATCAGCCCTACCGATCAGTCAGCAGTGCTGAGGAAAATGCAATCAGCAGTGCCGAGGAAACGAAAAATATCCACAGCAAAAATACTGCAGAGAATGGCTTCTTCAGAAAGCATTGTGGTGGCAGAAATTGCACAACTTCCAGGTTACACAAGAAATCAAACCATGTGGGTTGCACTATGCTGTATTCCTAACTTACAATTTACAGTACAAGTTGCAGCATAACCACTAGAAACTTTGTTCTGCTTCTTCTATGTTGATAACTTCAGAATCTGACATCAGTTAAATGTCAGATTCTGGTGTTATCAACATAGAAGCAGTGAGATACTTAGTTTGTGGTTATGCTACATCTTATTTTCACTCATACTCTACATATTGAGCAAGTCGCCTGCTTACTTCCAAGATTGTTTCTCCACATGGTTCATGATATTGGCATGATCTAATTGAGTGAAAGATTCTGCACGTTGATGGTGATTATATACACATGTATCTCAAACTACTTTCACAGGTTAAAAGTTATTTGAAAGTTTTCGTTTTCACTTCACCGCATACTACATATACATAGCAATTGAGATTCTGCCCAGCCCCGAAGATTTCTACACAATCGAACAGGCTCCACAGCAATTGTCGTAGAAGCACCAGTTTTCCACAGCAGTTTTTTTGGCGAGGAAACAAGGATGAATTACCAGGACTGTAGGATGCCTTTATCTTGGACAGTGTTTTACATTAGTGTTGGCTTCCTGTATAGGCAGCCAACAATGTCGAAACACTGTCAAGACATCTGCAGCTATGTACTTTTATATATGGTAGCAGGCCTTGAAATTCATTTATTTTGGATACACCATTTTGTCCTTATTTGGACACATTAAAACCAGAAATAAATCATATCCTGTTATTTTATTTTATTGCCATCAGGGCTGTCACGATTAATCGAATGTCGATCGGTCTCGCTGAAATCGATTAGTATTTTTTGTTGTCAAAGAATCGGTAAATTTTATCCCCGTTTTAGACGTTTAATAAAAAAAAATTGGCTGAAAAAACTTGTTTCTTAAGGTAAAAGGTCAAGAATGTCGACGTTAAACCTCAAGAAGCTGTTAGAAGCATTTGTCTTTTAAGTACATTCAAAGCCTTGATGTTCTGAACTTTTGAACCGTCAGTGCAATAATCAAGACCGGTCGTCAGTTGCAAATTTTCGAAGTTTGCAACTGATGACCGGTCTTGGTTATTACATTGACGGTTCAAGAGTTCAGAACATCAAAGCTTTGAATGTACTGAAAAGAGGTTCGTCTTCATTGTTCCCTTGAGGTAGGTCAACTGACTTGAACTTCATTTTTAGCTCAACTTTGGCGAAGCCAAATTTGAGGTATTGTCATGCCCCGTTGTCCGTCTGTCGCACCATACACATGGCTCGAGCTAAAGGCCGTATTTATGAACTGATCTTTACGAAACTTCTTGCGTACATTTGTTGTCACCGTGAGACAAGAAAGAGTGTTTTGGGGTCTGGTCCGAAATTCAAGACGGCCACTGGCAGCCATTTTGTACAAAATTAGGTGCAATCAGATTTTTGCACAGAACTTCCATGTGAAAGCTCTGATTTGAATAATTTTTTGTATGAATGTTTAGTACCATGGGATACATCACATATAATACGGGTTTTTTTCTCGTTCTCATGGGCAAATTATGCAAATTAGACTAACTTTGATTTATTTAGTGTTACTTCCAGCACTGTAAGTGCAAATGCCAATATGGCTCGGGCTGGAGGCTGTATTTATGAACCGATCTTTACAAAACTTCTTAGGTACCTTTGTTATCACCGTGGTTCGAGAACAAGTGTTTTGGGGTCCGGTCTGAAATTCAAGATGGTCGCTGGCAGCCATTTTGTACAAAATTAGGTGCAATCAGATTTTTGCGCAAAACTTCCATATGAAAGTGCTGATTTGAATAATTTTTTGTGTGAATGGGATACATCACATATAATACGGGTTTTTTCTCGTGCATAAATTATGCCAATTAGACTAACTTTGATCTATTTAATGTTACTTTCAGCACTGTAACTGCAAATGCCAATATGGCTCGGGCTAGAGGCCGTATTTATGAACCGATCTTTACAGAAATTCTTGGGTACCTTTGTTATCACCGTGGGACGAAAATGAGTGGTTTTGGGTGTGGTCCGAAATTCAAGATGGCCACCATCATCCATTTTGTACTTTTAGTTAGTGCAATAATTTTTTTGTACAGAACTTCAGTATGAAAGTTCTGATTTGAATAAATGTTTGTATGAATATTTAGTAACATGGAATACATCACATATAATACAGGTTTTGTTCTCGTGCAAAAATTATGCAAATTAGATGAACTTTGATTTATTCAGTGCTACTTATACACTGTAAGTGCACATGTCAATACGACTGGGGCTGGAGGCTGTATTTATGAACCTATATTCATGAAACTTCTTGGGTACCTTTGTCATCACCTTGGGACGAGAACAAGTGTTTTTGGGAGCACTTGTTTACTGTGGTAAACCAGTTCCGCTTTACTAGTAAAATAGGACCCAGTCACCAATGCTTGGGGTGAAAGTCCTCTAAAATGGGCAACATGTTGATCAACGATTGACTAAACTTGACTTCATCTCCTTGTTGTGTCACGATTAGCCATGGTGCATAAATATGTGACGTTAACCACCAACAAACAAACAAGTGTTTTTGGGTGCGGTTCAAAATTCAAGATGGCTACCAGCGGCCATTTTGTACCAAAATTAGGTCCAATCAGTTTTTTGTACACAATTTCGATACGGCTCAGACTAGAGGCCGTGTTTATGAAACGATCTTTACGAAACTTCTTGGGTACCTTTGTTATCACTGTGGGATGAGAACGAGTGTTTTGGGGGGTGGTTCAAAATTCAAGATGGCCACCAGCAGCCTTTTTTGTACCAAAATTAGTGCAGTCAGTTTTTTGTAAAGAACTTCTGTACGAAAGTTCTGATTTCAATAAATTTTTGTAGGAATGTTTAGTAACATGGAATACATCACATATAATACTTTTTTTTTCTCGTGCAGAATTTATGCAAATTAGATGAACTTTGATTTGTTCAGTGCTACTTATACACAGTAAGTGCTCCTGTCAATACGGCTTGGGCTAGAGTCTGTATTTAAGAACTGATCTTCATGAAACTTCTTGGGGTACCTTTGTTATCAA
Organism: Pictodentalium vernedei; assembly: GCA_031216915.1. Lineage (NCBI taxonomy): Eukaryota > Metazoa > Mollusca > Scaphopoda > Dentaliida > Dentaliidae > Pictodentalium > Pictodentalium vernedei. The sequence continues at coordinate 98,780,119 of CM062292.1, forward strand.
CTTGTGACAGGAACGAGTGTTTCGAGTTGCCCTTGTTATCACTGCTATGAGAACAAATATTTTTGGGTTCAGTCAGACCAACTCTGGGACTCAAAAGATTTCTTTTCTAGTTTAGCATCTGTCACCCCACTTTTACAATACTTGACCTATCTATTTGTTGCAGGCTATGGTCAGCATTTATGTACAGACCGTCACAATACTTTACATGTACTTTTGTTATCAGGTCATTACCGAGATGTTTGTCATTGCTGTGTCACAAACTATGCATGTACATGTCTTAAGCAAGTTGAGCTACAGTGTCCTTGACACTTTCATTAACGACTTCAAAGAGAGGGAGGGATAATCTAGGTACGATTAATCAATTATCGATTATTTGTGACAATTAATCGATAACTAAATTAAATGAAAGTGTCAGTGACACTATAGCTCAACTTGTTTAAGACATGTACATGTATAGTATGTGACACAGCAATGACAAACATATAGATAATGACCTGATAGCAAAGGTACATGTAAAGTATTGTAACGGTTTGAACATAAATACTGACCGTAGCCTGTAACAAATGTGTAGGTAAAGTATTGTAAAGGTGGGCGACAGTTAGATCCTAAACTAGAAAAGAAATTTTTGAATCCCAGAGGGGGTCTGACTGAACCCAAAAATATTTGTTCTCATAGCACAGTGATAACAAAGGCACCCAAAAACACTCATTCCTGTCACAAGGTGATAACAAAGGTACCCAAGAAGTTTCGTGAAGATCAGTTCATAAATACAGACTCTAGCCCGTGCAGTATTGACATGTGCTCTTACTGTGTATAAGTAGCACTGAACAAATCAAAGTTCATCTAATTTGCACAATTTTTGCACGAGAAAAAAACCTGTATTATATGTGATGTATTCCATGTTACTAAACATTCCTACAAAAATTTATTCAAATCAGAACTTTCGTACAGAAGTTCTGTACAAAAAACTGATTGCACTAATTTTGGTACAAAAAGGTTGCTGGTGGCCATCTTGAATTTTGGACCGCACCCCAAAACACTTGTTCTCATCCCACGGTGATAACAGAGGTACCCAAGAAGTTTCGTAAAGATCGGTTCATAAATACGGCCTCTAGTCTGAGCCGTACAGAAGTTGTGTACAAAAAACTGACTAGACCTAATTTCAGTACAATATGGCCACTGGCAGCCATCTTGAATTTTGGACCGCACCCAGAAACACTCTTTCTCATCCCAAGATAACAAAGGTACCCAAGAAGTTTCGTGAAGATCGGTTCATAAATAGAGCCTCTAGCCCGAGCCGTATTGACATGTGCACTTACTGTGTATAAGTAGCACTGAATAAATCAAAGTTCATCTAATTTGCATAATTTTTGCACAAGAAAAAAACCCTGTATTGTAAGCGATGTATTCCATGTTACTAAACATTCATACAGAAATTTATTCAAATCAGAACTTTCATACAAAAGTTCTGTTCAAAAAACTGATTGCACCAATTTTGGTACAAAATGGCCGTTGGCAGCCATCTTGAATTTTGGACTGCACCCAAAAACACTCTCGTCCCAAGGTGACAACAATGGTGCCCAAGAAGTTTCATGAAGATAGGTTCATAAATAAGGCCTCTAGCCTAAGCCGTATTGGCATTTGCAGTTACAGTGCAGAAAGTAACATTAAATAGATCAAAGTTAGTCTAATTGGCATAATTTATGCACGAGAAAAAAGCCCCGTATTATATGTGTTGTATCCCATGGTACTAAACATTCGTACAAAAAAAATTATTCAAATCGGAGCTTTCATATGGAAGTTCTGCACAAAAATCTGATTGCACCTAATTTTGGTATAAAATGGCTGCCAGCGGCCGTCTTAAATTTCAGACTGGACCCCAAAATACTTGCTCTCATCTCACGGTGATAACAAAGGTACCCAAGACGTTTTGTAAAGATCGGTTCATAAATACAGCCTCTAGCCCAAACCGTTTGTGCGGTGCGACAGATGGACGGGCCATGGCAATACCTCAAATTTGGCTTCACCAAAGTTAAGCTAAAAATTGTGACGGCCCTAATTGCCATGTCTTTCTTTGCATTTCTGTGTTCATATTATGAGGGAAGTTATTCTCAAATGTAGAAGAGGCACAGAGAATTTATATATTTTTCTTGATGTCTTCACACCTTCTCTAATTTGAGCACACATGTAAACTGTGTGAAGTTGGGGTAATCTGAAGGCCTGAAGGGTAGTTATTAACATAAAATTAATCAGAGTACTTAAAAGTCTTAACCCTGTACAATGTTTGTGTATCCTTTTAAATCAGTGAGACAATTTTTTCTTTCCTTACAGATGAGCAAGTGACAAAATCAACAAATGAAGTATATGGAATCATAGGTGGTTTACCTGTCAAATTTCCTTTACCGAATGCTGATGGTTGTAAAAACTCAGGATTGAAATGTCCTTTGAAATCTGGTGTGCAAGTCAAATATGAATCTCTCATCCAAGTGGAAAAGATTTACCCTCATGTAAGTATGAATAAATGAATTGCATTATTTTCAAATGAGATAACATGTATTTATTATACGCTAAGCGATAGATTATCGAAAAGATTGCGGAAAGCTAGAAAGCGTATCCCCCCACTGTGAAGATATAGACATTTTCACTTCCACTGCATCAATCAAAATGGCAGCTTTCAAAGCATCACTTCCAGGTGAATCCAAGTCAAATTATCACTGGAAATGATCAGTTTGTTCTAAAAACATATGATGAAAAGAAACAATGGTGTTTTTGAGTGGATACCGATCATTTCCAGCAATTATTTAACATTGAATTGATGCATGAAACCTGCTGGTCCAAACATGGCCTGAAAGTCTGTAATGTAAGTTTTTGGTTTGGTATGTCCTTTTTATGGACTTTCAGGCCATGTTTGGACTCGAAACCCGCCAGCTGAATCAGATTGCAAGACGTTATCTGTTCCAAGTATCAATCAAATCACTTACAACCTTCAATGATTCAGTGCACAGTTTACTTCCATACATCAATTCAAGGTTGAAACGAGTGGAATTATCAGATTCTTATAAAAAGCATATAATAAAAAGAAAATCTAGTGTTTTTTTGTGCATACTGAAAATTATCTCACATGTCACCGAGACAAATGGTTATTTTTGCTCGCGCAAGTGCTTGTGAAAAATAAACATTTGTCTCTGTCACTCATGAGATAATTTTTGGTATCCAGTCAAAAACAACAGATATCCTCTGTCTGCTGAGAGACAGGATTACTCATTCTTCCAAACTATTCACAAGGAGAGCAACTAACCACATGCCTATGTTATATAATAGCAAAGTAAATTATTATAATATCAGGGATCCAGTGACTTGAGGGAAAAGGCTCTTGGTTGCTCTTGTTATGCCCCCGACCTCATTGTGAGGTTAGGTGGGTATATAGTCCAGATCTCTGCCCATCTGTCCGTCCATCCAAACAACATTTTGTATTAAACCTCGGGCATCATTTGTCAGGTTTTGATGTCCTTTGGTATGATGACAGACCAGAATGGTGGACATGATATCCACATATCTCAGATTTTGTCCGTACATTCTGACCAGAGCTACGGGCCATGAAGGACTTAGAAAAATAGCAAAAACTTTTTCCTTCATAAATAGTGTTGAAATGACTACAGAATTTTAAAGTCGACAAATCGAGGACCAAAAGTTGAGTCGAAGTCTGCTAATCACGTCCCAGTACTGCAATAGGAATGAATCTCCATACTGAAAGGCCATAGTCGTACACCAAATTACAGTATCTCTATGCCAAGATCAGACCTGTAAACCACCTGGAATATCTGGGATGATCATGGAATTTATTTATTTATTGGTGTTTAAGGTCACATACTTATGCACAATGACTAATCATGACCATGGCAGTTTTACAGGTGGAGGAAGCTGGAGTACCCGGAGAGAACCACCGGGCAATAACGAGCAGCTGCCAGCTTCCCAACATCGTAACTCCACACTGCAGCACAGGCATGGTTAGATTGGTTGAAGACAAGCGCACCATCGACTTGCAATACGCCTCAGTACACTGTGTCATCATGTCCCCATGTGGACAATCGTGGTTAAGTGCTTTGCCAAAGGACACAATGCGGGAGACTGAATCGATTGCGCAGACTGTCACCCATCCGAGGACAAACCAGGCTTGACATTGCTTAACTTCGGTGATCTGACAAGAACCGGTTACTGCAATGCCACCGCACCCCCTAATCATGGAATCACTCCCAGAATTAGACCAGTTTCAGTTTAAATACCAGAAAATAAAAAGTTTTTTTTTTGTGGTTTAGTGTCTAATTGTAAGTGTCATCTGTCTCCAGTGTCAGACATTCAGAGTAAAAATAGGTGACTTACTCTCCTACTATTTTAAATTCCATCTTCATTTAACCCTTTACCCAACGTAACGGCCAAAACCGGCCAGCGCTATTCTCAAAAATCGCCAATTAATATTTTTATACTGTACCAATGACCCAGACATAGCTGGTGCTAACTCTTAAAATATAGGGCCAAACACAAATTTTGCTCCCCAATCCCCAAAATTTGCATCTAAAACTAAAGAAAACATGTCCTGAAAGGCCCTCCACACTTTGCCCCTACTGCGCATGCGCAGTGTCAAGGACGTTCCGAAATTGGCGCCATTAATCATTCTAAGTTTGGCCCTTCATCAGTTAACATCTGACTGATCTTTGTGCTTATAAATCTCAGTTTAAATGATGCCAGACACATAAATATTAGTGAAATGGTGATTCTAAGGAGGATAGAGAAGGAGGAGAGGAAAAGAATGTGTGACAGAATATTATCAGGGCTGTAACTTAAAATTTTTTAATGAAATTATGTTAAGTTACCTATTTTCAAGGCAGCAGCCATTTTGTTGTCATTCTGATTATTTAGTTACACTGTTTTTTAAGTGTTTTCCTCTCTCCCTGTCCTTTAAGTTCCCCCTTGCTATTCTCCCATGCTTTTGGCATAGTTTTTGTAATTATTATTACTAAATTTTCTTGGGAGTTTTAGCTGAATAACAGAATGAATTCTGTTCTTTCCCCATGTTTACGTCTTCACCTACGGGTGGTTAGGCGTTGTGTTCTGCATCTACCATCTGATGTTCTGCAGTTTCTTCCCTGGAAGTCTCTGTTTTGCATCAGATAGTGTATTTTTGGTAACTGATTTCGGGCCTGGGTGCCTGGAGTCTTATTTTAGTGTTTTTACACTCATTGTTTACATTTACAACAGCCCTCTGTGTGAGGGGGGGATTTCTAAAAAATAATACCTTGATGTTATTTTAATCATAACTAGATACATTATTATTGTTCGTAAGTGTTGAATAAATTGTTTAAAATATTTTTAAAATTTTTGTCCACACTTAGGCTTGGGATCCATTGGGGCTCAACGTTACTTTTCAGAAACTTGGGCTGTTCTGAAAAAATATTTTTTCAAAATATTTTGATTTCAATTATTTTTTCTATATTAATGGATCATATTATTATTATGTATTTTGATTGCCAGGGGTTAGTGCGAGTACCAGGACTTGTTTTCTTTTCACATTGAAAGGATATTGATCAATTGTTTTAAGAGGAAGTCTTCCTCTGACTTTATTATCATTCTATATGTGGTCAGTGTACTCGCATTAACTCCTGTTCTGTATCGTATGATTTCGATGACAATATGGGAAGCGTATGTCACGGTATGTTGTTGGGGATTTGGACACTCCGGTCCTTTCCCCGCAGGGTCACTCTACTTTATCAATTTCTATTTCAGACGATCAAGATTAGGGTGATGTATCTGTGATGTCTTCCAACAGTGTGCCTCCGTCGTCACAATTAATGAAGGGCTAGCGGAAAAGTGCTCATGTAAATACGCCAATTGCCTAAGAGGACCCTAGTAGGTTCGACGGCCTTTGACGTCCGCTAGCTCGCCCGGTGTAGTGTCCATTCACCGAATGGTTCGGCAGCCGGGTTCGTCCGTTGCGGTCTAGAAGGAATTTTGGGGTGATGCGAGCACTATAAATTAACCTAATGCACACCCAGTGACGGCGGATCGGAGGGAGAACGCAGGAAGCCTTTTAGTCCGGTTCATAGCTCGTTCCGGTCCATCCGGACGGCAAGCGAGAGAGGCCCCTCTCTCGTTCAACAACATCTGGCCCCAGATGTTGTGGTACAAAATGTGTCGCAAGCGGAGCATACGTCCGTCGCTCGGGATGCTCCGTTGTATAGGCAGTCCGCTGAGACTGCTAAGGCTTCCTCTTCTCGTCAGCGCACACGACCGCACCTTGGCTGCGTGACCGCCGATATATTACCAGCTTCGCCGATCAAGGATTCTTCGGCGACCAGGTCACACCATCCGGTAGCCAGGGACACGAGGCCTGCAGACTCCGGACGTTCGCATAGGAAGTGTGCGGGAGTCAACGTACACGGAGCTTCCGGCGGCAATGCATCGTAAGACCGCTACTGCACAGGCCTCGGGAACGGACGTGCTTTCCTTAATAGCACAGTTTATCGCAGCATCCCAGCATCAACTGAATCTGTCGCATATATTTTATCCGACGATGCTGGGTCGGGACGCTCCGCGGAAGCGGGTACGGACGTCCGAAAGTTTCATCCGGTCCGACGGGATACCGAAAGGGATTCGGAGGATTTCGAGCTTTCCCTTTCGGAACAACATATGCTGTTGTGTATGTCATCTGACTTGGTCTTCTACAGCTTCTTTCGTCGGACCAGAATGCTGCGATGCCGGATAAGAAACTGATAGCGTCGGTGGACTTAGAAATTTTTGGTTCGGTTCAGGGACATCGTCCCTCAGTTCCGACATAGTCCAATAATGTCACACAAACTTTCGAATTATTGAACGACGCTATATATATTATTATTTTATGCTTGCTATAACCAAGCATTTCTGGTTTCTTGTTCGAAGAATTATGGAGATGTCTTTCAAAGTGTGCCTCTGTCGTCATAGTTAATGAAGAGTTAGCGGCAATAAGTGCTCATGGAATATGTCTATCGCCTACGGAGTGACATTCGCTAGCTCACCCGGTGTAGCGTACATTCATCGAATGGTTCGGCTGCCGGGTTCGTCCGTTGCGGTCTAGGAAGGAGATTTGGGTGATGCGAGCACTTTAATTACTTTAGTACTCACCCAGTGACGGCAGATTGAGGACAGATCGGAGGAAGCCTGTTAGTCCGGTTCCTGGCTTGTCCAGGTCCGTCCGGGCTGTGAGCGAGAGAGGTCCCTCTCTCACCCAACAACATAGGGGACCGCATGTTGTGGTTCAGATATTTTACATTCGGAGCATATGTCCGTTGGTCGGGACGCTCCGTTATATTGACAGTCCGAGAGACTGTCTTTAATGCTTCCTCATCCTCACAGCAGGGCACACGACCGCACATTGGCTACGTGACCTCGAGTATCCGATCAGTTTCGGCATTCAGTGATTCCACGGCGAATAGGTCGCGCCATCCGGTAGCCAAGGGACACGAGGCCTATACACTCCGTTCGCTCGCATATTGGTAGTATGCACGGGGTAATGCAGCGGCAATGCATCGTAAGACCGCTTCTCCTCAGGCCTCAGTGACGGACGTGCTATCCGAGTTAGCACAGTTGTTTCGCAGCATCCCAGCAATTGATAGTTTCTCGGTCGAATCAGGAATTATCCGACGGCGCTGGGTCGGTGCGGTCCACGGTTGCATCAGGTACGGACGACCGAACGCTTTATAGGGTCCGACAGGATGGCGAAAGGGATTCGAAAGATTTCGAGTTTTCCCTTTAGTAGTATCGGAAGATGCCTTTCATATCTTCTGGCATTATCTTCCAGTGATTATTATTTCAGACTTCATTGCTGCGATCTTGGATAAGAGACTTATAGCGTCATTGGACTCGGATTTTTCGATCGGTTCAGGGACATTGTCCCTGACTTACCGACGCAGTCCAATATTGTCATTACAACATGTGTTTTATTTTTCGACGCTATATATATATATATACAAGCCTGCTACTAAGCATGATAGTTTAGTTTCTTGTCCGCGTTGCTCATTTCTGCCATTTTATCATTTATACAAATAGTTTATTTTGGCAGAGCAGGGCATACCGAGAGTTCATATGCGTCTAGACGGTGTGATTAAAGACTGCATATATTCTTTTTCGCCGTTTATGTCTTTTCCAATTTCAATGTTGGGAACGACATTATGTATAGTAGACTTAACTTAGACGCTTTATTATACGTAATCCGCCTTACTGAGGCGTTATCATTACGTCTTCAAGAAAAGATTTACGGGATATTATTCTCAATGTAATTTCTTTTGAGGGCAGTAGTTTGTTCACGTATAACTCCGCCCTTCAGTGGCTGATTGGAGTTAGTTAGACGTGACGCAGCCCTAGCTACATCCACACGCGTGGATAGTAAGGTTAAGAACTCTCTCAGAGTCGCTTCGTTCTCGGAGGAGCTTCTCTTCGACAGCAACTTTTTGGCAATCCATGAATTGCTCGATTTACACGTTCTCTTGTCTATCTCGTGTTACAAGAGATTCAGACTGGGGCAAACATTCGGTGGTTGACTCAGAGAGTGCCGCCGCAGTTGCCGGACCCGAGTGTGGCTGTTATGACGGTTGCCAGTCAAACAGATTGGGATATAATACTGATCCCTATGGATTCGAAGTGCCAGGGTCTTTGGGTTCCGCAGTCTTTTAGCAATCAGTTTTCTTCCGCGGAATAATGTTTTTTAGGCTTGCTTTATGTCATTGCATGAACATTATTCAGAAACGCATGCCCAAATTCCTGTCCTTTAATTCGACAGTAGTGGCGTATCTCCGGAACCAGGGAGGCACTCTTTAGTTTCCGTTATTCAATTTAATGGAAAGAATCCGTCTGTTGGTTATAGTACACCAAGTTCAGTTTTGGTCCGTCATATTCCGGGTCGTCTGATTGTTTTATCGGACTCCCGTTCTCTTACGGGTCGCTTGTTGCTGTCAGAATGGACTCTCAACAAACAAGTATTCAATCAGATTTGCTATCTATGGGAGCGCCCAATGATGATTTATTTATGACACAGCTTGCTAATCAATTGCAGACGTATGTGTTGGCTTGTCCAGATCTCTGAGCTGATATTGTTAACGCTCTATTGATCTATAGGACGGAATGATAGGATACGCGTATCCTCCGGCGCTGTTGTTTTAGCAGGTATTGCTAAGATAAACAACCACAATACTTTTCTGTTGATAGCATCTCTATCTTCACAGAGATCATGAGTAATTTACTCTCTTGTCTACTGTGGGTCTTAACGTGAAATCTTCCTCTATGTGAGGATCTTTTTCACTGGGTAAATCGTGTCATCTTTATCACAACCAGCAAGGTCGCAACCTTCATGTATACCGTTGTGTGGTCCGTATTGCATTGTAAGCACTGTACTGGACGAGCTTTGGACGCGATTTCTTACTATAGGAGATCCTCTTCTTCGCTATTCTATGCGGCTAAAGTGGAGGCTCTTCCGTCGTGGTGTAGGGATCATTATGTTCATATTATTGATCCCTCCATACTACTCATTGCTATTTTTTAATATACTTGTTTCACAAGATCTACTGCAGCCTGTTATTATTTAGGTTATAGGTTTATGTTACCTCATACTTATGCACTCTACGATAGTTTACAATTGAGTCTTTTGTCTCTTTATCTAAGTCAGTTAGTAACTTTTTGATAAATAGACTTAGAATCTTTAGATTAAATTCCTATACGGATTTTAACTTCGGTTCTTATTTAGCTAAGTAATAATTTGAGCCTCTGGAAACAGTAGTTTTCAAATTCTGACCTTTTAGACAGTAATTCTGTTGGTTTCTCTTTTACTGTAGAGTCAGTGAGTTTCATGCACTATCGATGCATGATTTTCACTTTCATAGTTTCGGAATCAATACTTCCGTTACTATTTAGGTTGGATTGTTGCTTAAGAGTTAGGCTCCTATTATCCGGAACCTATTATTTTAAGGTCCTTCCATCTTCGTATGGGCATAGGCCTTTACTCTTTCCGGGTACAGTTTATGTATTTATAAACAGATATCTGTTTATTACTATGGGCGTAAGCTGCTTCTGTCTTTGATGTCTTGTAGAAGGACGTTACGCTCCATTTTATTGTTAATGGATTCTATTAACTATCGGTACTGCTTATGGTATATCATTGACTTAGCAGTTGTGCTTAAGATTTCGGCTCATGAAGTAAGAGTTCTTCTACTTCTTGGGCTTACATTAATAGTGTCGCTATTATAGATTTTTGAAGGCCGCTCATTGCGCTCAGCCATCCACATTCATGAATTTTATCTCAGAAATATCGAGTCCATTTCTGGAGGCCTCTTTTGTTAGGTCTATTATCTACTGCTCAGAATGTCATTACTTAACAGTTGCTACTATAGCTAGGTAGGCTGTCTGTTTCGGCAGTGTCTCCGTTCGGCTGCCCTCTTCGCTCTGGGCTATTTGACCCAGGGCAAGAAAAAGGGGGGGGGGGGGGAGGGTGTTCCCTTGGGTCACCTGTTTTACTATGAAAACAAGGGGATACCTCCTCCGGAGTTAGTAATTCTGAGCTGTTATTGGGATGGTTGTTTAGTGAGAAGTTTAGGTTTTTAAAATTCATTCAAGTCTTAGTTTTTAAAGTATAGCTTTTGAATATTGCATATGTCAACGGACATGATTATGCAATCCTCAGACACTTTTAGGAGTATAAGAGTCTCTATTCTCTAGACTTTCTTTATTTATTGGCTTACTTTAAAAATTATTAGTATAAGGATTATATTGGATATTAATAGAGTACATGGATGTATGAAGCTCAATTTTGGAAGGGGTTGTATCTTTCTAATTTATCATAAATAAGAAAGATACATGTAAGGCCTATTACTTCTTTTTCCCTACAGGGGATGACTCTATTTTATTTTATTGAGCGTATTCCATTTTGCTCTATGTCCTTGGCCCTCCAGCCTTTTTACTATTCAGCTATGTCTGGGTCATTGGTACAGTATAAAAATGTTAAAAAATTTATAGTAATTTATATATTTTTTATACTTACCAATGACCCAGACGGGGATGGCCCTCCCAGGAGTTGGGAACTCTTGCCTCCCCGCTGAGTACATAGCGCTTACCAGGCACTGGTTATTAGAATGATTAATGGCGCCAATTTCGGAACGTCCTTGACACTGCGCATGCGCAGTAGGGGCAAAGTGTGGAGGGCCTTTCAGGACATGTTTTCTTTAGTTTTAGATGCAAATTTTGGGGATTGGGGGGCAAAATTTGTGTTTGGCCCTATATTTTAAGAGTTAGCACCAGCTATGTCTGGGTCATTGGTAAGTATAAAAAATATATAAATTACTATAAATTTTTTAACTTTCATTATTTTTTGTCTCAAAAACATAGGTTATGACCCCTCGTTGGAACGAGCTCGTCGAGCTCGTTCCAACGAGGGGTCATAACCTATGTTTTTGAGACAAAAAATGAAAAAAATTAGTTATTCAAGAATTATTTTTGCAAGTGTCGTCTGCTTTCCACGTTAGGTAAAGGGTTAAATTGAGTTTCATAATGAAATTGAATAAAATATACCAAAGTGCAATTAAATAACATATATTCATTTAATTGATTTAATTACTGATTTATGTTCGAATTTGAATTTTCGAATCGAAACCCATGTGGATATACAGGTCAAAAGTAGGTCCTGTTTTATATGCAGTAATTCAGATTGCTTTAATTGCGGATGAAATTAAACGACTGAAAATATTTACAAAATAGCTGTGTTTTCAAATAGTTTTAACACTGCAATTCACTCCATTTTGTAGACTCATAGTCATGTATCTAGTGCTTGAAAATCCCAAATGGAAAGAGTAATCGCTTGTCTGGTCTGGTTACGTGAAATAATTAAATCGAGGTGAGGTACTATATTGTAAAACACCCGTGTGCATTCACACACTTGTGTTTATACAACATCCTTCACCTCTCATGAATTATTTCATGCAACCAGACCAGTCAAGCAATTACTGTTCATTACTTTTCATTATTAACGATAATTTTCTTATTTAACCCTTTACCTAACACAACAGCCAAAACCGGCCAGTGCTATTCTAAAAAATTGCCATTTAATTTTCATTATTTTTTCATTTTTGTCTCTAAAACATAGGTTATGACCCCTCATTGGAACAAGCTTGTTGAGCTCATTCCAGTGAGGGGTCATAACCTATGTTTTTGAGACAAAAATTGAAAATAGTTATTCAAGAATTTTTTTTTTGCAAGTGTCTTCTGTTTTTCATGTTCAAATCCCTATTACACCCACGGCAAAGCGTCTTCATTTGCGTGTACGGATACATGACACAATTGTTGAGTGCATAATTCACTTGTGAAGTTATCGTTTATGATCAAACCGGGAAATCACAGTAAATCACACTTTTTGGAAAGTAATAAAATATTATGCTTCATAAATGATAACCAGTCCCAGAAGTCCATGCACAAAATGGCCATACACTATTTTTATATGCCTGTTTTGAAAAAAACGGTTGTATTATGGTATACTGCTGTCCGTCCGTCCGTCCTCAAGTCAAACAACAACTCTAAAACACTACAAGAAATTTTTGTGATTTTTTGGTGGATAGTATATGTTGATGGAAGGAAGCTCCCTTTCGATTTGTGTCGCTGTCCAATTTGTCATTCCAGAGTTATGGGACTTTATTTGTTAAAATATAGGCAATTTTCCACATGTCGGACAATAACTTGAAAATGCTTTAACCGATTTTCATGGTTTTGTGGTGGCAAGTATATGTTGATGGAAGGAATCTCCCTTTCTATTTGTGTCTCCGTCTGATATGACATTCCAGAGTTATGGGACTTTATTTCTTGAAGTTATGATCTCTATAGACATATTGATATATACATGAAATTAAATAATTTATTTCCAAATTAATGAACACAGTATGTTGTTGGTTATGATTATTGTACAAGAATATAAAAAAAAACCCTGACAAGTACACGTGTACTCATATTGTGTGCTTCCCTTTTGTAATTAATAACGGGTGTATCATGGGTGCATGGTGCAGCTGTTTATTAGATTATTAGGCCCCGCCGAGAGTCGGACGCCCTATAGTGATTGCTCTGGCCGTCCGTCCGTCCGTCCATCCGTGCATCCGTCCATCCGTCCGTAATCTTTCTCTCTTAATAGATAAGGTTTTGATATTTGACATGTGGGTATATTATCTCAAGGCGATGTGTCCCGTACCACGGTTGCCATGCTTTGACCTTGAACTTTGACCTCAAGGTCAAATTATTCCGAATTTGGGGTTCTTTTCTGACAAGTTCGTGTCCGGGCTGTAACTTTTTTCTCTTAATAGATAGGGTTTTGATATTTGGTATGTGGATAGAGTATTTCAAGACGACGTGTCGCGTACCAAGGCTGCCATGCTTTGACCTTGAACTTTGACCTCAAGGTCAAATTATTCAGATTTTTTTTTGACAAGTTCGTGTCCGGGCTGTAACTTTTTTCCCTTAATAGATAGGGTTTTGATATTTGGTATGTGGGTAGATTATCTCAAGACGATGTGTCACATACCACAGTTGCCATGCTTTGACCTTGAACTTCGACCTCAAGGTCAAATTATTCCGAATTTGGGGTTCTTTTCTGACAAGTTCGTGTCTGGGCTGTAACTTTTTTCCCTTAATAGATATGGTTTTGATATTTGGTATGTGTATAGATTATCTCAAGATGACGTGTCGCGTACCAAAGTTGCTATGCTTTGACCTTGAAGTTTGACCTCAAGGTCAGATTATTCAGAATTTGTTTGTTTTTTTCTGACAAGTTCGAGTCCGGGAAGGGATTTTAATCAGATTTTACCTATTGCTTGAAATATTTTAGTATTACGGTTCACATCAGTTTATACCTAACATCGATTAGTTGCTGCGGGGCCCACAGAGATTGATTCCATCTCCATGATATCTAGTTTACATAAATGACATACACAATAGATTGAAGTAATACTCGTCTGTGAAGACAGTCGTTTGGTGAGTGTATTTTATGTTCATTTGTTATTGTCACTGTGTTGTCTGTTTAAAGAAGAATTGGGTAACTAGATTGTTTACAAATGAAGTGAGTCGTTGAGTGATATCAGATGATGAAACAGCAATTCATGGTACTGGTGGGGTACAGTTGGTGTAACTTGTACTGTGATATTATAAATTTTTCTTGCCAACTAATAGCATTAATCGCGTCAATTTCGACTAATTGACAAATCATTTCAGCACTAAATTTGTATAATAATGCTAATGATAAATAAATATATAAATGGTGTGAGACAAGTATGGGGGAAAGGATATCCACATATTGTGGATTCTGTCCATGCCTACTTACAGGGGCAACGAAACCGTGAGGGCTTCAGCCCCTCCACTTTTTTTGCTGGGCCATGTTATATATGCATATATTTTAACAGAACCAATGACTGGTGAAACAAGGGGCAGATCCAGAGCTTCCCCCATATTTTTGCCAGCTATGTTTCTCTCGTACTTGTTCAGTTTTGATGGATTTCGGATCATTTTTTGCCATATGTGGCAGTAAACGCTAAAATGTATACAGTCTGTTAATAAATCGGTTAACTGAAATAGATCATAATCTTACAGACATACAAGTACCAAATCCACCCCCAGACAAGATAATCCACAGACAATTGCTGTAAACATCTAGTAAAGCATACAGGTGAGGTCTGTCTGACCAAAGCTAATGAATAGACCTCACCTGTATGCTTTACCAATGTTTTTTAACGGCTCTCAAAATGTGAAATTTTTTTAATACATCTCCTAAAAAATCTCAAAATATCCACTCAGATGCATGGAAATGAGGGTTTTGGGACCCTGGGATTTAAATTTTTCACACCGCCAACCTTGCATCCCCCTCACCCCCCCCCCCCCCCCCCCCCCCATCCTCCCCACACACTTTGAAAATCGTTCCGTTGCCCCTGACTTATCTCATAAGAGTGTGTGCTGAATATACACACTAGTTTGACAATCAAGTGTAGATGCTAATTTGGTTCGAGATTATCTCTCTTCGACAATACAGTTCGTAAAGCCGTGAACTTGATGTCTGAGCACTTGACTGTGAACAGTGGTTGAGTGCATTGCCTAACAGACTGTCATGTCTGGTTCAATCCTGAAATATAATCTGATCAAAACCACGTGGTGTAAGATCATCAATGAACTTATGCTTCTTAAAAATGAAAAAAATGCTCAATACATACAGCATATTGCCCAAAATGTTTAACATGGACAACAAAAGTAATGAATTTGAGTGCCTACAACTGTTTGCTAGTGCGCTAGAAAACGAAAAGTGTCTCTGATACAGCCCTGGAATTATATGAGCATTGTCACCTAACTTCGCATCATTTCCTGTGTTTGTGGTTCTCTTAAAAATATGACACTGGTCTCCATTACCTGTCCTACTGCTTATTTGTGCACCACAAATTTGGATTGCAACTAATAAATACTGTTTTTGAACAACAAAAGCCTGAAACGGGGTTGGGAGCGATTTGTACTTTAAGCTCTGGAATATCTTTTGACTAATCGACTGTTGAACCCAGAGTCGACTTTGGGAATTTCGAGCGTCTACGTTGATTAGTCGACTAATCGTCCGAGCACTAGTTGGATCCTTGGGCAAAGCTCTTTATCCCGGTTGCCTACATGGGGGCACGATGATGCCGTGCACTAAGGCATACTGCACGTCGATGGTACACATGTTTTCAACCGCTGTAACTCTGCTTGAGTGGAGCGTGAACAGAGTTAGAATGTTGAGCTGACAGTTGCTCATTGATGCTTGGTCGTTCTCTCCGGGTACTCTGGCTTCCTCCACCTGTAAAACTGTCACATCACGATTAGCCATTGTGCATAAGTATGTGACCTTAAACACCAATAAATAAATATGTAGTGCAACTATGCCGATATATGAACTGTTGTATCATAGCCAAGTTCTTGCTGCTATGGGTATTATCCTGATGAATAAAGATGAATCCTTAGGAACAATAATGAGACTGTGTTATAGCAATTCAGATACAAATTAGTTACAATTGTAGCCTAATCTTGGCATGGTCTAGCATTCTGCAGATGAGTTTGGCATCCATAATCACCATTTGTGGCAAAGACATGAATTATTGCCATTTCCTGATTGTACCTATGCCACATATTAAGATGATCAACAATTTAAAATGATGAGCATCAACCAATCAGCATTGGTGTTTGCATCTGCCTGAAGTATAGCTGCTCTGTTGGCCAATATATGGCCAACAGAACACTTATACTTCAGGTATATGCAAACACCTGTGAAGCAAATGGTTGGTTGATGCTCAACAGCATTCCACCATTTATTTGCACCAGATTCATTCAATTTGGCGAAAATTTCATGTCGCTCAGCGACAATTTGACACAACCCATTTTTCGTTTGTGTATTTCATTTTTGGTTACCTCCACTTGACCCAAACAGATGTTCCCCTCAAATTGACAGGCCTGAGATTATTTTTTTCTCCTCCAACCCGCAATATGGTGGATCCATGTTTTCTGTTGTGTCCAAAGGCATCACAGATCTATTGGTGCCCGGGTATTACAACCTACAGTACAGCCTATAATAAAGTATACCGTTAGGCGATATTCTTTTGTTAATGACGCCATTTTAGCACCTTATCTTGCCGATATTCCTATAGCACTAACGGCCCTCGGTTTGAATCCCACCTACGGCAACCGCGTTGTGTCCTTGGGCAAGACACTTCATCTCCATTGCCCACGTGGGGGCACGGTGGCGTTGTGTACTAAGGCGTACTGCACGTTGATGGTGAACTTGTCTTCAACCAATGCTAACCCTGCTTGTGTGGAGTTAGTATGTTGGGGAGCTGACAGTTGCTCAGTGGTTCTCTCCGGGTACTCCGGCTTCCTCCACCCGTAAAACTGTCATGGTCATGATTAGCCATTGTGCATAAATATGTGACCTTAAACACCAATAAATAAATAATTGCACTAACATGATATTTTCAATATGTTGTCGCGAATATCGCAAGATAAATGCATGCATGGCACGATATTTCATAATCGTTCGTATTTTTTTGTATGAAAAGAAGAGGAGCAAATACGTATAATAATATGGATTCACCAAGCCAGAAAATAAGCAGACTGTCATCTGTAAAATGAGGTCCCCAGAGGGTGAATTTAGTGATGCTACCCTGCACAGCAGGGTAGTATCACTAAATTTACCCTTTGTGAACCTCAATCTGAATCAGGGTCTCAAAACTAAACAGAAAGATGTTCCCAGAGGATAAATTGGACCATTGTATGAGATAGCATCATCAAATTCACCCTCTGGGGACCTGATTCTGCAAATGTCAGTCTGCTGATTTTCAGGCCTGGGATTCACACAAAGCTTTTTATGTTAAACGAACTGACGTAGTTGATGTATTCGTTGATGTCGATGCAATTAAAGGTAGGTTTTTCCTTGGCATACCCAGCTTCGTGAGGATCCTCGAGAGTATGTTCACATAATTGCAGTTTAAACTTTTATAAATATACAGCTCTCGATCTTTAAAGTCAAAGGGGCAGGGATGGGAGTCTTCGTTTTGCATTTGTTAACAACAAAGTTAAATATAAATAGAATAGGTGAAAGCAACGAAATGCCCTTCTTAAATGTGTAAGATGAGCTGATTAATATTTATTTTAAAAAAGGAACCCAAAATTCCCAAGCCCCACTATTAAAATGCATCTGATCAGCCGGAGAGCTCAGTTTGGATGTGCAAAAGACCATATTTCCAAATCACAAGTTAAACGACTCTGTGTGTGATATATTTTGGACACATTTCAAAATATCTATTACAAATTTTAACAAAATATGAACTTAAGTTCCACAGTGAAAAATATCCTTCATAATTCTTTGTAATATTAAAAAATTATCCAGAATTATATACACATAAGCAAGAATACGTCCACCCAGTACTACAAACCTTATGAACTGACTGGAAAATACTGTGTTCAATTTCAGGATTGTTTTTAGCTTAACTTGACATAGTCAAGATAAGCTATTGCCATCACGCATTGGGAAGAATGGGGCAAGGGATGTCATCAAGCAGTTCGTCTACGAGTGTTGGGAGGAGAGCGGAAGCATGGGAATAGGGAGGCAGTTGGGTGTACAGGGGTAAGCAAGCCCTTCTCGTCCGAGAACCGCGACAAATCAGCAGGTAGCCAAAGTGTTATTATTATGCGGAAGTCTGTTAGTCTGTTTGTGAGTCTGTTCACATTTTCCTTTAGCACAGGCTACACCCTGCAGTTCTTGTCTGATCGTCACGAAATTTCATATGCAGGTTTGGGGTCATGTCTGGATGAGAACGTCCCCTTTTGGTCGCGATCAGTCAAATGGTATGGCTGCCCGAGCCCAAAACCCGAAAACCATTAGCACAGTCTACAGGTCGTATTTATGAAGGGATTTCATTGTAACTTGGTAGGATGCCTCTGTATAATGCCTAGATGAGAACGTCCCCTTTTGGGCATGATCTGTCAACCATGATGGCTGCCCA
The DNA here is from genome assembly GCA_031216915.1 of Pictodentalium vernedei. Classification (NCBI taxonomy): domain Eukaryota; kingdom Metazoa; phylum Mollusca; class Scaphopoda; order Dentaliida; family Dentaliidae; genus Pictodentalium; species Pictodentalium vernedei. The sequence goes on from CM062292.1 coordinate 98,798,676, forward strand.
AGCCCGAAACCCAAAAACTTTTAGCACAGTCTGCAGGTCATGTTTAATATGGAGGGATTTCATTGTAACCTGGTAAGTTGACTCCTTATAATGTCTAGATGAGAATTTCCCCATTTGGGCGTGATCGCCAACCATGACGACTGCCCGAGCCCAAAACCCGAGAACCTTTAGCACAGTCTACAGGTCATATTTATTGAGGAATTTCATTGTAACTTGGGGGGTTGACTTCATATCATGTCTAGATGAGAAAGTCCCCTTTTGGTCCCGATTGGGCAACTGTGACGGCTACAGAGGCCCAAAGCCTGAAAAGCTTTAGCACAGTCTACAGGTCATATTTATGAAGGGATTTCATTGTAACTTGGTAGGATGACTCCAAATAATGTCTAGATGAGAACGTCCCATTTTGATCGCGATCATTCAGCCTTGATGGGTGCCAGAGCCCGAAAACCTTTAGCATAGGCAAAAGGTCATATTTATGGAAGGATTTCATTGTAACCTGTTAGGTTGACTCCATATAATGCCTAGATGATGACATCCCCTTTTGGTCGTGATTGGTCAACTGTGATGGTTACAGGTGCCCAAAGCCCAAAAACCTTGAGCACAGTCTACAGGTCATATTTATAAAGGGATGTCACTCCAGATGAGATTGTCCCCTTTGGTTGCGATCATTCAACCATGATGGCTGCCCGAAGCCCGAAAACCTTTAGCACAGTCTACAGGTCATATTTATGAAGGGATTTCATTGTAACTTGGTAGGTTGACTTCGTATAATGTCTAGATGAGAACATCCCCTTTGGACGCAATTGGGAAACTGACGGCTACAGGGGCCCGAAGCCTGAAAACCTTTAGCACAGTTTACAGGCCATATTTATGAAGGGATTTCAATGTAACTTACTTTAAACAATATTTATTCATGAAAAAGTATGATGCATACATATAATAAACTACAACATGATTGTCATACAGAGTGTGCAGTACAATGGTATGCATTAAAGTAATGAGTCAAGAACAAGATTTGTTGAAAGGATTCAGCAGTAAGCTTTTGGCTTTTATAAGCCGTCTCCTCTGGAATACTGACGAAGTTTGAAGTAGCTGCAAACACTGAGTAAAATATTGTTTAAACATAGAAGACAGAGAGAGTAAGGAGAGCAGTAGAGAGAATGAGAGAATGCAAAGGAAAGGGAAACTGAACCCCTTGCCCAATACGTGTAGCAGGCGACACTTGAAGAAAAAATGTTTCAATAACTGGAAATTTCAATGACAGTCTCTAGAACACAGCTCACAGTCCCTCACTGGAACGAGCTCGTCGAGCTCATTCCAGTGAGGACCATAAGCCATGTTCCCCGAGACAAAAATTGAAAATATAAAAGGATTTAGATGGCGATTTTTATGGGTAAATTGGCGGTACATTGGGCAAGGGGTTAACCCTTTACCCAACGCAGACGATATCACAATTTATTCTTTTAAATACAATTGTTTGAAATTTTTCAAAAAATATCAACCAAACCATATCATGTGACCCCTGGTTGGAACGAGCTCGTCGAGCTCGTTCCAACGAGGGGTCACATGATATGGTTTTGTTGACATTTTTTGAAAAATAATATTTTTTCAACTACTGAATTTGCATATTACGAGGGCGGATGCGGGCGATTCGTTGGGTAAAAGGTTAAGTAGGAAACGAGGGAACAACCTGAATTCAATGTTCGCTACCAAAGAATATTCAATTGGGCAGCCTCAATAGTGTATCGGTAACGGAGGCCCATTTGTGTGGCAATCAACACCAGAAGAGTCTAAGAGTGCACCGCTACTTATTGAAAGCATCCACTCAGTACGATATAGTCCTGCACAGCTCGGAAGACAAGAAGATTTTCGTTATTTAGTCGTTCGGATCCAAATAATAATGTGGAAAGCTCAAGACTAAATGGCAATGCATTGATTGTGGAATCACGAGCATCGTTAAAGATTGGGCAGTGCACAAGATAGTGCTCAGTAGTTTCGAGATCCCCACACTGGCAACGTGGAGATGTTGAGAGATGGTTATAGTATAAGTGGGTGTTGATATTACTGCAATGCAGGCGTAACCTGCAATGATAAATTTGGGCAGCACGGGATTTGGCTCCATAATAAAAAATTGGTGGTCGTTGGTTCTCAATATTTATAAACGTCTTGAAGTTTATGTGGGAACAATTTTCTCTTACTGAAGGGGGTAATCCATTCCACTGGTCGGTAACTTCCGGGATAAACGAGGACTTATATAAATTGGTGTGACAAAAGGGAACACGGTGGTCATTTTCGGATCGGACATTGTGGCTTTGGGTAATAGATGAAATAATTGGTGGCACCTTATTGGAGATATATGGAGGTGTTAATTTATGATGCATCTTAAAAAATTGGATGAGCTTGTGCTTTTGGCATCTTTCTTCCAGTGGATCCCATTGGGTTTCTGTGTAGAGAAGGTCTTTACTGCAGTTCACAGTGGCGCCAGTAACTATTCTTGCTGCAGCTACTTGTATTTTCTCCAGGTCTGCAGCTTGAGTTGCTGAGCAGTTGTCCCAGACAGAGTCAGCGTATTCTAAAAGAGGTCGGACAAATGCGAAGTATATCTTTTCAAGGACTTTCCGGTCAATTGTAAACTTGTGGGCCCTGAGCATGTCAATACATGTCCAGGCTTTAGCGCACACATGATCGATATGGTCGTTCCATGTACAACATTTATTCAAAATTACACCCAGATGTTTGTGGCTACTCACCTCAGAAATTTGAGTTCCGCTTAAATATATTGGTGGGTGCACCGGGACATTACTTTTACGTGATATGATCATGGTTTCCGTTTTAAGGGGGTTGAACTCAACGAGCCAAGTTTTAGCCCAGTGTTCAATTGTGGCTAAATCACGGTTGAGTATGATGGCACCTTGGTCAGGATTCTCAATTATAAGATAAAGGGATGTTTCATCGGCAAATAAGCATATACTGCTAAGTAGGTTTTCAGTAATATCGTTGATGTAAATCAGGAATAACAGGGGACCAAGGATCGAGCCCTGCAGGACACCAGACGTTATTGTTTTCCAAGAGGATGCCTCAGAGGCTACAAGTTCCCCCAGTTACACCGATCAAAAAGGTAAGATTTTAGGAAACAAAGCAAGTCACCAGATATTCCTATTCTCTCGGGCTTGTGAATAAGACCAACATGCCAAACTTCATCAAATGCCTTGCTAACATCACAAAAGACAACTCTTACTTCTTTTCCTTCATCAAGAGCATGACAGAATTCATCATAGAGGTCTGTCAGTTGTAGGACCGTAGAGTCACCTGGAGTAAAACCAGACTGGAACTGGCTCAGTATATTATCACATACAAAATGCCATAATCGTTTGAAGACACATTGGCCAGGGGCAAACAGCATTTCCCTTGTTTGTCAATCATTTCCATCATTCAGTCATTCCAAAATAAGTTTTCAGACTCTTTTGTCACCATACATAGAGATAATTGGCTGATTTCTGGTAGGGGGACGGGGGTATGCATGTTGTACTGACAATTCTAGCTTGCTTTTTTTCTCCAAAAAATAGCTTATCTCCCCCTTTTGGAATGAGCTGATTGAGCTTGTTCCAGTGAGGGGGCAGAAGCTATGTTTTTAATGTAAAAAATGAAAAAATTGAGTCATTCAAGAATTTTGTTAGTGTCGTCTTCCATTTATATTAGGTAAATGGTTGGGAGCACTGTGGCTCAGTTGTTATTGAACATTGACCTGACAGGTCCATCGTTCGATCCCTGCCAGGGGTAACTGCATTGTGTCTTTGGGCGAGGCACTTCATCCCGATTACCCTCATGTTGGCATGTTGGGTCATTGGCGCTGTGTACTAAGGTGTACTGCATATCAATGGTACACTTGTCTTCAACCAATGCTAATCCTGCTTGTCTGGCAGTTCCTCGCCATTGCTCAGTGGTTCTCTTCAGGTACTCTGGCTTCCTTCGTAAAAGTGTCCAACACAAATAAAAGAAATGAAAGTGTCAATGACACTGTAGCTCAACTTGTTAAGACATGTACATGTATAGTATGTGACACAGCAATGACAAACATCTAGGTAATGACCTGATAACAAAGGTACATATAAAGTAATGTAACGGTCTGTACATAAATACAAACCGTAGCCTGTAACAAATGTATAGGTAAAGTATTGTAAAGGTGGGTGACAGTCAGATGCTAAACTAGAAAAGAAATCTTTGAGTCCCAGAGTGGGTCTGACTGAACCCCAAAATATTTGTTCTCATATCACAGTGATAACAAAGGCACCCCAAAACACACTCGTTCCTGTCCCAAGGTGAAAACAAAGGTACCCAAGAAGTAGGGTCCTGCGAATATTCGAGATTCGATTCGATATCGATATCATGCACCCAATTCGGCGTCGATATTTTCGAATCGGCCTGAATAAGAGAATATAGATAAATTATCACAATATATAACTGCTATCCACGGTCAGGAACATGCTTAATAGGCATGTATATGGACATTTATTTCTCGAGCGTCATGACGTGTGAGTTGGCATGACAATATGGAAGTCGAGGTATTTATGTCGTTGATAGATACAAAGTGGTACTACAAAGGGTTGTGTATGGTATGGTGCACTAGTGCTAGCATGACCAAAGTTGCGAACAACATCGAGAGTTTGTTCAGGCAGATCATCTGTATTTTGTGTGGAAATTTTTAGTCTCCTTGCAACTGTACCATACTTACCCCTCCCCACCCCCACACACACCAATAGTTTTGTCCATTTACGCCCCTGGACGTCACTAATGAACTGACATTTTGTATTGACCACGCTGCATCGAGGTATGCATAGAAGTCGTCCCATTGCAAACTCGATCAGGTGAAGTCGGCACCTACCCTGCAGAAGTCGGTCCAAACTATTTGGAAAGGTTGACCTATAAGAGAAGGCGGTTCCACAAACTACAAGAAAACTCGGCTCCTAGGTGAAGTAGAGACCGAGCAATAGGCCTACATAAAAGCTCAAAATAAAACAAAAACACTAAAAACTGACTGATTTTAACGAGGCTTTCCAATAAATAGTTACAAGTAAATTGAGTTGAGGGTTTGGGTAGAGGGGGTGTTAAAAAGAGTTGAAAGAGGGTTCTAAATGTGCAGCTTACGGAAAACAGCAAACCTGGAACATTTCCTTTTAGTTTTAGAGTGCCTCAAAATACTTGCCAAGTGGAATACGACTCCTTGAGAAACTGATGGAAGAATGGGATGAAAACACGACAGAAAGGACAGATACTACTGGATAGATGGACGTCATTGGACGAAAGGGGGGGGGGTGGTGTGCTTGGGAGGCATGAGATTTCGAAAAGGTCAATTAGTTTAGTATTGGGGATTGGAAAACTGACAACAAGGGGAATGATAAAACAATATGGGTTTGGCATCCTGGGAAGTTACAGTTAAAACTAGAAGTCCTGTCACGAATAGTGCGCTTATCTAGGCTTAATTGCGCATTGGAATTGCGTGCAATTGCCATATCGAATGGCATCCAAAGCACGGCAGGCTCTCTTGGTTACTCAAAGCAAACACATGCAATGTTTCTGCCAATGGACCTCCGGGTTACCCGGAGGTCCATTGGCTGAAACATTGCTTGTGCACGGGCCATATGTACATAATTTAATAGCTTTACTTGGGCCGTAACGCGTACATTAACGCGCATATCAACGTGCTATTTGTGCGCATTTCATGACAGGACTTCTAGTTTTAACTGTAGAAGGGAGAATGGGTGGTGGATTCCTAGTTTGGGACTCAAGTGAACTAGTCACCATCGCCAGAGGCATTGAAAACCATCAGCTGGACAAAGTATTATTATCAAATGATCAAGCGATTAATTAAATGATTGAGATGTCAAAATCACATTGTTTTTTTTCACAGTTAATCGCTGCCATAAAAACTGTTCTTAATTTTAACAATAAAAATATAGTAAATTGATCACACTCGAACGAAATAGGCCTATTGTATTTTTTTAGAAAACTAGTTGAAACCGCACAGTTGTTCAGTAGTGTGTGGGACTACATACTAGCACCAATGCCCAATGGGCTGTTGAAGTGTTTGAAAGGAAAACAGTTCTAACTGAAAAATAAGTACAATAACAAAGAACAATACAGTTTCACTATTCATTATTGTCATTACAGCATTGATAGAATAATTTAACGCTTTATTACACGTGTGCCGGATTTGTTAGGGGCCGACTTTTCTTGCAAGCCAACTTCTCTTGTGGGTCAACTCCGTTTTGGCCGACTTCTGTTGTGGGTCGATTTTGTTTGGGCCAGTTTCTCCAGTATTCGTCACCACTGAAAATAACCTGATCTGAGTGACCTTGCAATTGCCCAGTATCTACTTTCAGTTTCGTTTCCAAACGTGAAAGTGTGAAAACTGAAAATGTCAGCGATCAGAAGTTATTTCACGATTAAAACTGATCAAAAAACTCAAATAGAGAAATACGTTTGTAACAAATGTCAGCCAATCTTCATGAAGCAGTTAAGTGGAACTACCTTGCATTTATGGACTCATCTTGAGCGAAAGCATGATGCTCTGTACAGGGAAGCGAAATTGGTCGGAGAGAAGAAAAAAGACACGGCACAAAAACATCCATCTGCAAAGGACACACATGATGAATGCGAATCTGCGGTAAAACGTCAGGCGGCTGTATCTTCGTTTGTTCATCGTAAAATTGTGCCCGACATTAGACAGAAGTATGACAATGCACCATCGAGGTTTGTGGTTGTTGATGGTCGCCCGTTTGAAGCTGTCGTGGGTTTAGGCTTCAAATGCTACACAGATGTGCTTACAAATGGTACATATGCCCCTCCCCACCCCACGACACTCTCTCGTAAACTTGTTGATATGAAGTCCGAGATGGACGAGAAAATGGCATCCAAAATAAAATCTGAGAGTGGTGATAACATGATCAGTATAACTTTTGATCACTGGAAAGGAGGAAATAAAACCAACTATATAGTTCTCACACTGCATTATGTTACTGTTGATTAGCAAATGAGATCACTTTGTCTCTCTGTTGTGAACTTGGAGGATCTCGACGCTGATCATACAGCAGAATCCACTGAAACAATCGTTCGTGATCAACTCTCTGAAAATGACATTGACATAACCAGCAAAATTCTATATGCCACAACTGATACGACAAACGTTATGCCGTGTTCTGCACGACGACTTGAAATCAGATGGCTTGGATGTTCGGCCCATTTACTCCAACTGGCTATCCACACAGCATTGGATGCACAGGTAATGATAAAGAATCTCGTAGTGGCGGTCCATAAAATTGCCGGTTTCATGAATTCATCAACTGTGGGGCTTCACAGTCTGCACAAATTTCAAGCGGAGCAAGATCTTGGTGTCTCTAATCCCCCTATGGATGTGTGCACTAGATTCAACAGTACCTTTCGTCTCCTGGAGTGGGTGGAGAAAAATGAAACGGCACTTTCGTTGGCTTTGGTTGAATTTACTTCAAGAAAGCGTTGTGCTTCTACACCCCCACCTCCACTTTCAGCAGCCCTGATTGACACCTTGTGAGTAGCCATACTAATCTTGTGGGCACCAGCGGAAGCTACCGGAATTCTCAGTGCTGATACATACATGAGCATATCTATGTTACTCCCATGTATTACTGTACTTAAAGATAGACTGGAACATGTTAATGCAAAGGGTGTTAAGGCCTTCAGGGATGAGCTACTGAAACAAATTAATAGCCGCTTTGACTTAACACAGACACAGCTACATGCTGCAACAATACTGGATCCCAGATTCAAGAATAAAATGAGTTCTGACTGCCATAGGGAAAGTGCTAAAGAGTACATGTGCGACATAATTAAATCAACCGACAAAGGTGAGTTAGGTGACTCATGCCTAATCCCTAATGACATGACATGATATTTGTTATCTAAAATAAAACTCATATAAGTCACATATTCTGTTCCATTTCATTTGTTACCAATTGAAGATTGTAGCATACAACAAAAGTTTGAGGGAGCCTCACCCAGGCTACACAGTGAATTCATCCAACCATCAACGATATGGGAACAACTCCTTTTGTAATCTTCCCCAACTGGCCGCTGCGAGTGCATTTTACTACGAGGTTGTCCAAACTTGGACCCAAAGTCCATAATATAATTTTTTGGTTTGGTACGTCCACAGGACATATCAAACCAAAAAATTATATTATGGGATTTGGGTCCAAGTTTGGACTAACTGTGATGGTAATTAGTTCCCCTCCTTTAAAAAATCCTGGATCTGCCTCTGATATTGTTCATTGTGTGATACACAGAATTTACTCTCCGATTCGATTCGAGATCGATATCAGAGGTATGATTCAATTTGAGATTCGATTCAGAAAAAAAATTGCGATTCGCAGATCCCTACCAAGAAGTTTCGTGAAGATCAGTTCATAAATATGAGCTGTTTAGAAGTTGTGACAAAAAACTGATTGGACCTAATTTTGGTACAAAATGGCCACTGGCAGCCATCTTGAATTTTAGACCAAACCCACGGACACTCGTTCTCGTCCCAAGGTGATAACAAAGGTACCCAAGACGTTTCGTGAAGATCGGTTCATAAATACAGACTCTAGCCCGAGCTGTATTGACATGTGTACTTACTGTAAGTAGCACTGAAAAAATCAAACTTCATCACATGTGCATAATTTCTGCTCGAGAAAAAAACCCATATTATATGTGATGTATCCCATGGTACTAAACATTCACACAAAAAATTATTCAAATCAGCGCTTTCATATGGAAGTTCTGTGCAAAAATCTGATTGCACCTAATTTTGTACAAAATGGCTGCCATCGGCCATCTTGAATTTTGGACTGGACCCAAAAACACTCGTTCTCGTCCCACGGTGATACCAAAGGTACCCAAGAAGTTTCGTAAAGATCGGTTCATAAATATGGCCTCTAGCCAGAGCCGTATTGAATTGTTGATGGGCAGATGGACGACTGGCCATGGCATAAGCTCAAATTTGGAGATTTCAGTCTTGGATTCCAAAGATATGGCCTGTGTTTGTTGTTTGAGGGGACCACCCTGGGCAAAAAGAAAAAAAAATAACCTAACCGAATACCAAACAAAGGAAATATGCAGCCTTCTTCACAGCATAGTAGAATTCATATTCTCACACAGTAGCTTCTTTCAGCCGGGAATATGCATACATTATCAAGTAAGCATTCATATTTTATACTATATATATATACATAAGGAAAAAATATTAAAGTTCAAAACAAATACAACGACATCACTGACTATATTCCTGCTAGCGCTTTCACCGTTCTCTGTGCGGATCTTCAGGCATCAAAAATGCCTGAAGATCCGCACAGAGAGCGGTGAAAGCGCTAGCAGGAATATAGTCAGTGATGTCGTTGTATTTGTTTTGAACTTTAATATTTTTTCCTTATAACTACCAGCACAAGGATTTGTTTATAAACTTCTGATATATATACATATATATTTATATTCTGTACTATTGTCAAAGTGATTATGTATGTGAACTAAAAATTTATAAAAAAAAAAAGATATAATTTGGAATACTTTTTTTTTTCAGATAAGACTAAGTGTCAAATGGGACATGATTGATCAGAAAAAGCAACAGCTATGGTGTTTTATTATTCCAGCAGTAATTGAATAGTGATAAAGAGGAGAATACAGATGAAAACAGATCTCTTTTTCATGTTTAGGCCTGTTTCTCAGGCCCTTCTGCATGGTCCTTTTGGCTGTCTCATGCTCTCTTTTTATAACCAATGCAAACTTAAAAAAATAAGAACTAAATGGTTTATGTTTGATATTTTACCCACGTTAATAAAATTGATAAATTTGTCCCTTGAGTGCAAGATGGCTTTGCAATGCTTTAGCATTGCAGAACCTTCTTGTGCACAAGGGATGAAATACACCAGCCCCCATGCTATTGTGTAGCTTAAGAGGCCTAAAACAAACTAAGAACATGAACTTTGATGGCAAAGAAATAATTTCAGAAATAAAATACAGTTAAAACTAGAAGTCCTGTCATGAAATGTGCCCAAATAGCACGCTGATATGCGTGTTAATGTACGCGTTATGACCCAAGTAAAGCTATCAAATTCTGTACATATGGCCTGTGCACAAGCAATGTTTCAGCCAATGGACCTCCAGGCATCCAAAGCACGGCAGGAGAACCTGCCGTGCTTTGGATGCCATTCGATATGGCAATTGCGCACAATTCCAACGTGCAATTAAGCCTAGATAAGCGCACTATTCGTGACAGGACTTCTAGTTTTAACTGTATAAAATTAAAAGATGCCTGTCTGCTAGCAATTTTACAAAAATTGGCCTGAGAAACAGATCTACTTTGTGATGCCTTAACCTTACTTTTCGGTAGTTCTATGTTCATTCTTTTTGACTCTTGCTAATCTCCTAGACTGTCCACTAATAAATAACCCCAAATTTGCTCATATGGCCATACCAGACCTTTTCCTATGGCGATGTATAACTATGAATCCTCAGGATTCCAAGTTCTGTGCTTAAAAGTTCAAGGTTGTTACCAAAAATGGAATCTCCAGTGCTTCATTGCTGTGAAAACATGGCAAGTAAAAAATATTGCCCCAGCTTTATCAAGCTTGCTAATATTATCACTGCAAACATTACACTGAATCCCAGGTGTATGTGCCTTCGGAGATCGAGGAGGCATATCCTCTCAATCCACTGAACCCTGGCTTTGTGGATGACAGGGTTTTCCGTGTACCATGACAAGATCTGGCCATAAGAGTTTCAAGTCTGTGATAACAGATGCGGTGAATTCACCACATTTGTCACTTTGTAATATCTGTGGAGCACCAAACAACATGAAAATATCAATCAGCTGAACAACCATTTCAGCAGGTCTCTTGGATGTTAGTGGATGCAACATCACAGGTTTCAAAGCTCACTTGGATTGACCATGGTTGGCCTCAAACAACAAAAAAAAAAACATTGAAAGACATTTCATTCAATCTGTAGAATAAATGAGCCAATATTTCAGGAGCTCTATAGAATGACTGATTTTTTAAGGAAATCTGTAGATTGACTGAGTGAATTAGTGAATCTACAGACTGATTGAAAATTTCAGTCATTCCACATATTGACTGATTTTAGGCATTGACGGTAGCGGTAGCCGAGAGTGTAACGCGTTGCGCTCAGAACCCAAGGTTTGCAAGTTCAAACCCCAGCCGGGGAAACGTAACGTAATGCAATACTGGCGTGGATTCAAAACCACACTGCTCCTCCATACTGCTATGTTCAGGGAGGTGGCATCTACTGAAATCTCGCACTCAACGTCACGACTGAGGGAGAGAATTGCATGAAAATAAGGAACCCCCTCCCATGCATGGCTGCCACTCTCCTGATCAGTCATCAAACATTCATTGCATGCCAATTACCTCAAAACAATCACTCTCGCCATAGTATCACATTTCATACACACTGCCCACACATTCTAATGACATCAAAGTGAATGTTACAGGAAAGTGACAACGTTACCAGGATAAAACACATGCCAACTTCACTGATGTTTTGACAACGTCATAGTGAGTACTGCATGCATTTGAAACTGACAATTTGTCAATGAGTCAGTGTGGCAATGTCTATGTGAGTCGGGGGTGTGTTTGTCAGTGTTAACACCTGAAATGCGGTAGTTCAAAGGTAACGGTTAATCGATCAAGGACTTTTTAATCGATTAACCGGTTAACCATTTCAGCTCTAGTAACATATCCAAGAAGTTACAATTGATCGATGGGAACAAAATGTTGGATAGGAGGGGATGTGGGGGTTGTCATCCACCTCCAGATTTTCATAGATTTCCAATTGCACACCCCCTCCACCATCATTGATAGACAAAATTCAAACTACAACTTTATAATTTTCAAATATATTCTCGAGTCAAAATTTTTCAAGTACAGGTTTTAAAAAGCAGAATTCCATTTGTACACTCACCTTGGCTATTTTCAGGGTTTTTGGTTCAATTTTTATGTCGAGGCGAGGAAACGCGGAAAGGTTTTGTTTAAACCATATACCCCCGATGTTTTGTGTGCGGTTTAACCCTGGATGTTGCACGCTCTCATATACCTTGGATGTTGAGTGCACCCTTTGTCGTGACTATTTGTCCAAGGCATTCTAACCAATCAAAAGACTGAATTTATCAGTATATAGGGACAACATAAAATGTCTCTTTAATTTTACTTATATTTAACCGAATTCTATGTATTTAATATTAAATAAGAATCATTCAAACACAATACAATCTTCACCAGAACACCGGGAAGTAAACAGTGCCTGTTTTCTCTGGTAAACAAGTTCTGTTCTACTGGTAAAATAGTAGGACCCGGTAACCAATATCTTGTTGAAAATCCTCTAAAGTTGTCAACATAAGTAAATGATTGGCTGAGACATAAAAAAGTTAAAAAGTTAAGTTTCTCCCGCTTGGACCTTTTAGTTTAAACAATATTTATTTCCAAATGTACAAGCAAACATAAGTGGAATGCGAACAAGGTAGTGAATGCCACTATAAGCTAAAATTATTATTCGTCGTCTCCACAAAACAAACAAAATTACATATATACAGTTGAAGAATGGCAAGAAGATCAGAATTAATTTCACAACACTATAAGTTTGCAGTTGTTCCTTAACCTCTTGCTTACGTTAATTTATAAGGGAATAAATATGACGAGTAAGAGAGAGAAAGAGAGAGAGATCGAGAGAGAGAGATGTCTCTGATGCCAATGATGAGACACTCACTAATTAACCTAGGGATATAACTTATTAACTTGACTAGTTTGTTCAGACAATATCACCACCTTAGAGGGAAAGGGCGCCAGCTGCAATGCTAAAGCACTGCAGCTGGGACACCTCCCATCCAAGGTGGCGATATATATCACCATGAATGCAGCTTCAAACACACGCAAGAGACAGAAAAGATAAATGTCTGATTTGTCATGTCCTACACCTGTCAATCGCCCGCCGCATAGCACCCGCCAAACAACCGGCAAACACCGCTTTAAGGAGTTGGGCACAAAGTATTTAATTTAATCTAATCTACTTTAATTTAATTTAATTACACTGGCCACAATTATTGGAACCTTTTAGAAGTGAGAATGTAATTGTGCACCGCAATAAATATTTCTCGGTTCACTTCGTTTGAGTAAAACTCAGAACCATACAGCAAAATGTCACAATCAATTGGATGCTGCAACAGTCCCAGTGTATTACTACGGGCTGTAAAATAAACAGGGCACCTCAGTAAAAAGTGATCTGTAGTTTCATATTCTCCACAAGAACAAAGTGGCGATTCAACAATTTTATTTTGGAAAAGGTGATCGTTGAGTCCACTACATTTAAGACAAATTCTGCAGTGGTATATTTGAGCTTCTCTTGAAACAGAGCTGAAAAAATATTGCAGAGGGCGGAAGCAATTTCGATTGAGGTAGTTTTTAAAGTTTGGAAGGGATGTATTTTCTCTTATGTGCACTGGGATATCGTTCCATAATTTAGTAGCTGATGGAATGAATGATGTTTGATATTTTTTAGTTCGACAGAATGGAACACGAAGATCTCGATTGGAACGAAGATTATAATTTTGGGTCATAGAGACATGGCGAGGTATTTTGAGTGACAGATACGCAGGAGCAATGTTATGATACATTTTAAAAAACTGGATGAGCTTGTGCTTATCACGTCTAACTTGAAGAGACTCCCACCCAGTCTCTGCGTACAACAGCTCCTTGCTGGCACTTATGGTTGCTCCTGTGACAATTCGAGCTGCTGCAATTTGTATTTTTTCAAATTTGTTGAGCACAATTATCTGAGCAGTTATCCCAAACTATGTCGCCATACTCAAGAACTGGTCTGATAAAAGCAAAATATATTTTTTCTAATATTTTCCGGTTGAACTTAAATTTGAGTCTTCTAATCATGTCAAGCCTTATCTAAGCTTTTGATGTTATTTCTGAGATGTGATCATCCCAGGAACAGTTATTATTGAAAATAATTCCCCAGTGTTTATGATTCGGTACTTCGGTGATTTGGGTGTTTGACATTAGAAAGGGCAGATACATATTTGGGTTGCTTTTCAAAGATATTATCATGGATTTGGTTTTCTGTGGGTTAAATTGTACTAGCCATGTTTGAGCCCAGTTATTAATCAGGGCAAGAGCACTGTTCAATATAACCGAAGCTTGATAAGTAGGGCCCTGCGAAGCTTCGAGTATTCGATTCGATGTCGACATCGCTTTGGTATTCGTATATCGATCTTGAATAGTTTGCCGATTCGTTAGTCAAACGAAGCATCGAGGAAAATGAATCAGTGTTCGACAATGAGTTTTTAGAACGGGAAATTAAACGTTCGTTTTGTGACTTTTGCAAATTGGAGCTGTTTTAACTTGTAGACTGTTGTTCACGTCCCATCTATACAACCGAAATATCCAGCTATGGGCCTAAGCCCCGCTCCCAGCCCCAAAATCTTCTAACACAATAATGGGGGCATGTCGCCTGAAGCGCTTCCATTATTATGTTAGAAAACTGTGGGAGGAAAATCTCTTTAGTTTCTTTGCATTGTTCGGCGTTGGTACTTGGAAGTTGGAATGAAGTAAAGGCAATTTGTGTGAATGAGCACTGCGTCAATATTCGAGTTAGATAATGCAGAAACTAACACAGTTTAACGCCTTCGCTGCTTTTGATGTATACTGAGTTTCTACAAGACCCGAATCCTGATAATACAAAAACAACCAAACATTACAGTAATGGGGTTCCTATAAGATGTACATGTATTTAGCCAGGATAACGTACCTGAAGTTAGCGGCTGTAGCTGACTTCAACTGAATTAATGTGCCACTTGCATTATATTTGTGCTTTTAATTCTCATGTTTCAATTTAGTGTTTTTTCTCAAATGTTTCTGGGCAGTAACACCTTAATTTCTGTCCATATTTATGTCTTGAATTTATTGTCGGGCCAAGTGAACATCTGAATGGTCATTCAACGAGAAAGAAAATTAAAACAACGCCAAGTTGTCAAGTTATGTCGACTCTCTCTTCTCGCAGTGCTTTCCGGACATTTCTGCACAAGATAATGCCAGTTATAGCTATTTCTCGAGTTTATCCCGATTCGATTCGAGATTCGATTTGATGTCGACATCAGTCCCGATTCGATTCGAGATTCGATTCGAACATAAATTTCCCGATTCGCAGGGCCCTATTGATAAGAGTCGTCAACGATCAAGTATAAAGTTGTATCATCAGCAAATAAACGAATCCTACATGTAAGATCAGTAACAATATCATTTATGTAAATTAGGAACAGTAGGGGGCCAAGGATAGATCCGTGTGGCACACCACAGTTGATTGATTTCCATGATGACATTTCCAAGTTAACAATTACTCTCTGGGTTCGTCCGGATAGGTAAGATTTCAAAAACAATAAAAGTTCTCCCGATATCCCAATTTTCTCCAGTTTGTAAAGAAGGCCCCTATGCCTTACTTTATCAAATGCTTTGCTAATGTCGCAAAAAACTACTCTTACTTCTTTGCCTTCATTGAGTGCACTGCAAAATGAGTCATAAGGCTTGGACCTTTTGACTACAACATGCTCTTTTTATGGGCAATGCAAACTGAAAAAAAAAATTAAAATTAAATGGTTTGTCTGATATTTTACCTAATTTAATAAAACTGATAAATTTGTCCTTTGAGTGCACTCATACTATTTTGTTATTACGAGGCATAAAACAAGACAAACCAAGACCATGAACTTTTGATAGCAAAGAAACAATTACAAAAATGCAAAAAAATAAGCCACCCACCCGCATACAATTTTATGAAAAAATGGCCTGAGCAACTACAGTGGAGCCCACTTAATTGGATATCTCTTAACAGAATAACCCTGTTAATTGAATATAATTTCCCAACACAAAACCATTTACCATACCCCCAGTACAAATTTGACCTGTTAATTAAATATAGGTTACAGAGTAAACACCTCTTAATTGTATACAAAATCTTGTAACCTGCTGAGAAATTACCCTGATTCTCCCCAGTTTTCCTTTGTTTATAGACCTATTTGGCCTCAGTACATCCAATACGGGCATTTAATATATTATATTTTGTTTGACAGAGCTCCTGGAGCTCTGTCAAACAAGATATAATAGAATAAATGCTAAGTTTATCTCTAGAATACAGGAAAGTGACACATTCCCTGTTAATTGAATACTCCTGTTAATCAAATAATTTTCATTGGCAAAGTGGCTATTCAATTAACAGGGTTCCACTGTTCTTTATGGGGCCTAAACTTGGTTTTATACTTGTGTTGCATCCTCCTTGTGTTCTGTCTTATTGTATCTCATTTTGTCAAATGCAATTATTGTGTGAAATTCTTTGTATTATTGTCGTAATCTCTTGTGAAAGTTTTTATATTATGTTGCTTGGGTGTTCGAACCCAAGAAAAAAAATAAGCATACACAATACTTCCTCTGAGAGTACTGAACCGTTCGGTTGATTTTTAGCTCACCTGAGCAAAGCTCAAGGTGAGCTTTACTAATCAATTTCCATCCGTCGTCCGTCCGCCATCATCTGGCATAAACTTTACAAAACCAACTTCTCCGAAGAAACCACTGGCCCAATATTTTTCAAATGTTGGGTAAATGTTTATTACCTAATGTCAATTCAGATTTGTTCAAATGAAGTTGCCCCTCCTCCTGGGTGGGGCCACACCCCCAAGGGGCACCAAAATCTTTGAAAATCTTCTTCTCATGAACCAGCAGTAGCAGAGACTTGATATTTGGTATACAGCTTCCTTTTGAGGTGTAGAATCAAGTTTGTTCAAGAGAAGTTTGTCGGGCATTATTTGCCTTCGTTAAGGGAGGGTCAAAAATTTTGGCCACGCCTAAATTTTCTATTTTCTGAACCGTGAGGTCGATTTGAACCAAATTTGATATGAGATGATAATGGGTCATAAGTAGTTGATTGATGCAAAAAAAATTCTCTCTTTGCCCCGTGGGAACCTCAGGAGCTAAAAATGGGAAAAACCTTAAAACTGCCATATCTCCAAAACTACATGGCACAGAGAATTCTTATTTTGTATAAAGCTTACATTTATCCAGTAGAATAGAATGGTTAAAAAAATCCCTATCGGTTTGATCACAAGGTACTTTTTTCAGGACTTTGAAAAAGTGGTGAGTCAGCACTTTTTAACACTGTTGGCAATTTGGAAAAACATTAAAAAATCTTCTTCTCCAGATCCAGCAGGCAGAATCTTTTGATATTTGGTATGCAACATTGTAGGCTGGATCTGATTCAAGTCTGTTCAAATCGGCCCCCTGGGTTCATATTTGGGCTCAGTATAGGAGACCGATTTCGAACTTAGTGCATTTCAGGCAAATTTCTTTGAAAATCTTCTTATCCAGATCCAGCAGGCAGAATCTTTTGATATTTGGTATGCAACATTATGGAGTGGATCTGATTCAAGTTTGTTCAAATCGGCTCCCTAGATTCATATTTGGGCTCACTGTAGAAGCTCAAATTCGAACTTAGTGCATTTCAGGCAAGTTTCTTCAAAAATCTTCTTCTCCAGATCCAGCAGGCAGAATCTTTTGATATTGGGTATGCAACATTGCGGGGTGGATCTGATTCAAGTTTGTTCAAATCGGCCCCCTGGGTTTATATTTGGGCTCAGTATAGGAGCTCAAATTTGAACTTAGTGCATATCAGGCAAATTTCTTTGAAAATCTTCTTCTCCAGATCCAGAAGGCAGAATCTTTTGATATTGGGTATGCACCATGCTTAGGAGGATGAGATTCAAGTTTGTTCAAGCCAAGTCCCTGGGTTCATATTTGGGCTCAGTGTGGTAGCCCAAATTATAACTTAGTTCAAAATGAGGAATTTTCTTTAAAAATCTTCTTCAGATCCAGCAGTTGGAATGTTTTGATATTTGGTATACAGCATCCTTGGGGGGGGGGGGGGGGAGATTTAAGTTTGTTCAAGCCATGTCCCTAGGTCCATATTTGGACTCACTGTGGGAGCCCGAATGATAACTTAGTTCAAAATGAGGAATTTTCTTTAAAAATCTTCTTCAGATCCATCAGTCGGAATGTTTTGATATTTGGTATGCAGCATCCTTAGGGGGGGAGATTCAAGTTTGTTCAAGCCATGTCCCCAGGTCCATATTTGGACTCATTGTGGGAGCTCGAATTGTAACTTAGTTCAAAATGAGGAATTTTCCTTAAAAATCTTCTTCAGATGCAGCAGTCGGAATGTTTTGATATTTGGTATGCAGCATCCTTAGGGGGGTGAGATTCACGTTTGTTAAAGCCAAGTCCCTGGGTTCATGTATGGGCTCCCTGTGGGAATCTTTGGATATTTGGTATAAGCTTTTCTTAGGAGGAGCAGATGCAACTTGTTGAAATCAATTCTTTGGGTTGATATTTAGGCTACCATGTCAGGTGAGCGCCCTCAGGCCCCTTCGGGCCTCTTGTTCAGTTATAACTTTACTTTCAGTGCCTTTTCAAATATTTGACACTGTCATTTTGGTTTTTTTTAGGTTTCTAATTGTTTTGTTTTTGTGCCATGTTTGCGCTTTAGCATTCGAATCTTTATTTGATGTGTTTGAAATAAATACATCCAATAATAAGAATGAGAAAGACTTGTTGCTATAGTGCTGTGCTCTTTTCTTGTTTGTTCATAAATTGTCTATTTTTTGTTTTTATTATATAGTAGATTATCATTTAACCCTCTTCATACAGATGTCAAAATCAAAACATCGAAACTGTAACTTTTTCCCATGATACAACTAGGTATATAACCAATTCAATCTTGGTTGACAGAGCTCGGTGAGCTCTGTCAAACAAGATTGAACTGGTTAAATTCCTAGGTAATCGCTCAGTTAACCTCCTGCGGACTGATGTGGGAATATAAAAAAAATTTAAGATGCAAATTTTTCTGTAATGCAACTAGGATTTCAACGAACTCAGCTCTGTCAAACAAGATTGAATTGGTTAAATTGACAGGATTGAAATTTTGAAATTCCTACATCATTTTGTGAGAGTTTAAATGGGAGTTTGGGTTGTTTTTGGTGAAGAAGGAAAAAAATACTTTTTGTGATTAATTCATTTTTTGGTGGAGTTGTGTTAACATCTGAGACCTATGGTTTGGTGATGGTCAGTGTGTGTCTGAGCTGGCGTGGTGAAGTTATGTTAACATACGAGACCTATGGTTTGGTGATGGTCGGTATGTGTCCGAGCGGGCGAATGAGTGTCTGGGCATCTTCACACTGTAATCGCAATAACCTGGACAAATGTTCTCCGATTTGACTTAATATTTGCCATACAGATCTTTTGCAATAATATCTCAAGCGAGTTCGAAAACTGGCCTGACTCGATTTTTTGTTAGAGTTATGGGCCCTAATTAGTCAATTTTTACGAATTCTGAACTTGTTAGCATTATAACTTGAACAAAGGTTCCAGATTTGACAACTGGAATATGATTGATAACTGGGTTGCGGACATGAAACACTCTCAGATTGCCCCCACAACTCAGAGCCTGCATCTCCGATGTGCACGTCTTGTTTTCTCTTTATTTATACAGTACTTGTAAATTTTTTTATTATCCAAAGAAATAAGTTAATGAAGAACTCCTAAAGTGAAATAACTTCCAGTTTGATTTTAAGTGAACTTTGTTGAGCTTGAAAGCATTAGCAATTTGTGATTGACAACTATTGTAATTTCGATTTGCCCTTTTCGAATCACAGTATGTGTATCAATGTAAAATTCTCCACATTTATTAAACCCTCAAAACTGAATTTTTATCACCAGTTAATCATGTGAAACTCAAGACAATTCTGATGGAGGAATGGTGAAGCTGTTCTATGCAAAATGTAAAATAATTTAGTGCTTTCAAATTGAAAGAAATCACCAAGCCTGAGAACAATGAGTTTCTGTGTTTTTTTTCAGTTTTCTACAATCCATTGCCATTGTCACAAACAGAAAGTTCTGCTTTACTGGTAAATAGTGTTCAACGGAATACCAAAAATGGTTGCTGACCAATTACTCGTTATTTGAGCTCACAAAGGGCCATATCTGATGCCGATTCCAATTTTAATACAGTGCACTACTAGACAAGTCGAGGCTCAAACAAACTACATTAAACTGAACATTTTTCAGTGTTAAACTTCGTTGACTGGCGTTGCAGTAAAATTACCAATCGCGCACGCTTGAGCAGTTTAGCATGGCTCTGCATGCGACTGGTAATTTTACTGCGACCTGAGTCAATGGAGTGCAACATTCACTTTTCCGGAATGAACTGATGATTACCACAAGCATGCTCAGTTGTAAGCATTACATGTTGTATATCCCATAAAGGGGTGTCTAGAGAGATAAAGAATACACATTGTGGTTCTTTCTTAACATTTTTGAATGGTATCATTGACATCATTTTACATTAACAATTGAACAGTTGCAAAAGATATTAAAATGCGGTTAATGAATTATCACAAAATGCTTGGCAACAATCGCTTGAACCGATGTTCCAGGAGCCATTGCCTTTGTCATCTGATTGCTCATAATCGGCAGATTGTGGTGGCCGATTCCGATCATCGGTTAAACACTACTGTAATATAGGACCTGATAATCAACACCTAGGTGGAATTCTTTAAAGTGGGCAGCTTAAGTATAAATGATTGGCAAAACTTGAATTCATACCTTAGTTTTGGTCAGGATATAGCCATAGATGTTGAAAGTGTCCTTTAACACAAATAAATTATGGAACATTGATAAAGACACAAGCTCAATTCGATGTCGTTTGCTGCTACATAGTTTCTTTGGCAGCTTTGTATCAAAGAATTCTGAATTTTTTTCCTTCCTCAACCTCTCAGGCCATGTCTCTGAGTCTGGATGATTCATAGAAACTATTCCATAGTTCCAAATGAAGTAGTGTGAATACTGCTCAGCTTTTCCCACTGGTTTGATCTCATTTTCAGTGGAATAATGATCCTGAAAAGCCTCTTATTTGGCAAGCTATTTGGGCACCAATCTTAATTCTGTAAGAAATTTGACTGTTAGTCCTAAAAAAAATAAAAATCTGCTTTTCATGCCCTCTTGCATAGTCCTTCTGGCCTCCACTTGCTCTTTTTATAACCAATGCAAACTTAAAAAAAAAAAAAAATTAAATGGTTTATGTCTGATATTTTACCTATGTTAATAAAACTGATAAATTTGTCTCTTGAGTGCAACAAGGCTTTGCAATGCTTTAGCATTGCAAAGCCTCCTTACACTCAAGGGATGAAATACACCACCACCCATGCCACCACACCACCACCCATGCTATTCTGTACATTATGAGACCTAAAATCAAAAAACAAACCAAGAACATGAACTTTTGATGGCAAAGAAATAATTACAAATATAAAAAAATGTGCATGCAATTTTACAAAAAATGGCCTGAGAATCAGATCTACTTTGTGGGGGTCGGGGGAGCTTTAAAGCTGTCAAATAGGACTGTTAAATTCACTAATCAGGAATATTTCAGTTGGTTGGAACCTATGGTTTGCTTTTCCAACCGATTTTTTCGACACAATTAAATCTGAAAAATTTCAAAATTTATTCTCTGTAAAGCAAGAAATGTTGCTCCAATTGAGATTTGATTTGCTTGATATTTGATGACATTACAATGAGAAATGAATATGAATACTCACTGCAGCTGTAATGTTATGATTACGCCGGGTTGTTCCACAAATTATGTTAATATCTTGATGTCTTCAAGGGGAATTCAATACTTACTTATTGGAATATCTATAATTGTTACTGTGGCAAGTAAGAAAATCTGTTTATCATATGACTCGTCCGTTTTGTTCACTTTAAAACATTTGATATTTTGTTTTCATATTAATCAGTGATAAATAAAGCCTTCCGTCAATTTTATTGGTTAATTTCAAAACTAGATAATTTGATTGGCTGAAGAAAATAAAACTGGGCCACATTTTCATAATTTGCATAATTAGAGTTGGGAGCTTTCATTGGTCAATTTCAAAACTGGACAGTTTGATTGTCTAAACAAAATACAACTTGGTGACATTTGCGTAATTTCAGTAGGGAGAATTTATGTTATCTGTCCTATTTGGGGTGGGTTATATTGTATTAATCTTTTACCTACAAGAAAAATGCCATTCATTTTTTTTTTATATTTTCACTTTTTGCTTCCAAAACATAGGTTATGACCCCTCATTGGAGCGAGCTCGAGGAGCTCGTTCCAATGAGGGGTCATAACCTATGTTTTGGAAGCAAAAAATGAAAAGTTTTAGTTGTACGATGTGCTGTTTCCAAGTGCCGTCTGCAACTCAAGTTAGGTGATGGGTTAAAAAGTCATACTAAGTGGCTAATTTGTGCGTGTGTGTGTCATATGATAAATAGAATATGAAATGAGTGTTTTTCTCATATAATATTTATGAAACTTGTCCAAATTTTCCGTTTGGCTCACCCAAACGGAAAATTCTTAGCCTCGATTCATAAATATTATATGAGAAAAACACTCATTCCATATCCTCTATATATGTTTGTAGGTAAAGGCACATTAAATCATAACAAATGTAAGCCTGCAAATTTTCATAAAGTGGTTAAATGGCCCATAACGGCATCGATTTCATAACAAAATTAGGCTGGTTGCCTCAGTGCTTTATTTGGTTGCAGCCTGCGGTAAGCTTATTATAAAAATAAGTCAACCATTTTGGTACTGAAGTTGGGAACTTGGGAGTGGTTTCCAACAGCGTATATCACAACACATTTCATCAGCAAACAGATACAGCACCTGACCAGCAAACAGAAAAAGCACCTGACGAACGGATAACCACTGATACACCCAAAAAGTGTTGTTTCCATCCGGGCATGGACTGTTAGTTCATAATGAGAAATACAAGCAAGGTTTAAGCCAAGTAGTCCATTGACTAAAAAATGGCTGTGTGCTTCTCCATGATTTTTCATGGCATCTGAGGGTGAGGGGGGGGGGGGGGGTGGCTCAGTAGGTAGAGGTGCAGACTGCAGGCTGAGAGGTTCTTGGTTTGAACCCCACCTGCAGCTGCCGTGTTGTGTCCTTGGGCATGACACTTCACCCCCATTGCCCATTTGGGAGCATGGTGGCATTGTGTACTAAGGCGTACTGCTCGTCGATGGTGCACCTGTCTTCAACCAATGCTAACCCTGCTTGCATGGAGTTAGTATGTTGGTGAGCTGACAGATGCTTGCCATTGCTTGGTGGTTCTCTCTGGGTACGCCAGCTTCCTCCACCTGTAAAACTTGTGGTCATGTGCAGAGATATGTGACCTTAAACACCAATAAATAAATAAATAAATAACTAAATAAATGTATGGGTGAGAATTCGACTATAGGACTGTTTTATATAAGTAATCAAATCGCCATCCCTCTTTGCACCAGGCTTTTTCATCATTCCAGAATATTGTCATTTAACTACTCAAGGGAATTACCGGTGATACATGTGGAGCTGAATATGATTATCTGGTAGAGTGCTAAATTATTTTTTGGTCATCAAAAGTAGTCGACCTGTCTTTGCCTTGTTACAATTTATAGGCACTCTCCCATGAATTGTAACAAGGCAAATCTTCAAGACAAAATAATTTGACTTAAAAGACAATATGAAGTACAGCAACTGAATTTGAAGTTTTTTTTTAAGTCGGATTACCTGCACGTCAGATTAGAGCCTAAATATGGGCTTCCAGCATTCTACCAGTTAAAGATTTAGGCTGTTTATATTAATATTCTCCTTCAAATGGATCTGTTATATATTTATTTGAATCATAGGTTTTTGAAATTTATTTTTGTATATCTTTGCATTCACTCACAATGTTTTTGCAATAAAGTGTCTTGCCTAAAATTTTCTTATTAGTGCACATACCTCACATGATAACTATGCCATTGCTGTACTTAACCCTATAAGAATGAGAGATTTATTAATATATTTTTGTAATACTTCAACACAGTCTTCATCTGTGGCTTTGCAAATTTTCCAGGCAAGCCCTAAATGCCTATACAGGCAGTCAAGACTTTTGTTTAATCCTTTACCCAACATGGATATCAAAATTTCTTACTTTAAATATCTATTTTTCAAAAAATTTCAACAAAACCCCGTGATCCCTTGTTGGAATGAGCTCAGACAGCTTGTTCCAGTGAGGGGTCACATATGATTTTGTGGAAATTTTTAAAAATATTTTTTCAACTGCTCAATTTTTATACGCCCGTTTAAAAAACGGTTGTATTATGCTATCAGCCTGTCTGTCTGTCCGTCTGTAAACAATTTGGTTTCCGTTCATTTAAAGTTGAACACCTTGGCAGATCGACATCAAACTTTCAGAAGTTGTTTTTAGCATTAAAATACAGGTCAAGTTCGATATTGGTGTTTCTCAGTCCATCTGCTGCAGAGATATGGCCCTTTGAAAACACAGTTTTTCTAAAAATATTGGTTTCCGTTCATTTAAAGTAGAACGCCTTGACGGATCGACACCAAACTTTCCGAAGTTGTTTTTAGCAATAAAATACAGGTCAAGTTCGATATTGGTGTTTCTCAGTCCATCTGCTGCAGAGTTAAGGCCCTTTGAAAACACAATTTTTCTAAAAAAAATTGGTTTCCGTTCATTTAAAGTCGAACGCTTTGACGGATCGACATCAAACTTTCAGATGTTGTTTGTAGCAATAAAATACAGGTCAAGTTCGAGATTGGTGTTTCGCAGTCCATCTGCTGCAGAGTTATGGCCCTTTGAAACCACAATTTTTGAAAAAAAATTGGTTTCCGTTCATTTAAAGCCGAACGTCTTGACACCAAATTTTTCAGATGTTGATTTTATACACCCGTTTGAAAAATGGGACGTATTATGTGAATGGTCTCTCCACCCATCTGTCTGTCTGTCCGTCCATGGACACATTTCGTTTCCGGACGATAACTTTAGTTGTAATGGATTGAGCTGAGTTAAATTTGGCATGTGGATTTAGTATGACAAAATACAGGATGGGTTCAATTTCCATTTCTAGCGGCCCATTTGCAGTAGAGTTATGGCCCTTTATTTATGGGAATTTAGCCCAACTTTTCGTTTCCGGACGATAACTTTAGTTTGCCTTGACCGATTTATTTCAAATTTTCAGTTTTTTGTTTTTGACCACAAAATACAGCTCAAGTTCACTTTTGACCACAATTGCATATACCTTTCCAGAGTTATTCCCCTTGAATGATTGCAAATTTGTGGATTTTGTGGTTTCTGGATGATAACTTTAGTTTGCCTTGACCGATGTTTTTCAAATTCTCAGATTTTGTTTTTGACCACAAAGCACAGCTCAAGTTCACCTTTGGCCATAATTGCATGTACCGTTCCATAGTTATTCCCCTTGAATGATTGCAAATTTGTGAATTATGTGGTTTCTGGATTATAACTTTAGTTTGCCTTGACTAATTTGTTTCAAATTCTCAAATTTTGTTTATGACCACAAAGCACAGCTCAGGTTCACTTTCGGCCAAAATCGCATGTACCTTTCCAGAGTTATTCCTCTTGAATTTGTGCATTTTGTGTTTTCCGAATTATAACTTTAGTATGGCCTAACTGTTGAACATAGAATCAAATATTTGGTTTCCGGATGATAACTTTTATTATTTGTTTTCCGATTGGTTCCAAACTTGGTATGTTGTTTAATCACAACAAAATACAGGTCAAGTTCGAATATGGGGTTGGTCCAAACAATTTTCACCCTCACCCCCATCCTTACCCCAACCCTTCAAAAATACAAAACAGGCGTATATTGTCCCGCTTCGCAGTGCTCTTGTTAGCTCATCTAAAGCTCTTGGGGGAGGGGGTGGGGGGCCTTTACTATTCACTTTCTGTCCATAGTCCATTAACTTCACATTATCGACTTCTCAAACTACAAGACCAAATTAATATTTGATATGTTCCTTATCATATGTCATTTCAAGTGAAATAAAGTTGCCACACCCACAGAGGGCACGACAGGGGGCATAACTGAAAGGGGTGCAGGCAAAAACGTTACCGTGCAAAAATGGCACCAACTATCGTTGGCAAAAATGGCACCAACTGGCGAAAATGGCACCAAGTGTGACTGGCGAAAACGGCACCAAGTGCGGCTGGCAAAAATGGAACCAAACCAAATGAAGAAAAAACACTGATACACTATCAAATATTGAATTTCCTCAGATCGTCGTTTTGATTTTTTTTTTTTTAGCTTTTCTCACATCAACATGTACAATAGTATTGAGTATGACCACAATTTGTTACACATTTGATTGGCCACGAGTTATTCTCGTCAATACAAGATATAACTACAACATTTACACATATATTCAGAGATGGCTCAAACCTGATGAAAATACGTGTGGAAGGGCAATTGAGCAGGCATGTAACCAGGGTTTGCTTTTTTTTTGGTGGGGGGGGGGGGGGGGGGGGGCGACAATGGTCAATGTAAAGATATTCTGGTATTACCATTTCGTTTTGCAAATATATCAACCACATCATATGGATTTTCAGAGTAATAAATTACTCCTTTCAGATGACAAATATATGACCCTTAAGTCTGACAATCTTTGGTTGGCCATTTTGTTTCTCAGATAATTTTTAGCTCACCTGACTGAAAGTCAGGGTGAGCTATTCTGATCACTTTTCGTCCGTCGTCCGTCGTGAAGGTGGTGTTTGGGCCTTTTTCTCCCAAACCACTGGCCGCATATTTATGAAATTTCATGTGAGTAGGGGTTATATAAGGGCATTTTGATTTTTTGTCAAATTAGGTTTCGGCTCACATTGAGCAGAGGGATTAGGCAAAAATGCTCCAATTCTTAAAAAATCTTCTTCTCAAGAACCAGCAATAGCATAGACTTGATATTTGGTATGCAGCTTCCTTTTGAGGTGTAGACTCAAGTTTGTTCAAGAGAAGTTGGAAGGGCTATATTTGACGATGTTAAAGGAGGGGCAAAAATTTTGGCCCCGCCCCAAATTTCTATTTTCCAAACCGCGAGGCCGATTTGAACCAAATTTTACGTGAGTGCTTATTGGGTCATAAGTACCTAATTTATGCAGAAATTTTTTTTCCTGTAGCCCCGTGGGAACCACAGGAGCTAAAAATAGAAAAAAATGAAAACGCCCATATCTCCAAAACTACATGGCACTGAGAATTCTTATTTGTTGTGAAGCTTCCTATGGACCAACAGAATGGAATGGTAAAAAAAAAATTGCCATCGGTTTTATCATGGGGTAGTTTTTGGGGACTTTTGAAAAAGTGCTGAGTCAGCATTTTTTAACACTGTGGGTAATGGGAAAAACATAAGACTACTTTTCTCTGAAACCATTGCTCCAAAAGCTTTAAAATTTCACATATAACATCTTTGGAAGATTGTTTGACATGTTTATTGAAATCAATTGCCTGGGTGGATATTTGGGCTCTCTATGGGAGCCCAAATGTTTAAATTAGTGCAGTATGAGGAGTATTTTTGAAAAATCTTCTTCAGATCTTGCAATAAGAATGTTTTGATATTTGGTATGCAGCATCCTTAGGTGTGGGGGGGGGGGGGGGAGATTCAAGTTTGTTGAATCCAAATCCCTGGGTTCACATTTAGGCTGAAAATTTGGGGTCCCGTTGCGGACTTCGAAATTTTGGACCAAAATCTGAAAAAAAAATTTTTGTTTTTTTCTGCGTTTCGGTCAATTTTAAGACAAAAGAAAATTTGTTTTTTCCCCTGAAAATTTGGGGTGTGGGTGGGACCAAAATCCGAAAAAAAATTTTGTTTGTTTTTTATGCATTTCTGTCAATTTTAAGACAAAAAAAAAAAAAAAATTTTTTTCCCCCAGAAAATTTGGGGTCTGGGTGGGACTTAGAAAATTATGGACCAAAATCCGAAAAAAAATTTTTTTTGTTTTTTCTGCGTTTTGGTCAATTTTAAGACAAAAAAAAAAATTTTTTTTTTTTTTTTCCCCTGAAAATTTGGGGTCTGGGTGGGACAAAAAATTTTGGACCAAAATCCGAAAAAAATTTTTTTTTGTTTTTTATGCATTTCTGTCAATTTTAAGACAAAAAAAATTTTTTTTTTCCCCTGAAAATTTGGGGTCTGGGTGGGACAAAAAATTTTGGACCAAAATCCGAAAAAAAATTTTTTTTTGTTTTTTCTGCGTTTTGGTCAATTTTAAGACAAAAAAAAAAAAAAAAATTTTTTTCCCCCAGAAAATTTGGGGTCTGGGTGGGACTTAGAAAATTATGGACCAAAATCCGAAAAAAAATTTTTTTTGTTTTTTCTGCGTTTTGGTCAATTTTAAGACAAAAAAAAAAATTTTTTTTTTTTTTTTTCCCCTGAAAATTTGGGGTCTGGGTGGGACAAAAAATTTTGGACCAAAATCCGAAAAAAATTTTTTTTTGTTTTTTATGCATTTCTGTCAATTTTAAGACAAAAAAAATTTTTTTTTTCCCCTGAAAATTTGGGGTCTGGGTGGGACAAAAAATTTTGGACCAAAATCCGAAAAAAAATTTTTTTTTGTTTTTTCTGCGTTTTGGTCAATTTTAAGACAAAAAAAAAAAAAAAAAAAAAATTTTTCCCCTGAAAATTTGGGGTCCGGGTGGGACTTAGAAAATTTTGGACCAAAATCCGAAAAAACTTTTTTTTTTGTTTTTTCTGCGTTTTGGTCAATTTTAAGACAAAAAAAAATTTTTTTTTTTTTTTTTCCCCTGAAAATTTGGGGTCCGGGTGGGACTTAGAAAATTTTGGACCAAAATCCGGAAATTTTTTTTTTTGTTTTTCATTTATTTCTGTCAATTTTAAGACAAAAAAAAAAAAAAAAAATTCCCCCTGAAAATTTGGGGTCCGGGTGGGACTTAGAAAATTTTGGACCAAAATCCGGAATTTTTTTTTTGTTTGTTTTTTTATGCGTTTCGGTCAATTTTAAGACAAAAACATTTTTTTTTTTTTACCCTGAAAATTTGGGGTCTGGGTGGGTCTTAGAAAATTTGGGACCAAAGGACCAAACAAATTTTTTGGTTTTTTGTTTTTTATGCGTTTTAAGAAGAAGAAAAAAATTTAGGCTGAAAGTATTTTGTTTGGGAAAAAAAAATCTGTATTTTATGTGTTTATCTCAATTTTGGGACGTAAACAGTGCAGGAACTGAAAATAGAAGGAAATTGTGTGGGCACAATCGCTTCATCTAGTTGGTATATGCTTTTCTTAGGAGCGGCGTATGCAGCTTATTCAAGTCCCTGGTTTGATATGAGACTACCATGTCAGGTGAGCGCCCTCAGGCCCCCTGGGGCCTCTTGTTTGTATACTGAGTTCACATTACACGGAAGACACTGGTAGGGTGGGTGCTGGCTTAACTGCTTTTTGTAAATTTGGCAGTGTTGAGTAGGGAATAATTGTCTTTTCAAGTACCAGACATCCTTCTTTGAAATCATTCAAGTCGGTATTAACTGTGTGTATGGGCAGTTTGCGAATGGGAGAGACATAACCAGCGCGTGTCACAAAGACGAACGAGTTCTTTAACACGCACGTTATCCCTCTCCTGAATTTTCACAAACAATTTATGCACACGTGAACGGGACATAAACACGTGTAAACTTTCAACTAGGGCGAAAAATTCACCTGCTGATTTAACACTTCTACACGCATCAGCGAGAACCAGGTTTAATCGATGTGCTTAACAATGAACATTGAAAGCATTGGGGAAACTGCTTCCTCAAACGGGTTTGAACACCAGATAGGTGTTCTGACATAACACTTGTGTCGTCATAACACTGTGCAACAAAATTAACGCTCCCTAAACCAAGAGATTTTTTCTCTCTCACAATTTGTTGGGTAAGTGCTTAGGAGTTTAGTTTGACTGTCCTTTGAAATTGGAGAAATTCCTCTTTTACGACACGAATACAAGGCGGGATCAAATGGTTTCGCACGCTGAAGGCACGCTGGGATGGTTTGAGGCAAGCCCCTTTCGACCCTTCTTTGAAGTAATTAGGTGAAGCCTTTTCACAAATACCGACCATGACAGAAAGCAGCAGGGGAGGCAAGGCCAAGTGGGGAGGTTTTGGTGCTCTTATTGGTGATCTGGTTGAGGTGTTAACCTCCCTCGTGTGAGAACCAGTGTGAGAGGGGGCCCCTCTCAACAAAGGTGCTACCTCTCCCCGAGGGTGATGTGTCTTTTTCAGGCGAGTATAGTCTGCCACATATAATTTGAGGTATTCATTGGCAAGTATCGTCTGCCTCTGGCAATTGTCAGAGAGGTTGAGCTGGCTTCTGCAGGAATGCTTCTCTCACAGGAGTAAACCGAGACACGTACAAAACCAACGACCCTTTTCAGAGTCCACCCAAAGAAAGACCCAAACTTCGGGGGCAGGCCTGCATGTTAATCTATTTGGCCGGGGCCTGAATGCGCGCTAGTAGCCTTTATAAAAAAAGTGCAAAAATAGGGTCGCAGCACCAACGCTCGCCTCCGCGGAGATGGGTGACCATCTCTGGGGATGGAGTGAAGGATGATCAGAATCCATAACGTTTACTAAGTATCCATAGTGGTTATAATAATTCCTTAACGGTCATTGGGGAAGAGAGAGAGAGAAAAAAAAACTTGAAAGAAGTATGTTTGTGTTAAGTGGCTGTCGTTGTCTTGTCACTTATCCCTATTGCCAGCTGGATTAAATTCGTTATCAATGACCTTAATTAACTGCAGTAACAAAATATACTCTTATCGACAACAAGCCTACATAAGTGTAACTTTATCCCTCTGGGGCAGCTGGATTAAGTAGCGTTAACTTTATCCCTCTGGGGCAGCTGGATTAAGTAGCATTATCAATGAAATTAGTTGATTGGCATAACTTAACTAACTCCACCACTTGGTGCCCTTTTCGCCAGATGCCGTTTTCGCTTTAACCCACTGAAAGTACCCATTATTTGACAAAAAGTTTTTTTTAAAATCATTTTCCAGCACCATCAATTTGAATAATTGGATATTTGGTATACAACTTCTCTAGGGGGGTCAGATTCAATTTTGTTCAAATTGGGTCCCTGGGTTAATATTTGGGTTCTCTGTTGGAGCCCAAAGTTAACTTAGTGCAAAATGAGTAAATTTCTTTAAAATCTTATTCAGATCGACCAGAAAGAATCCTTTCATATTTGGGGGTCAGATTCTAATTTGTTCAAATTGAGTCCTTGGGTTGATATTTGGGCTCCCTATGGGAGACCAAACTTTAACATAGTGCAATATGAATATGAGGAGATTTCTTTAAAAATCTTCTTCAGATCCACCAGTCAGAATCTTTTCATACTTGGTATATCACATCTCTAGAGGAGTCTGATTCAAGGTTGTTCAAATCGGGTCTCTGGGTTAATATTTTTTGGAGCCCCCTATGGTATTCCGAATTTGACCTTACAAGGGAAATTTCTTTAAAAATCTTCTTCAGATCCACCAGTCAAAATGCTTTCATATTTTGTATACAAGATCTTGGGGGGGGGGGGGGGGGGGGGGGTGGAGGGCGTGGGTAGTCAGATTCAAGTTTGTTCAAATTGGGTCTCTAGGTTAATATTTGGGCTCTACTGGAGACCAAAGTTTAACTTAGTGCAATATGAGGAAATTTCTTCAAAAATCATCATCTTCAGATCAATCAGTCTTTTTCCACTTGGTATATGGGAGCGCGGTGGCTCAGTAGGTAGAGGTGCAGGCTGCAAGCCGAGAGGTCCTCGGTTCGAATCCCACCTGCGGCAACCAAGTTGTGTCCTTGGGCAAGACACTTCATCTCCATTGCCCGCATGGGGGCATGATGATGCCGTGTACTAAGGCGTACTGCACGTCGATGGTGCGCATGTCTTAAACCAATCTAACCCTGCCTGTGCTGCAGTGCAGAGTTACAATGTTGGGGAGCTGGCAGCTGCTCGTCGTTGCTCGGTGGTTCTCTCCGGGTACTCCGGCTTCCTCCACCTGTAAAACTGTCACGGTCATGATTAGCCATTGTGCATAAATATATGACTTTAAACACCAATAAATAAATAAATGCACTTGGTATATCACATTTCTAGGGTGGGGGGGGGGGCAGATTCAAGTTCATTAAAATTGGGTCTCTGGGTTAGTATTTGGGCTTCCTATGGGAGCCCAAACTTTAACTTAGTGCAATATGAGGGTATTTCTTAAAAAAATCCTTTCCAGAACCATCTATTAACATTTTTTTTATTTTCATACACAGGGTGTGGGGGAGGGGTTAGGAGGTCAGTTTCAAGTTTGTTCAAATCAAGTTCCTGTGTTAATATTTTAACTTAGTGCAATATGAGGAGATTTTTTTTTTTAAATCATCTTCAGATCCACCAGTAAAACTGCTTTCATATTTGATATGTAACATCTCTAGGGTAGTCACATTCAAGTTTGTTCAAATCGGGTCCCTGGGGTAATTTTTGTGCTTGGTGGTTGGGGGAGGGGGTGTTGCAGTGACATAACCCTTGGAAGTTGGGAAGTGCTTGTCTACAGCTAATAGAATTGGAAACAGTCGGGAAGACCTATAATAATTATCATCTGACATGGACACTCGAGTTATGAATAATTTCATGACTTCATTTCTCTGTAGTGTTGATGAAGCATGACTAACTGAATATGACCCAAAATACTTGAACCCTTTTGTCATTTGAGTGATTAACTGGTTGAGGGCCACATTTTTGGGGTGGTCAGCATTTGTTAATCAAAATTTATTTTATTACAAATTATTGAAGAGTGATTAATTGGTAGAGTGCCAAATTTTCGGTCATCAAAATTTGTTCACATATCTTTGTCCTGTTACAATTTATGGGAGAGTGCCTATGGGTACTCCCCCATAAATTGTAACAAGGCAAATCCTTACAGATTAAATAGTTTCACTTTGAATATATGAAGCATTTCCATTGAATATGAAGTCATTAAAATGCAGTACCTGCACTTCAGAATAAGCCCAAATATGGGCTTCCAGCACTCTACCAGTTGACATCAATAAATAATTTTACTCCCTGTTGAAATCCTGTGAAGTAGAGCAGTGCTGATTTACTGATTTACCTTTACTTCCTACCCATGTTGCGAATCATGATACATATATAGCCATATATGCTGAAAGTGACCTTAACCCATAACAAATGAATCTGCCACATCCACCCATGTAATATACAGACTTAATACTTAAAAAAAAATAAAACAATTTCAACAAAATCATGTATAACCCTTTACTGGAACGAGCTCGTTGACCTCGTTCCATTGAGGGGTCACATGATATGATGTTGTTGATCATTTTTGAAAAATTTGAAGTACAAGTATTTAAAATAATAAATTTTGTTGTGTTAAAGGGTTAAACACCAATAAATAAATTAATCAGGCCTTTAGATTAGTGTAGTCAGGGGCGCCGGAAGCACTTCAGCACAAAGGTGGGGGGTGGGGGGGGGGGGGTCAGACCCCTGAGAAAGGGCATTTACTCGCACTGGCAGCCCCGCCATAACATGCGAGAGCAAGCATGTATCGAAGGCCCGAGATTGGGGGGAGGGGGCTTTGCGGAGGTGCTCCTACCGGGTGGGGGGTACCAACTCCTCCATTGCATTTTGACAGCTCACAGAACGGATTTTGGGTATATTTTAGCTTTACTTACAGAATAAATCATTGAAAAAAAATTGATTGACAAAACCGGGAAGGACATTGTCTGTCCCCTCTCACCCCCGTTGTCCGAAGGCAGGAAGTGCAGCTGCTTCCGGCATCCCTGGACATAGTTGGTCAGTTGCTGTTTTGCCCCACTGAAGAAAAGTTTTGTGATGTCCCAAATGCAATTTTTGAGCTTCCAAAGACTTGATCGTTGCCTCAACACTTTATTGTATATTATTATAAAATATTCTGTTGCTTTTCAGTTTAAGTACCCTGGCTCGCCCAAATCATTGGCACAACTTGCTTTTGTGGGAGCACTGTGGTACTATGTGCTGAAGTGTGTGGCATGTTGTTGGTACCCAGGATTTAATCAATTTCTCACATGAATAGTTGATGACGCTTGCTAAAAAATATTTTGAGTGTCTAAACTTCCAGTCTTTGGCCTAACAAAACCACTTATAACCCTCATTGAATCAATAAGGGTGGCTTGTTACAATGAGCGGTCGAAAGCTGTCTTTTTATGCACAAATTGAAAAGTAAAATCCGAATTGCCATTTTTGTGAATAGCTCAGACCGGGTATGGTATGGCTGTAATATTAAGTAAAGCTCAAACAAATGTGAATTGAGCGCAGACTCTGCCAGACCAACATAATTTAGGGAGGGATGGATGATATTATATACATCATTGTGAAAGCAAATTTGGATTTATACAGGTTTTGATGTTTTCTGGCATTTCCACAAGGTTCGTATGGATCCTAAAATTGTGATTTAAACTGTTTTAATTTTAAAACTAATAACAGATCGGGGGCGCGGTGGCTCAGTTGGTAGAGGTGCAGGCTGCAAACCGAGAGGTCCTCGGTTCGAATCCCACCTGCGGCAACCGCGTTGTGTCCTTGGGCAAGACACTTCACCCCGATTGCCTACATGGGGGCACGATGACGCTGTGTACTGGGGCGTACTGCACGTCGATGGTGCGCATGTCTTCAACCAATCTAACCCTGCCTGTGCTGCGGTGCAGAGTTCAGAGTTACGATGTTGGAGAGCTGACAGCTGCTCGTCGTTGCTCGGTGGTTCTCTCCGGGTACTCCGGCTTCCTCCACCCGTAAAACTGTCACGGTCACGATTAGCCATTGTGCATACGTATGTGACCTTAAACACCAATAAATAATAAATAATAACAGATCTCTTGAAAAATCTTGAAAATTGTGCTTTCTTGAGAAAATGTAATGGAAAGACCTGGAAAACTATATTTGGGTAATAGCTTGGCACTATTTATTCACAATGAGTTGTTGAAAACTGTTCCCTGAGGGAATTCATGAAAGAAAAGGTGAGGTGAGGTGCTTGATGGACGTATTTTGGTCTTCATTAGTAGCCGCCCGAAGGACATTCCAAGAAGTGGAGACGTACCAGTTTATGGTAACCAGTACTGGGAGAGAGTCTTCAATGGGGGAGCAATATGATTTTAATCCTCACTGAGCTCTGTCAAACAAGGGTTATTTGGTAACACTTTGAACCCTGGGTAGTATCTTCCATGTCAGTTCAATGAAGCATTTGGAAGAGTCCACATATATTATTTAGGGGTAGACCAATTAATATTTTCAAAGTGCAGGAAACGTTGTGGAAAATGCATTTTCTGTGAACTGAAATAAAAGGAACCTGCATCCGACACTGATCGTTGGTACGCCAGCTCGGTGAGGAACGCGTGGATGAAAACTGTTATTTGCCAACTACAACATCAAAGATGAGCAAATTCTGAAAATCTTTTTTAAAATTCTCTATGAAAGTCTTTGAATGGGTAAGGTTTGTCTTTCTTCCAGGGCTGTTTGAATCCTGTTTAATGTAAAGTAAAACTCACAATCTCGAGCCAAGTTTTATTTACAGCCATTTAGGGACAAAATATTCAGATATGTTCACAACATTAGTTAATTTTATTTACAGCCATTTAGGGACAAAATATTCAGATATGTTCACAACATTAGTTAATTTTGTGGTAAAATATCAAAAACCCATTTTTTTTAAGCGATTCATTTCTTTTTCATTAATCTCGTGTTGGAGGTCTGGACAACTCTCAAAGTCAGCTTTAACACCAAGTTCCTTCAGTGTCTTGTTCGTATTCTCACCCCACTCACAGTGAACTCTATCATCTTTTTCTCCATGGCACTGTAGAAGAGGTGGTAAAGATGTGGACTCTTTATTCTTCAAAGCCTGTTTACAAAAAGTAGATACATATAGAATATACCCATAGTAGCTTGGTGTACCAAATGTTCACCACAAGTATCTCCCACCGATGCTCATGTAAACAAAAACAGATTCGCACGTATGTTCGTCTGCTGTTCAGTAAATTCGTAAAAAATAATAGCGACTCTTAATAATCTGACGATCATGGAACAAATAAAATATACCCAACATAGCTTGGTGTACCAAATGTTCTCCACTCGTGGTGAAGGGGTGTTAACCCCGCGCCAAAGGCTGAAAGGTGAACATTTGGTACACCAAGCTACTATGAGTATATTCTATATTTATACCCCCAGCGGGGGTATATAGGAATCGCCTCGTCAGCCCGTCTATCCGTCCGTCCATCCATCCCGAAATTCAATCATGAATAACTTGTGAAGTACTTGGTTGAGTGACTTGATATTTGGTATGCAGATGTATCCTATTGCTGTATATCCATAGTGAAATGCAGGTGTTGTGCAAGATTTTATTGCCA
The DNA here is from genome assembly GCA_031216915.1 of Pictodentalium vernedei. Classification (NCBI taxonomy): domain Eukaryota; kingdom Metazoa; phylum Mollusca; class Scaphopoda; order Dentaliida; family Dentaliidae; genus Pictodentalium; species Pictodentalium vernedei. The sequence continues at coordinate 98,835,023 of CM062292.1, forward strand.
GAGTCATTGCCCTTTATGGACTTAGAATTTGTCCGCCTTGAAATAAATTCATGAATAACTTGTAGAGTACTCAATAAAATGACTTCATATTTGGCATGCAAGGCTATCCTTTTGATGACTACCCACAGTACAAGGCAGATGTTATGCAGTGTATTATTGTGGGAGTTACTGCATTTTATGGACTTTGATTTTGTACGTCCCAAAATTCCATCATGAACTTGTTTAATTAAGGGTACCTTCATGGTGTAATCAACTCCTCACGCAATTTCTAATGTAAAGAGTTGAATCTTACGGTTACACATGTCTTGTAGATGCACAACATATATAAAGTTTGCAGAACAATATTTTTTCACAGAATTATCAAATCAAGTCACTCTGACATTAGGTAAAGAGGCGGGGGTACCTTTTTGTGTCGCCCCTTGGTGACACTTAATAGTTTTTATGATATGTGCCCCAATGGTCTGTAACCTGTCAAAGATCTGTCATCTGTCATCCTTCAGCGTCACCCAGTAATAAATGTTTCATTTCTGTAATGCTATCCATGGTATTACAGGTGGGGGCATATGCCACCGTCGACTTTGCTCTTGTTAGATTTGTTATTTAAAAATAGCTTATACGCCCTCATTGGGATGAGTACCTTAATCTCATTCCAATTTGGACGGCATGAGCTATGAGTAGTATGTTGGGGTCCAAACCACAGTTAGGGAGATTCCAGGAGTTGCATCATGTTATTTGTTTTGTAGGTGTCAAATGTTTTTTTGGTTGTGCGTGTGGACAGTCATGTTGTAATACCATCGTCATGACATGGCGATAGCCAGAGTTAGTGTGTATGTGCAGCATGTGTTGTTGGGGTGACCCACGTTTTGGGCGTCTGTTTTGTTAACTGAAGGTTGCAATTTTGGTTTTTATGGTAGCATATGGTTGTTACGGAAACCAATATGGGGGCCGAATGACATGGTTCCTATACGGGCGTGTTCTGAGGACATGTTCAGTTTGGACGGGATTA